>JAESUZ010004636.1:1200000-1703833 GCA_017311185.1 Proteles cristata cristata
ACTGGTGTCCTTAGAAGAGATAATATGAAGACACAGGAAGAGATCACTATGTGAAGAGACAGAACTGGAGACTGTCACGTGATAACAGACAGAGGCAGAGATAGGAATGACGAAGCTGCAAGACAAAGAATACCAAGGGTTGCCAGGCCCCCTCAGAAACTGTGGACAGGCAAGGAGGAATTTTATCCAGGAAGGGCGTGGCCCTGCCGACTCACTGATTTTGAACTTCTAGCCTCCAGAACTGTGACAGAATACATCCCTGTTGTTCTAAACCACCCAGTTTGTAGTACTTTGCTAAGGCAGCCTCAGGAAAGTAATAAACTGCCTACAATGCTTAAAAGCAAACTTGCTCTTTCAGTCAACACCTAAGACTTCACCAGATACTATCAGATATGTGTGAACTCCATTTGAGCCCAAACTAGATTCAAGAGCAAGGATAAGTGCCTAGCTTTAACTAGTAAACCTCAAGAAAATTTCATGGGGGAGCTTATTTTTAATCTGCATCTTACATTTTGGTCAGATTTTGCCGTCCAAGAGTCGTACTTAAAAAGTGGTTCTAGGCAGAGGGAATAGCATGTATATTTTTTTCCAGTCTTCATTTCTGACAGTCCTTCAGTTTAAAGGACCAAATCCATCAACATTCTAATTTTTTTTTCTCTTTTGATTTCATAGGGTAAATGTAACTTCTCTGTCTTTCATTTGGGAATGGAAGGTTGTTGTTTTTTTCACATAAGAATAATTCATCAGGTTGGGTAATCACAGTTTAGATAATGGAACATTAGAAACTGTAACACTCCATATAAAAGCACAGATCGATCATGCTTCTGTCAAACAAACAGAAGCCTGTGGTGAAAACCAATTGGTAGTAAATTCTATGCATGTGAATTACCTACATAAATCTAAGACAAAACCTCAAAAAAACCTGTCCTCATTTATAGCAGAGATTATTTTTGTTGTTTTATTTTCTCAGTTTTCACAACAAGTGCATTTACTAATATATCTCAGTGAAATTTTTTAAACATTTTACACTGATAAAAATCTGCTAACAGTTTATCTATTGTAATCAATAGGCTCCTCCTGCCCTTGGGATAAAAGATGATTGCCTTTTCTTTATTGTTCCTGTCCTGGTGTGAAAATAAGGTGAGTAGAGCTTTACTTCAACAGAGATCTTCAATATCAACCATGTTCCATAGAATTCTGGATTCCTCAGAGGATCTGAGATGGTTCCATAACTCATATAACACATACAGCATCATTCAAGTAAGATATCGTGCAGAAAGTAAGAAGTATGCACTGTGGAAGGGGGCAACTATTAAAATGTGCACTGTTGGTATTACAGCACCCACATAAGAAGAACTGGTGGCTATGAAAGTTAATCAGTAACATTGATATTACATCTCAGAGGAGCATCTAACTTTCTTGATTTGCAATTTCAGATATTCAATGTATCTCTCCATTTTGCTTATTTTTTCCATAACACGTTCATGGCAAGTATGAACAACAGGCAAGTATAACAAAGGACATTACCAATTTATTTGTAAAACACTGGAATATGTTTAATATGAATATGCATTTACATATATATACATGTATGTATGTCTGTATATGTATTAGATAGGTATACATGGATTAGAGCAATACATTGATAATTGCTTTTTAAAAATTATCAAATAACCACAAAAACAGAGCAATATCAGAAAAAGCTAAAGGACTTAGATTCATATAAAAGTTATTGCTAAAATGTGTTCAATCCATGAGTGTTGAATAGACACGAAGTCACTGTTAAGAAGATGCCACCATCTTTCAAAAGAATATCAGAGAATATCATACAAAAGCATCAATTTTATTAAGACATTTTCAACTCTTTATTAAGGATGTAGGTAGTAAGTTTTAAAATTTTCTTTTTAATAACATCAGTCATTGAATAACCTGGAACAAGATGTTGCCAAGACTATTCTAAATAAAACAAAACAAACAAAAAATTCTTTTTTTAAATAAAGGAACTCTATTAGTCTTTCTAATAAAGAATACATTGCTGATATTTTAACAGACTAACTCAATAGAGTTTAATAATGAAGAGTTTAAAATATTTTTGTACTTATGACTGAATATAAAATGTCAGCAATGAAGTTAAAAATTAAATATAGAACTGGATAGCAAAACTAAATAAATTTGCCTACTTTTAATTCTTGAAGAGATTATCTACTAGTGACAGGCTCTGAGGAACCTCTGAGGTTTTTAATGGCCATATTAAACATCTTATAATGGCATAAGATCTTTTACTAGTTTCTGCCAAACAGTAAAGATTCAAACTTGTTGAGGAACAAGTCATTATCACTTTTCACATTCAAGTCTGACCCACTAAGGGCTTCACTAAATATATGTTAGTGATTCAAGTCTGAAACAGTTATTTCCTCAGTATCCTTATGGTCCCTGGTCTTCTCCATGTCTCCTTAACTCTCCTTAATTGAGGTCATTTGGTTGTTGTTAGTTTTGTCACTACTTAGCTAGATGAAACAGGGTTTTCTTGATATGATGCTTTCAAAACACACACATGCATGCATTCATTCCCACTCTCATGCAAATGGCAGTGTAAATGTCCAGTCTCCTATAAAGCTTTAAGTATATCATTTGAGGAATTCAGTTCCTCAGGTAATTGCTAGGTAAGTTTTATACATTTAGGTTAATAAAATTTATTCACAGTTATATTAATTTATATATAAATATATTTATTCATAGTTATAAAGCACATTGATCAATGACAGACAAACAGAGATGCCACACATAGTCAACTTCAAAAGAATAGCTTTACAGACTCCACCAGAAGCCTACTAGAACTGATCCAAGAATTCAGCCAAGTTGCAGGGTACAAAATCAACGTACAGAAATCGGTTGCATTTTTATACACCAATAATGAAGAAACAGAAAGAGAAATCAAGAAAAGGATCCCATTCACAATTGCACAAAAAACATAAAATACCTAGGAATAAACCTAATCAAGGAGACAAGAGATCTGTATGGTGAAAACTATACAAAACTTATGAAGGAAATTGAAGAAGACACAAAGAAATGGAAAAGCATTCCATGCTCATGGATAGGAAGAATAAATATAGTTAAAATGTCATTACTACCCAAAGCAATCTACACATTCAATGCAATTCCAATCAAAATTGCACCAGCATACTTCTCAAAACTAGGACAAACTATCCTAAAATTTGTATGGAACCACAAAAGACCCCGAATAGCCAAAGAAATCCTGAAGAATAAAACCAAAACGAGCGGTGCCTGGGTGGCTTAGTTGGTTAAGCGTCCGACTTTTGCTTAGGTCATGATCTCGCGGTTTGTGGGTTCGAGTCCTGCATCGCTCTCTGTGCTGACTGCCAGCTCAGAGCCTGGAGCCTGTTTCAGTCTGTGACTCCCTCTCTCTCTGACCCTCCCCTGCTCATGCTGTCTCTCCTCTCTCCCTCTCCTAGAAAACAAAAAACAAAAAACAAAAAACAAAAAACAAAATGGGAGGTATCCCATCCCAGACTTTAGCCTCTACTACAAAGCTGTCATCATCAAGACAGTATGGTATTGGCACAAAAACAGACACATAGACCAATGGAATAGAATGGAATAGAATGTGGGTCAGATTTGAACCCAAAAGTATATAGTCAACTAATCTTTGACAAAGCGGGAAAGAATATCCAAAGAAAAAAAAAAAACAGCCTCTTTAACAGATGGTGTTGGGAGAACTGGACAGCAACAAGCAGAAAAATGAAACTAGATCATTTTCTCACACCATACACAAAAATAAACTCAAAATGGATAAAGGACCTGAACATGACACTGGAAACATCAAAACCCTAGAGGAGAAAGCAGGAAACAACTTCCTTGACCTCCACCGCAGCAATTTCTTACTTGACACATCCCCCAAAGCAAGGGAATCAAGAGCAAAAATAAACTATTGGGACCTCATCAAGATTAAAAGCTTTTGCAGGGCAAAGGAAACAATCCACAAAACTAATAGGCAACCAACGGTATGGGAAAAGATAGCTGCAAATGACAGATAAAGGGTTAATATCCAAAATCTATAAGGAACTCACTAAACTACACACCCGAAAAACAAACAACCCAATGAAGAAATGGGCAGAAGATATGAACAGACTTCTCCAAAGAGGACATCCAGATGGCCAACAGACACATGAAACGATGCTCAGCATCGCTCCTCATCAGGGAAATACAAATCAAAACCACACTGAGATCCCACCTCACGCCAGTCAGAGTGGCTAAAATGAGCAAATCGGGAGACTCTAGATGCTGGAGAGGATGTGGAGAAACGGGCACCCTCCTACACTGTTGGTGGGAATGTAAACTGGTGCAGTCCCTCCGGAAAACAGTGCGGAGGTTCCTCAAAAAATTAACAATAGAACTCCCCTATGATGCAACAATAGCACTGCTAGGAATTTACCCAAGGGATATAGGAATGCTGATGCATAGGAGAACATGTACCCCAATGTTCATAGCAGCATCCTCAACAATAGGCAAAATATGGAAAGAGCCTAAGTGTCCATCAACGGATGAATGGATCAAGAAGACGTGGTTTATCTATATGATGGAATACTACATGGCAATGAGAAAGAATGAAATCTGGCCATGTGTAGCAACATGGATGGACCTTGAGGGTGTTATGCTGAGCGAAATAAGTCAGGCAGAGAAAGGACAAATATCATATGTTTGCACGTATAGGAGGATTAGGAGGAACTTAACAAGGACCATGGGGGAGAAGAAGGGGCGAAATGGTGGGGGAAAGGGAGAGAGGCAAACCATGAGAGACTCTTGAATGCTGAGAACAAACTGAGGACTGATGGGTGTGTGTGGGTGGGGGGGGAGATGGGCATGAAGGAGGGCACTTGTGGGGATGAGCACTGGGTGTTATATGGAAACTAACTAGATAATAAACTATTTGTAATAATAAAAAAAAAAAAGAATAGCTTAACTTATTTGGCCACTGCTTGCTCTGGCCAGAACAGACAGCATTCCAACCTTCCGATGAAAATTATTATTTGGTACCCTTTCCTTAAATACCTTCAGAAGAACAAACATCTGGCAGATAAATTCTAGTTATTCCCAAATCTAAACCCCAAAGTGTGTAACATCTACCTTATATTTATCTTACTTTTTCCTTTGCTCTATACCTTTTTCCCTGACCTTTAATAGAACTGAAAACTACTGTCAGAGAATCGACCTCAGAATAAAATTAAATGACTTCTCTCCACTTTATCTTCTTAAGGCTAGACAAAGTAAATCTCTTTAAATTTCAATTATAGGGGTATTTTACCATAAATAGTTCTACAGTGAATAAGAGAAGTCAAAACCTTTTGTCATCAGTGACCTTTATGGACCCAGGCTGAAAATGAGAAGAAGATTACCATTCCCACCCCTGGCCTGATTAGGAGATATAAACATGCTGGCCTGTTACCTTTATAAATATGATGAAAGGGAAGGAATTGTTGATTATTCTCAGACTGCCCTATGCAGGAGAGAACAGAAAGTCAGGGCTGAAAATTGTAGTAGACCTAATGTTCCCAAACCCATTAACTTAACAAGTCTGGATTTAGAGGGTGTGTTCCTCAGTTGGATCCCAGGAGCATATAACTTCATCTCTAGGGGTTATTTCCAAATCCTCTTCAGAGCTTCTGCAAAGAATTTTCTCTTAAACCCCTTTAAGGAAATCAAGAGCTACACCTCTAAGCTAATACAGCAATATAAACATTTCTACTCTCTCTTGTACGCAAATACTGGAGACAAATTCCCTTTAAAACCTGCTTATGAATATGATATCTTTTGCACAGATCAAATGCAGTAATTTTGTCTTATGTTTCATGTTTTGATTTTTGCTCATCTATTAACTCAAGACTAATTACTATAGTTTCAAGGTGTCTTTTGCACACAAGCATCTTCTTCCTACTGTTTGAACTTTTATGTGTTTTTCTGGTTTCTCACATTTTTTTTATCCCTTTAAATGGCTTTGATCAGTTGAACTAAAAGCCAGAGGTTTTAGCTATTAATGCTTTCACTAACATTATAGCAGATTTTGAAATTTCTGGGTAAAGATGATTTCTTATTTTGTATAATTAGTACAGATGAAGTGAGTTGTACTAAATCACTCCTAACCAGTTTACATTTCTTGGTTGAAAACTCTCATCTATAAACTAGAAACACATTGATATTTCATTTGTTAGAAAAGAAAGAACAGTTTTCTCATCAAATCTTAATTTTTCATTTTAATTACTTGCCACATTCTCCCAATATGCAGAGAAAAAATACTTTAAATTCATACATAGAGCTCATACAGACATGTAGAAGGTAGAAATGTAGAAAGTCAAACCTAATGCAGTTCTGAAAAAAATTGTATAATAATTCACTTTTCAACCTTAATAGAGAACATTTTCAGAGTCTATACAGCACATTTTATGTGTCCACCCAAATTAATTTGAGCAGGTTGACAATGAAAATAGACATGATTTATTTTATTATTCTATTTACTAGAATTATTGAATATTATATTGTCCAAACCCCGTCACTATTGAAACTGGAAAGTGTTATTGCCGATAATATACTAAGGTAACAAAAATAAATCAGATCTATCCTGGGGAAATACGGAAACCTTTATATAAGCTCTTGAGTCATAAATAAAATTTTAATCTTCTTCATTTAATTCAATAAAGTTAAATTCTGCTAGCCTAACATGTAAATATAAATCTAGAAAACATATTTAAACTTG
Organism: Proteles cristata cristata; assembly: GCA_017311185.1. NCBI lineage: Eukaryota > Metazoa > Chordata > Mammalia > Carnivora > Hyaenidae > Proteles > Proteles cristata. The sequence goes on from JAESUZ010004636.1 coordinate 1,206,770, forward strand.
AGGCAGATACTGTTGGTCTTCATAATAGAACCTCAGTATTATTAGTCGATGTGCCCAAGGAAGTCTTTTATACCCACCTTACCATATGAAGCATGCTTGGTGCTATGCTAACTATAAATTACAATGTTAATACTTCATTACTAAGGAGTACACATGCATGCACACACACACACACACACACACACACACTCCATGTGTATAATGCGTGTGTATGTATTATTTTTGTACATACTTGGTGCTATGCTAACTTTAAATTGCAATATAATACTTCATTACTAAGGAGTACACATGCATGCACACACACACACACACACACACACACACACACACGCTCCATGTGTATAATGTGTGTGTATGTATTATTTTTGTACATACTTGGTGCTATGCTAACTTTAAATTACAATGTTAATACTTCATTACTAAGGAGTACACATGCATACACACATATGCTCCATGTGTACAATGCATGTGTACAATGCATTATTTTTTGCATAAGATGAGTATAAAATTTAGTGAGATCGATTGCCTCTAGTTCTTAGAACCAAAGCTTAGTCCTTGACTTAGGCTTAAGAAATGTGTTAAAATGTTTTTGGAAGATCCTCCTACCTGATCTGACTGGAAGGTTAGCCTAACTCTTTGTTGGACCTGCCTCCACTGAATCTATCTTACAAAGTGGTTTTGTAAGTATTTAAAAATACAAGAAGGGGGGACTTCAATGAATCACCAAATTTATTGTAACAGTTTTATTCCTGCTAGCTACTAAATGTAGGAGTGTATGTATAGGTTTGAGCAGAATTTAGTGTAAGACTTGTTCTTATTGTAACAAACCACCTGATTTAAAAAGAAAATGTTTAAAAAATGGTTGTGCAGTAGCCATTATGTATAACTTCCTCTCTTGAGGGTATCATATCTTCCAGAAAGAACAAACTAATGTGAATGACACACTCAGAGTTAAGTCGGCAAAACTGAAACTACGACAGCTATTTTAAGAATGACTTTGATGCAGAGAATTGGTTAGTTAGAAATTTTTCTAGAAGGTTTTTGAAGACTACAAGGCAAGAAGGGTATTGGGAGGTAAAGATAATAGAAAATATAGGAAGCAGCTTCCAGCCCAAGGGCATGGGAGAACAAAAGGATGAATTCAATTTATCAGAGCCTAGAAAATGGGAGGAGATCTGGATTCAGACCACAGAGAAGGGGGCGCTTCCTGGTGCTGATAACTTTGGGACTAGTCTAGAAATGTGGAATACAATCTGGAGACTGGAACTGATTGCCTGTGGAAAGAACCATGGTCTGGAGCTCCTAACAGGAACTGGATAGGGAGCAGGAAATTTCAAATCCCTTTCCTATTTTTCTGCTTTGCAGTCTGCCTCTACTGCCCTCTGCTGTCAGCCTAACTGAGGGACTTGGCAAAGGGGAAATATTTGCAGTTTCAGCCCCAGCTTCCAAAAGCAGAGTACAGTAACCCCCCTTACCTGTGGGAGACAGATTCCACGACCCCTAGTGGATGCCAAAAATCACAGATAATACCAAATCTGATGATCCTGTATATAGTATTATATATCTATAAACTTATGATAAATTAGGCACAGGTTACGTGAATGTGGCCTTTCTCAGTCTGTGGGCTTATTGTACTGTATTGTACTGTATTATATTGTATCTTATTGTACTGTACTCATCCTTCTTTTGTGATGATGTGAGATGATAAGATGCCTACATAATGAGATGAAGTGAGGTGAAAGACATAGGCACTGTGTTGTAGTGTCAGACTACTCCTGGCCTTCTGATGATATGTCAAAAGATCATCTGCGTCCCAATGGCACTTGGTTCTAGGTAACTGAAACTGCAGAAATGAAAACTGTGGATAAGGGAGGAAAACTCTATAGAAGTATGGATTTGAGGCAATGAGAAAATAGCTGAATAATAGCACATTGGCTTTGATCATCTTTTTTTTTTTTAATGTTTTATTTATTTCTGAGAGAGAGAGAGAGACAGCATGAACAGGGGAGGGTCAGAGAGAGAGGGAGATATAGAATCTGAAACAGGCTCCAGGCTCTGAGCTGTCTGTCAGCACAGAGCCTGACATGGGGCTCAGACCCACGAACCGTGAGATCATGACCTGAGCCGAAGTCGGATGCTTAACCAACTGACCCACCCAGGCGCCCCTGGCTTTGATCATCTTAAAACAATAAAAATTCATCTATGGCAATGATTGTTTTGGGAGCATCATGTAAACCCATTTTGACTAATAGAACCTATGGAGATGTCAATTTGGGGTTACTTTTTTATTGTGAAATATAGAGTTTGTAGAGTACAGTTTGCAAAATAGATTTTATGTAATATATAAAGTTTAGTGTTGGCAAAGATGTGAAAAAAATGGAACCCTCTGCACTGTTGGCGGGAATGCAAATTGGTGTAACTACTGTGGAAAACAGTGTATATCTTTCTCAAAAAATTAAAAATAGACTTTCCACATGACCCAGTAATTCCACTACTGGGTATTTACCCAAAATAAATGAAAACACTAATTTGAAAGGATATATACCCCTTTATGTTTATTGCAGCATTATTTACAATGGCCAAGATATAGAAGCAACCCAAGTATCCATTGATAGATAAATGGATGAAGATATGGTGTGTGTGTTTATGTATATATACACATATGTATTATATATATAATGGAATACTATATATATAATTTAATATACTATAATGTGGTGTGTATATAGTATATATATAATATAATTTCATGTGGTATGTCTATATATTATATATATAATAGAATATTATTCAGTCATAAAAAAGAATGAAATCTTGTCCTTTGCAACAACATGGATGGACCTAGAGGGTATAAGGCTAAGTGACATAAGTCATATAGAGAAAGACAAATACCATTTCAGTCATATGTGGCATTTTAGAAATAAAGCAAACAAATAAACAAAGAAAAAAGAGATAAACCAGACTTTTAAATAAGAAAGAAACTGGTGGCTGCCAGAGGGGAGGTGGGTAAACTAGATAAAGGGGATTAAGAGTACACATATCTTGATGAGCCCTGAAAAATGAATAGAATTATACTGAGACTAATATACCACTATATATTAATTATATTGGCTAAAAAGTAAAATAAAATAAAATTTTGTTTTTTATTTTTGAATTTTACACAAATGAAATCATATTGTAGGAATTCTTTTGTGATTTGCTTTTTCATTTTATATTACCTTTCTGACATTAACCCTGTAGATTAATTATAGTTTATTTTTGCTGCGGTACAGTATTCTTGTGTATTATAAATGTATCACAATATATTTATCTATTTTGCTGTTATTAAGCATTCAGGATCACTCTAGTTTTGGCCATGGTGGACAAAGCTGTTTTACACATTCATGTGTTTGTTTCCTGGTACACATTTGGAAGTATTTCCCTGATTTCTGGGTAAAATGTAGGATGTTTACATGCTCGTATTTTCTAAGGAATGCCAAACTGTTTTCAATGTGTTGTTCCGATGTATACGCTCACAAGCAGTGGATGTGATTTTTCATCCAAAAATTGACCAATACACATGATATGACCTCATTTTTTAACAGCTGCCAATCTGATGTATGTCATTGTCTCAGTCAGCTCTGGCTGCCATGACAAAATACCAAAATAGACTAGGTGGCTTAAAAGCAGAAATTTATTTTCTCACAGTTTTGGAGGCTGGAAGTTTGAGATCAGAGTGCCTGGCACTGTCAAGTTCTGGTGAGAGCTGTCTTCCTACTTTGCAGACAGCCACCTTCTGACTATGTCCTCAAGCGGCAAGAGAGGGATCTCTCCCTCTTTTTTTATATGGCCACTAATCCCATCATGAAGGCCGCACCCTCATAAGCCACTGTAACCTTAATTACCTTCCAAATACTTCTTCTCTAAATATCGTCACATTGGGGTTTAGAGCTACAGCATATGAACTGCTGGCAGACAGTAATTCAGTCCATTACAGCTGTAGTTTTAATTACCAAATTGCTTAATTACTAAATAAGTTGATCATCTCTTTTATGTGATTAAGGACTTTGTTTTGCCCTGGCTATAAAATCCCTGCTCATATCTTTTGCTCATTTTTCTATTCGAGTATTTGTATTTTTCTTATTAATTAATAAGTATTATACTGAATATATACATATTCTGAGTTTATTCCTTTATTGGCTGTCTGTGTTATAAATATTTTTTAGCTTGTGGCTTATAACTTTACTCTCGTCATAATAATTTCATCAATAGAACATGTTAATCTTAATATAGTTAAAATAATAGTTTTTATGATTTTTAGAATTTTGTGTGACTTCGTAAAGAGTTCCTCTTTCCCTATGATTATGTAATGAAAGTATTAGCCTCATTATTTTCACAAAGTTTATAAATTGCACTTAATCCACTGAAAATTAGGGATTTTTCTTTGTTGAAACTAATAACTGGTCAACGTGGCCTCTCACCAACCATAATGACCATAAACATAGTGGATATTAAGTGGTAGGTTAGAAAAATAGAAGGATACTTAATCCTGATGATGTCACTGAATCTCTAAATAAACCCTGAAATGATCTATTTCCAGACTTCTTACTATGTAATATTATAATGTTCTTTTTGTTTGGCCTTTATCTAATTGATCATTTTTTTTCTTTTTTATTCTCAAGTTAGTTAACATGTATTGTAGTGTAGTCTTGGCTTCAAGAATAGAACCCAGTGATTTCTCTCTTACATATGACACTCAGTGCTCATCTCAAAGAGTGCTCTCCTTAATGCCCATCACCCATTTAACCCACCCCTGTCAACCCTCAGTTTTTTCTCTGTATTTAAGGGTCTTGTATGGTTTGCCTACTTTTCTGTTTTTATCTTATTTTTCCTTCCCTTCCACTATGTTCATCTGTTAAATTTCTCAAATTCCACATATAAATGAAATCACATGATATCTGTCTTTCTCTAACTTATTTTGCTTAACATAATATCCTTCAGTTCCATCTATGTTGTTGCAAATGGCAAGATTTCATTCTTTTTCATCACCAAGTAGTATTCCATTACACACACACACACACACACACACACACACACACACACTCCATTCATCACTCAATGGACATTTGAGCTCTTTCCATACTTTGGCTATTGTTGATAGCACTGCTATAAACATTGGGGTGCGCGTGCTCCTTCAAATAAGCATTTTTGTATCCTTTGGATAAATTCCTACTAGTGCAATTGCTGGGTGGTAGGGTAATTCTATTTTTAATTTTTGAGGAACCTCCACACTAATTTCCAGAGTGCCTGCACCAGTTTATATTCCCACCTGAGCCACTCTTGTCTGAATATTCTGTTATTTGCAGCTAAGCTCTCATTATTTGATAAAAGGTGCTACAGTTGCCTGGGCACTTTTTCCAAAGTATGATAGGGAAACAGAGCAGAAAAGTCAGGACAAACTAACACAACCTTGATCCAACTGGTTTTATCTTGTTATTGGAGTTTGCATGGTGCATTTATTGTTACCTAATTGGACCAGTTACCTTCTTTTTGTTGAGGATCCTTTTCTGATTATGATTATGATATCAGAGTCCAAAGAAGAAAAGAAAGTTGTAGGTGTTTATTGTAAAAGAAGACTGAGTGCAGCCTTCACCCTTGGCTCCTCGTTATCAATACTGAGCATCAGCAATCTCTTCAAACAGCTCCCCTGGAACACCCTTGATCATGGGGGTTGGCAGGATCTGAGAGAGATTTAATGCACTATTAGTAGTACACATGATGCCATTCTGAGAGCACTGCACTTGGCAGAACATTACTGCAACCGAAGTGCTATATTAATGTCTTATGAGGCTGTAAACTTGTTGAAAATGCACCTGAATTCTCAGAGGGAAGGAAATGAAGATGTAAGTAAGCCTGGGGTGAGTGTTTAGCTTTGCAGTTTATTTTCTGCTTAACAATAATGGGAGACAGAGTAGCAAACTACTATTACTTGTGATTCATGCAGCAATCCTCTAATACCACAGGTGAACAACTTTGGGAAGATGAAGCTGCTTGCATCTTTATACCCAAGAGAGTGATCCTCAAGATCTGGACTGTGAAGATTTGACAGTATGAAGCATCAGACCATTTAGAGAAACCCATTATGTGCAGTTTGTTCCAATTAATATGAAAGCCTAGGATTCTCCAAAAGAGCCTCCTAGGGTAAGCAGAGAATGGATTGATATTTTACAGATTCTGGTGATTACGTTAACCAGAGCATATGGCATTATGACTATCAGTCACCAATTATTATGCTTAATGGGTATAACGAAGTCTCTCATTCTCCAGTATTATAGCCTTTTTGGCCTGAACTTTAAACCCCAAATCACTTTATTCCTGTTCAATTTCTTTTGTAGGAAATGACCTCCAAATAAACTTATTAGTTAGCAAAGTTTGGTGATAAAACTCTATGCTAAGAGAGAGGCAGAACATAACTCATACACTATGATATTGGGAAATGGGGTAAACCTGGGATCTGGGCTAACAATACCTCAGTGTAGTGTATGAATTTAGGTAGATTATTATCTGTACCTCCTTTTCCTCATCTGTTCCATAATAGCAGAAGTTGAACTTCTGCTATAAAATAATATGTGTTCACGTCCTTCATGCTGAATTCTACAAACCCATAATATTATGCTGCCTTTGTCAGTGTTCCAGACATTCCCCCTCATTATTCCCCTCAACAACTTCCACTAAGCAACTAATCCCATCTCTCTTAGAAAATTTTTCATAGTTCTCAAAGAAACGTTGGAACTCATAATCCTGTTACATCTAAAAGTCTCTCTGTATGTGTGGTTTTGTTCAGATAACCAGGAAAAAGCTAGATTATGAACTGACATTTAGAGTGAGAAATCACTCTGAAAGCACATGTATATAACATTCCACAGCCAGGTATATAATATTGTATTGGAAGTTAACAGGAAGAAAAGAAGAGTGAGGAAGGGATTCCATGAGGATTCCTTAGTAGAAGCAAGAGGGTCATGGTCACCTGGTGTGGCCTCATTAAGACCTTCAGGTGTACCATTCATAAAACCGTGCCAGAGACAGCCAGTTGGGAGGACTGAGCACAGTGGGGGTATGAAACTGGGTAATACATGCCCAACATAGGATGTTTTTAAAAGGTAATCTTTGCACTGGGGCTTCCTACAGGCCTAGCTGAGACTTCTTCAGAGTTGCATGTAGTATGAAGTTCTTCCTACTCAATTCTGTCTTTTCTCAAATGTCAGACCTGCATCAATCATGATTTGAAAGTTTTCCCTGTCTGATCCTACTGTCTCCTTTATCTTTCATAGGTTTTCTCCCTCTCCCCCCAGTAAAGCTTTTGCACAACCAATTCCATCTTGATGTTTGCTTCTTAAGGATCTAACATAACACATGTGACTCCTTGGAATAAGTAATATTCCAGACTCTCTGTCATCCAGGTGTGACCATATGACCAAATAGCTAAAAGTGCATATGATGTGTTATAACCTTGAAGTGATCTAGCAGGAGTCTGGCCATCTCTTCCTCATGGCCTCCATCCTGCTAGCTAGAATGTGGGCATAATGGTTAGATTCACAGCAGCTAACTCAGATCATGAAGTGAAAGCAATATATTTAGGATTAGGGCTACAGATCCCTGATGATAGAGAAACTGTCACATCAGCCTAGATGATCCATATTTACACAAAGGAGAAAAATGGTCAGTGATATTTTTGCTTTCCTATCAAACAGCACAATGTAATCTAACTCATACAGGTCCCTACCCTTCAGGGAGATGGGGAAGAGGAAAATAAAACACTCATTAAACAAGAACCAATGCATGGTGGCATGGAATAGTCTTTCTCTCTCTCTCTCTCTCACTCTCACTCACTCTCTCTCTCTCTCTCTCTCTCTCTCTCTCACACACACACACACACACACACACACACTAAAAACTCTCATAAAAGGGGGCATCTTTGCCATCTAGAATATTTGGGAAGGACATAATTGGGACTTTGAAAGACAATTATCTGTAGAGAAGAAGATTGTAGACTGGGAAAACAACCTGAGTATACTCTTATTTTACAGTTAGAAAGAAACTACCCTGAAAGAAATATAGGTGATTTGGTGGCAAAGAGTGAAGTAAAATTAGGTGGGGGAAATCTTGACAACTTTGCTTAGGCAATATATCCTAAAGAAACCTGGCTGGTTGTTTGCCTCTTGGCTGAGGTCTATCCCCTGCCCTTCTCTACTCTGCTGTGTGTTACATGGATCTGATCCTTCAAACCACACTTACCAGGCTTCTTTGACTAATGTCTTCTTATCTGGGTTTGGCCAATGGGAAGCAACGGCTAGACTCTGGAGAACAGGAAGATTGACAAAACCAGGGTATATCTCTACCTTATTCTTTTTTAACCAACATCTCCAGCAGCTGCTTAGCCTTCTCAGTGATTCAAACTTCTGCTCTGCAGACAAGACTCCTGGACCCAGAGATATTCCTTCTTCCCTGTATTCTTTTCGCCCCCTAGGGTTCACACTGGCTTCCTGTGGTTGCTAATCTTGGCATCACTTTTCTTTTCCCCTTTTGTTCTTGTAGCACTTCTGATGCCTTTGTAACCAATTTCCTGCATTAAATTTCTTCTATTGAATTACCTGGTTTAGCAGATGGTGTTTCTATCCTGTGCATATGCCTGCAATGTTCATTTATATACACCAAAGACTGCTTAATGTAAATATTTGCAGTTATTGGTCTAAGGATTTTATTTAGCCTCAAGAGCACATTTGATCATATATATGAAAAGCCAGGAGTGACAAAGAATCAGTGTCCCTGGAAGCAGATCATGATGGACAGGGAGCTGGTACATAAAAACCAGATTTCTCAACCTGGGGCAGAGGGCGGTGGGTAACTCTAAGTTGTATACCACACTTTTTTTCTTATTTCCCTAGACGGATTGAGTTCTAGCTGTCCATGGTGGTAACTGACTTGATCACATACACTATATTGGCATCTTTCTCCTTCTTGTTTTACTTTCCCAGTTGTCTACCAGTTTACTTTAGTTGAAAACTGCTTGTACTTGAATTCTTATCTCAGGGTCAACATCTAGGGAAATCCAAACCAAGACACTGGCTTGGGTTTGATATCTCAGGCAAGGCCCTAAATGATGCAGAACCTTTTCTTAAACTTCCAGACCCACCTATCGTCCACAGCTTCCTGTGTAAAACCTTTATCATAGAAGCACTTATTGCATAAAGTTGAAGTTGCCCATTTACATTTCTTACATCTCCAAGAAATTATAATTCCTCCACTTAGGACTTTTTGGGGGGCACCAATTAGTAGTTTATTAAATATTTGTTTGTATAAAAGAATGAATGAAGAAGTCTGGGAAGGGGAAATTCTCACCATTGTTCCCCACACAGTGCCTACCAGGTTAGAAGATAGGGACATGTAGGTGGCTTAGTCAGTTGACTCTTGGTTCCAGCTCAGGTCATGTGTGGTTTGAGATTCTGTCTTCTTCTCTCTCTACCGTTACCCCACTCGTGTTGTCTCTGTCTCTCTCAAAATGAGTAAATAAACTTTTTAAGAAAGACGATGCTCAATAAATATCTATCAATGGTATTAATAACCTAACGGATTTGGTGATAACTAACTTGGAGTTTAGGGTTGGAGGCGTTGGGCTGGATGAATTCTTTTGAGAAGCTGCATCAACAGAAGAGAAAATATTGGTATTGGATAAGGTCATCTTGTAGCAAGAAGACTATAGTTGACAAATTTGAATGGAAGAAATATAAAATATAGTCTAATGAGATAATTTCTTATGGTTTCTTTGAAGATGATTTGAGTCAAAAATCCAAGAGATATCCAAAGTAATCAATATGCAATAATGAGTATTTCAGTTAGATCAAAATAGAGCATTTAGATAAAGGCGACTAGGTTCAGAAATAATGTTTGCTAATTACAAATGTATTCGTGAATAACACACTGAACTTAAAATTTACTTAAAAATTCATTTTAAAATTAATTTCACCAACAATGTGAATTACTAATCACAATTTTTTTCTCAAAAAATAAATGCCGTGAAGTTTTTCATGTTTTTCAGGCTTAAATTTTTTAGTCTTTTAAGAAAGGAGTTAGAATTATCCCTTCTACTCCCTTCATTAGCCCAAAGTATAATAAATAAAAAAACATTTGATTTTTAAAAGTTTCTACTGAAAATCCCAACATAACTCCTTATGATAGTCTTTTGTGTTTCCAGAATCAGGTCCTTCAAAAATTTACATTCCCGATAAATCATCAAGGGCAGATACAACAAAATGCCTGGTGCTACAGTATATGCATCGTATGATTAAAATACACATTAATTACTGTCTGTTTGTTTTTAACAAACATTTTCTAAGATAAAAGTTCCATGTCATGATGGGGCACCTGAGTGGCTCAGTCAATTAAGTGTGCAACTTCTGCTCAGGTTCATGGGTGTAGGGCTCTGTGCTGACAGCTTAGAGCCTGAAGCCTGCTTCGAATACTGTGTCTCCCTCTCTCTCTGCCCCTCCCCCGCTCACACTGTCTCTCTGTTACTCAAAAATAAATGAACATTAAAACAAAAATCCATGCCATGAATCCTCGGGAAAGCCAGACATCGGTGACACTGACTCTTGATGAGAGAAAAAAAAATCAATCTGAAAAGATTGCTTAGTGTTTCAAGCTACTTGTCTGCCTATTTCAGGCTCCATGGTAAATCTTGTTTTTGTCCAAAGATTCTCATTCCTGATGAAAGGCCAGGTAGGTGTATATTTGGATAAGTAGCAAAAACAGCCTGTCTCAAGGCAATCCTCAACAATATGATCTTTGCATTATAGCATTTTATCTAAGTGTTAATTCTCAAGAGGTTTGGCACAGAAACTAAATATCCCTGGCATTCATTTTATTGCATTAAATACATTGTTTTATCAATTTATACAAACCTATTAGAGACTATTGTATATTAAATATAAATAATAGATATAGTAAAACATAACACTATTAAAATAATAATAGATTTAATGCCTATGAAGTAAATGAAGTTCTATGAGAAATTTTTCTGAAAAGAAAGTCCATCTTCCCAACTCAGTCTACATCAACTCAACCTTTCTCCTGCTATTCACAACTTAAACTCAAATATACCATAAGAGGCAGATAAAAATCCATCATCTTATTTTGTTCCCTACTTACTCATCCCCTAGCTTTCTATTTTATTTTACATTCTGAAAAGCTTCATCTGGTAGAAAGAGTTTTTCGTGTAAGTTGATACCATTTTCCTGCTATTTGCCTGCCTGTCCACCATCATCATCCCTGTCGGAGACACTAATAGATTTAGAATATGAGAAAATGACGAGCAACTGATGTAGTTTACAGAGCCAGTCAAATTAGGTTTTACATAACTCCAATCAGGTATCATTCCTTTAATAATCACACAGATTTAACACTGACTTTGGAAGAGAGTGTGGAAATCCCTTTCAGCATCTTTAATTCACACATGAGAAAGCTGAGGTGCATAAAGTTTAAAATAACCAGCAAAGATCATATTATTGCAAGTTAATGGCAAAATACCTAGAGCCTGACTTCTCTACCTCTTATCTCAGGATATTTTTTTCATTATACAGTCATCTTGAGTTTTTCACCTTCTTTTGCATTACAAGTTGTATGTTTGGGCTTCCATGAGTAAATATTATTTTCCAAAAAGTAATTCTAAATAATATTTCACTGATAAAACTTTCATTTGATACTGACATAAGATTATTTGTTCAACTAATTTGCTCAGCAAATTTTATTGAGAAAGCACTATTCTAAGTTCTGAGATTATACAAGTGAACAAAGCAGGCAAAATTCCCTGACTTCACTGGAACACAGGATCTAAATTACACATTACAATTTACAGTGGTCATATTCCATCAGTGAAGTTGCATCTTTGGTTAGAACTGTTTTAGACTAGAGTTTATTCCATTTCTGAGAAAAAAATCTAAATGATAAGAGCAGCAGCAGTTATCTAGTTTCAAAACCAGAATTACAGTGTACAGATAAGGGAATAAGGCAAACAAAATATAGGATAAATATAGGGACAGCTTTCATAATTCCAGGCTTGTGGCAAGACAAGAGTTTGATAAATACCACTGAACTCAAACGTTTATTCAGCTCCCATGCGACTCTTAGCCCTAGTATCTTGTTTGCTATTTAATTACAAGCACCTAGAACTGTGTGTGCAACCTCACAGATGTTCAATAAATATCCTGGAAACGAAAGGATGGATAATGTAAACCCAATATTGTACTAGATTATAGAGATACAAAGATGAATGAAATATGGTCCCATCTTGTAAGCAGCTCATAAGGGATCATAAATATAATATTTATTAAATGTCTTCTGTTGAGAAAACACCATGCTGGGCACTGCATTAGGGAAAATAAAAACAAAGAACAATCTTTCTCTCAAGGAGCTTTATAAGAAATATTTTGAAAAATAAGGCCATGGACAGATGTCACCTTTCACTGGTGGGAATTAGAACAATTTTCTTAAGACAGTGATATTTGAATTGAGTCCATGACTTCAGTTGGACTATTACTATCTCTCTGTGCTCATTCTCAGTAAGAAATTTTTAAGAAAGTTTAGTCAAATAAGAATTGAACTAATAAAAGCTGTTAAAAAGGAAAATAATCAAATACCTAGGTAATGCTTAAGGTCACCTTTGGCTTCTTGTATAATAGTTCTCTCCATCTTAGCAGACTCATTCAAAATGAGGTGCAGTTCCGAAAACAGAATGTGTTTCCTTTTTGTGTCTCCTTGTCTCTGACAACTGTTTTCTCTTCTAAGGATGACATCTCCAAATCTATCTTGTACTGCATCTCTCTAAGACTATCCCTGGGTTGATTTGCTAGGAGGATTCATAGAATAAAGCATATAATCATACTCACAGTTGTGATTTATTACAGCCAAAGGATATAAATAAATAAGAGCAAGGAGTGAAGTTTGAAGGAAATCAAGTGCAAGTTTCCAGGATCCACCCCCAGTGGAGTCACTTAATTCCCCCAGAAATAAATTGTGACAGTACCTGTGAATTTTGTCTCTTAGGGAAGATCCTCAGAAATTCAGTGCCCAGGGAGCACCTGAGTGGCTCAATTGGTTAAGCGTCTTTTTCTTGCTTTCTGCTCATCATGAACGAGTCCCACATCAGCACCCACTCTGGGCCTGAAGCCTGATTGGGATTATCTCTCTCCCCCTCTCTCTATCTGTCTCTCTCTTTCTCTCTCTCTCTCTCAAATAATACATAAACCTAAAAAAAAAAAAAAGGTTTCAATGCCCAGGGTTTTTAGTGGTGACTGGTCATGTAGGCACCCTCTGCTCAACACCCCAGCATGTACCAAATTTCCAGACTCCCAGAAGGAAACCAGGTGTCCAGCAAAAGCTGGATTTGTATAGATAGTTTAGGCATAGTGAGCCATTCTTATCAGGGAATGGTACAGACACTTCTAAACCTAAGTTTCCAGACAGCAGTCAAATTTACAAGCAGGACTTCGTATGGATAGCAGTCTCAGTCTTGCTCTGTTGACTCTTTTCTGTGCACTTTGCGTTCCCGATTCTGAAATATGGTGCTAATGAACCTACACTCAATATAAACATCTGGTAGTAAATACTCCGCTAAGACATTCAGGTAAAACTGATCACTCTCTCTTTTCTACTACTAGTATAATGGGTATATAACTCAAAGGTAACTACGTGACATGATGGATGTGTTAATTAACCTGATTGTGGTAATCATTTCACAAAGCACATGTGAAACTTCTTGAAATGTATGTCATTAATCTTATCCAATTTTTTAAAGTTTGCAACAATCTTACAAAGGTTATGGATAGTATTCTGATTATTTTTATATAAATATGATGATCAAAAAACTTCAAGTGACAGCAATAATTGAAAGGCAAATTTAATGAGTGACACACTTATTGAAAATTAAATTGCAATCTTTGTTCCCTTGCCCAGTTTCCACAAAAAAATATGAATTTTCATGTTTTCATATAGTACAGGTATAGAAAATACCACACTTCTTCCCTTGCATTGTCTGAAATAAGAGAGTAATCAAAAAATCCCTTACTTAATGTATTAATTTTATCTAATAGTTTCCAAAATTTATTTATAAATTACTACAGTATGAAATATATAAACTTTGCAACTGTTTTTCTCCTGCCCGGAGCTATAGCTTAATATGTTACTTGCCTCTGGAGAAATTGAATAAAAGCTATGGAATCAGCCTTAGATCAACCAGTTGGGTAGGTAGCAACATCTCCCTAGCACTTGCTTTGCATCAGAATGTAAAAAAGTGTAGAAAAATCATAACTGCACCCTTTTGCTCTGTAAAATCTTTAGTTTTGTGAGGTTCTCATGAATAAATTATCATTTGACTTTAGCCTTCCTTAGAATAAAAATACGACCAACAGAATCCGAAGTTATACTGAAGAGTCTTCTAGACCCAGAATGTAAGTAAAGGATGACCATTCTCTTCTTACCTTGATTTTTCTCACATATTTCATCCATACTTTGGAGTTGACTTAACAGCAATAATGATAGACCACACAAACCATTTGTTAGTGGTGCTATGCCTATCCTTGACATGAGCCTATGGAGATGTTTGAGAAATGACGCATCATATTATATGGGAACACAGAGGAGGTCACTTTGTTAAGAGTATGTCCCAGGAAGTTTCAGTTTAAGCTTAAGTAACTCTTAGGAAAGGGGAAGTGTCTCTTGAATTTTGGAGTTTTGTATATAGTTTAGACCTATACTACCAAAAAAGAGAAGTTAAAAAACCTTGACTGAAACTCTGAAAGATGAAGAATGCCGTTATTTCTTTAGAAATTGGTTTGTTTTCAGCTACATCTAAGAATAAAGATTTAAACTGTATTCATAAATGATATAGTCTAAATTTTTGGATAGCAAAAGGAAGTGGTCTGAACCATGAAATTTGTCTATACACTACTAATTCCATAGCCATTGTCTCATGCTAGGAGTGACTTCAAGATGATGAAACTTACCAGAAGTTCAGGAGAAACTTCTCATTTTATACATTTACTTTGTTTTTATTTTTAAATATGATATATATTTGATCAGAACTATTTTAATACCATTCTATCTAGGGATAAATTAAATAAGAGACATTCTCATTTTTAAGATATTAGAATTTTAGAGTTCTGGAGATTCATAGTAATTATATGATCCAAGCCTGTCATGGAAAAAATGAAGTCCCTAGAAGCTAAATGGTTTGCTCAAGTGATGTAGCTGGTTGCTAGCAGATTCAGGCTAAAATATGTGATCAGATACAAACTATTTATCATATCAGCAACTTTCTTCTTTTTAAAAAGTCACTGAGATCTAGGAGTATGTACTCAAGGCAATTACTTAACTTCTTTCTCATTAAATATGCATATATATAAAATTAAAGTTTTCCATTTTTAAACGATCTTATATTCAAATTTGATATGTATCTGAGTAACCACTAAAATTTGTAGACTCTTAGAACTTTGATGATCAAAAAAATAATTAACCTTTGTAAAAAGCCTCATAAAATTTCATATGTATAGCACAAATGACACAAATATTTGGCTTGTTTTCCAAGTGCTGTCAAAATGCTGTTAAAGCTTAATTAAAAATATTTCTAGTTACTCTTCACATATAATACAAAATGAAACAGGATGCTGACAGTATATTTAAAGAATTCATTGTTATTTTCCTTTTATGGCTTTTCTAGACTTTGTCTAATCTAGTAAAAGCAGCCCAGTGGAAATTCCGTGGTCTGGGAGGCTGAGAGCTTCTGGCTTATTAGATCTTCCCATCTTCTTCTCATTGTAATATTCTCAACCAATTCGAAGATTGCTTTAGTATATATGTATGAGAGCTGCATAGACATTTATGGATTAGTAGAGCAATAGGTTTCAATCTCAGAAAAAGAAAAAGACTATTTATTTTAAAAATGGAACATGAGGGCCACCTGGAAGGTTCATTTGGTTAAGCATCTGACTCTTGATTTATGCTTAGGTCATGAGCTCGTGGTCATGAGATCAAGCCCACACTGAGCTCCTTGCTAGGTGTGGAGCTTACTTAAGATTCTCTCTCTCTCTCTCTCTCTCTCTCTCTTACTCTCTCACCCCCCCCCCCTTTGCCCCTCTCCCATTCACACACTCACACGCTGTCTCTAAAAAAAAAAAAGAAGAACATGAAAATTTAAGATAGGCAATTATGAGACTACAAGCAGCCTAAAGCCAGTGGTATCTGTAAACTTCATTTACTCGGCCTGCAGAAGATAGATACATGGCCTTAATTGTTACATTACACAATTAACCTGACATATTGACTTCCTACATGATTCTCTTCTACTCTGTTTCCATCCTCTTCCAGTGAATACTTTTTATTCTTCCAGATTACATGTGCTTAAGTGTTAACACAGGGTCTGACAATTTGTAGGTGGCCAATAAAATCAGGCTTTCCTCTTAGCACATTATGGAAAACATAGAGATGAAGATTGTGTAGCTTTTACCTAAACAGTACAAGAAACTATAGAATATTATCTGGACCACAAAACTAGAAGCCATAATCCATACAATCTGAAAAGTGTCAGTTTGCAGGAAGCTCAGATAACTTGGCTAACATTCCTTTCTGTCACTGGAGTCTTGGTAATCATTGGAAAAGGTTAAATCCATGTTTAACTCCCCATTAAAAGTATCCTGAACGAAATGGAAAGTAGTTCCTGTGTGAGTTTCCCTCCCATTCTCCTTGTTTCTAAGCTGATTAACCCTGCTTTCTCTGACAACTTCTTCCCATTGTACTAGGAGCTCTAAGGTTTCCCTCTCTTCCTTTCCTTCTCTACTCTTTCCAACTCTTCTCAATCATCTGCTCCTTCTAAGCCCCACGTCTGAGGCAGTGTGAAATGAATATGATGGCCATCTGGTGGCTTTCACCCACTCCTTCCATTTTAGTTTCCCCAGGACTCTTCCATCTTCCTTTGAGAAGGACCTTTTCCCCATACTTTGTCTAATTGCTTAGGTTGTCCTGACCCTATGTGCCATTCTTTCCCTTCTCCTTTTCCTAGCCCCCACTTCAGGAATGGACATGATACCAAAACTGAACAAACATCATACTCTATTGTTTTGGAAACAATGAATAGGTCAGAGATACATATTTTACTCGACTCTTCTGAAATTATTGAGACAGGGGGTCTCTCACTTTGCTGGTGGGATGGAGTAATGAGAGTGTTGGCATGGAGTTGCTAGTAGACATGTCATTATAAGGAAAGAACTTTGCCAAGAGTGAAGCTGCATGCAAGAAGTCAAAATTAAGAGAGTGGGAGGAGTCTTGGCAACATGACTTGAGCACCTGGGACCCTTGATTTTTTCAGTTATGTCAGCAAACAGATTTTGGTTTTGTTTTAACTTGTTTGAGTTGGGTCTTTGTTATTTTCAAGAGAATAAGTTCTAAGAAATACACTTTTTTTCTCTGAACTTCACCTTAAGTGCAATTTCATTCTCCTAGTAATAAGACATTCAGAACCTTGCCACTGCCACTCCTCCAACAGGAATGGATTACTGAAGTGCTTTTAGCTTGAAAGACGTCTCAAATGTAAACAGTCATTTGAAGTCCACAGTCTATTTTGTCTAGTCTGTGCCAACATACTCTTGGAAAGAATGTCTAATCACTGAGTGGCAAGTAATACATTCTTAATCATTATTATTTATTATTAAATGTTAATGTAAATAATATTAAATTATTTAGTTTTTTTAGTCACTACACTGGTTATTTCATTATTTGGCCCATATATGGGCTATCATTTGGAAATGAAACCATAAGCATCAATTACTTAAAACTCCAGTTTAAACTCACAAAGACTTGAAATGAGAGTTGATGTACAAAACATGTAAAATCTAGTCAAATGTACTATGGCAAGCTGAGGTTTTAATATAGGATTCTAGAAATTGCTGGAGGTAAAAGAATTGGAAAGGCATTGCAAATCAGACATTATATTATTTATTCATTGCCATATTTAGTGCTAAGAGATTTTGTGACTTGAACTAAGTAAAATTTCTACTCAAGACTACTGTGCTTAAGGAAATGAAGAACATAATGAGAGCAAATATACCCAGTACGTAAACATACAGTTACTTTGAGTTTGCTTCAAAGAATGTGAAAATCAAAATCTTACTTATGCAACAACGTAAGTTAAAATTTTAATTTGTTTTCTTTCTCTGAAAGCAGAAACAATTTTTTGATGATGTCTTTACACAAGAAATTTTATAGAAGATATATTTAAGAGTAATATGATATATAGTGCACCTAGAAAAAAAATTACCCTTTTTTTTTGGTAAGAGATTCTAGGAACCAGCTTTTTTACTGTCTGAACAGAGGTTGTAGAATTCAGTATTCTATATCAGTTTAAAACAGGTTTTTAATTTTTCTCAGTAAATCCAACAGGAGGCTTTATTTGTTGAATCTGTACTCTGGGATGAAAATTAAACATTTTATATATATATATGGAAACTAACATAAACCAAATTATAAAAAAACGTAATCCTTATATAATCTTTATCCCTCACGAATTAGGAAATTGTACTGACCTCAACTGTTTTTTTCTCACTGTTGTACCATGTGATAGTCATTGATAACTATGGTCAAGTAGTTTCAGTGACATAATAGGTTCAGTTATCCATTTAACAAGTATTTATAGAGTGACTAGTATGTATCCAGAACAGTAAATAGACTACAGTCCCTATCCTAAAGGAGCTTACATGTTAGTAGAGGAAGACAGCGATAAACAAATAACAATTATATGAAATCAGATAATGGTAAGAGCTATGGAGAAACATAAATCAGAATAGGAGGTATGACAGAATAGGAAGTTACTTTTTATGGGTCAAGTTGGCTAGGCCATGGTTCCCAATTTTTGGTCAAACACCAGTCTAGATGTTTCTGTGAAAGAAAAGTTTTATATGTGATTAATATTTAAGTCAGTAGACTTTGCGTAAAACAGAGTACCCATTTCATCCATTGTGAGTGGGCCTCATCCAATCAGTTGAAGACCTTAAGAAATAAAGATTGAGGTCCCTTGAAAAAGAAGGGTTTCTGCCTCTGGACTGCCTTTGAACTCAATATTGCAACAATTTTGTCTTGGGTCTCCAGACTGATGGCCTAGTCTATGGATTTTGGACTTGCCTGCCTACACCATCACACGAACCAATGTTTACTTTTTTTTATGTTTTATTTATTTCTGAGAGAGATAGCATGAGCAGGGGAGGGTCAGAGAGAAAGGGAAATCTGAAACAGGCTTCAGGCTCTGAGCTAGCTGTCAGCACAGAGCCCAATGCAGGGCTCGAACCCACAAACTGTGAGATCATGACCTGAGCTGAAGTCGGATGCTTAACCGACTGAGCCACCCAGGGGCCCCCACACGAGCCAATGTTTAAAAAAATTTAATTTTTCCTCTTTCTTTTTGTATACACACATGCAAACCAAATGCCCTACTGCAAGAGAAATGGGAAGGGCCATGGTGAGAAGGTGATTCCTATTTTACATAAGGTAATGAAGACAGGTTAGATGAGGTAATATTTGACTGCAAGTCTACAGGAAATAAAGGAGCTAACCCTGAGGTCATCTGTAGGAAGAGTCTAAGAAGTGCGAATGGCAAGTACAGAGGCTCTGAAGCAGAAGTATGCTCAGCATGATCAACAAACAACACAGTAGCCGTGTGGCTAAAGAGGAATGAGCTATAGTGAAGGGTCCAATATGAAGTCGGACAGGTGAGGTGAGAGGCTGATCTCACAAGATACCTAAAAATTGTGGGCTTTTATTCCGAGGAAAATGGTAAACCGCTAGAGAGTTTTTTCAGCAGAGGAGTAAATGTGTTCTGACTCCTGTGATTACAGAGTAAACCTGAGTGCCATGATGAGAGCAGAATCAAGGGAACAAATGCAATAATCCAGGTGAACGATGCTTGCGGATTAGGTTAGGATGGTATGAATCAAGTAGTGACAGGGATTTCTTTCTGGATAAATTCTGTAAACAGAGAGAACAATATTGGATTAGATGTGGAGCATGAAAGAAAGGAGTCAAAGTTTTGACCTGAGCAACAATAGAATAATGGAGTTGCTATTGATGGAGATACATCATGTTAAAGGGAGGAAAGCAGGTGGAGAGCTCCACTCTTAGGTTTGCTCATGCTTAGATTTGAGCTGCTGCTGATTCATCCAAGTGGCTGTGTGGAGTAGGAAACTGGAGGCAAGCATGGCTCAGGGTAATAGTTGTTGAGTCATTTGCTTCAAGACCCTGGATATTAACCTGGGTTTTACTACCTCTCAGGGGGCATTTGAGGAAAGTATTGGGGGCATTTTCATTGTCCTAATGACTAGGAAGAATAAACTGACATTTAGAGGGCAGAGGCCAAAGACTTTAGAATTTCCATAACCCACAGGGTAGTTGTGACAGCTTTTGAATTTCCTTGGAGTTTTCATAATTCTTGAATGTCTTGCCAGAGTCAATTTCAGTGAGGTCAACAATTTGTTTTCTGATATTTTCTGGGTTTTCAGGAATATGATTGCTATGCAAATCAATAGAATATTGCACATTGTTCTGTTCTCAGCTTCTCAAGAGCTTTTCATATCAGAAAGTGGTATGATCAACAGTATCATCATTACTGATATTTGAGGTAATAACCTACCTGTCCCTAAATATCAGTCTGCCTTTATAGCTGTCATATTCAAGTAAATGGTGGTGGAGTTTTGAAACTCTTTTTAAAATATACTTAGAATCAAGTACTATTAAATTAATGAAGATACATGAAATAGAAGGATCTTCTAAAATATTATTAATAAATATTATAAAATATTTAATCTACTGGTATTTCTTGCATAATAAATATTTTATAGCACTATAATAAGAAATCTGTGCTGTGAAATCACTTATTGAAATTTTTATTGAGTGACTCCTTCTTTTTCTAGTTCATCTTCTATTCCTGATTGCCTATCAAAGAATATGGTCTTCAAGTCCTCATTAAGAACTGGAAGAAAGAGAGGGAGGGCAAGATGGCGGAGGAGTAAGGAGCTCCGTACTTGCACTCGCGCCCATACATCACACAGAAAAGATCTGAAGCCATTGGAAACCTTACAAAACCTGAGAGACTGGGAGAAAAAGGCCGCAGAATCCACTGAGAGAGCCTTCTAACGCGAGTGCGAACTGGGGAAGATAAAATCGGGCCGGGATCGGAGACTCCAGGATGGGAGGCGATCCCCCTCTACCCTCTAAGGGGAGTGAGAGGGGAAAAGGAGAGAGTCCGAAATAGAAAAACCTCCGCTCGGAGGGGGGAAAAAACCTCTGCTCGGTGCATAGAAAGACCGTACTTGCCAAATACCTGCACACCAGGTCCCCTCGCGACAACTGGTCCTGGGGGAGGCTGAGCACACAAACTGCTTCTTTGTGCCACTCCTGGAGGTTGGATTTCAGAGCGGGGGGGCGCCTGCTGCCATTGTAGCTCCAGGGCAGCTGGGACCCCTGAAAGAGCCGCGCTGACACCGGGCGCCGCACTCTTGGCTGGCTGGAACTCGAGAGGGAAGGCAAAGAGCTAAAAACTGGGAAATTTGCCTGTGAGTTCGTGTTTCGGGTGACGAGCCATAGAGGGATCTGGTTTTCCTCACTCCAGTGGGCTCTGGCTACACGGACCCGGCAGGCAAGCCCCCGCGCATGCGCGCCAGCCCAACCCAGAGAAGGAAGCAGCGATCCTGACTCCGCCCCCAGAGCTCAGCAGGGAGCCTGGAATAGCCCGAGGGGGTTGCCTGGGAAGCTGTGTCTAAGGCAACTTCAGCGGGGCGCGCGGACTGGGATTTGGAGATTGGAACTGGCCTGGGTTGAAGAGTGCAACCAACTTCGGCTGCGTCCCCGGAACGGGGAGTTGACACGCCAAAAAAAAGCGAGCTGCAGCGCGGGGTTCAAGAAGGGACTGGAGCACCGTCACTCTCCTCCCCACAATCGCCAAGGCAGAACCCCCGCCTGAGGCATTGGATCACGCCACGCCCATCCCTGCCTGAGAGGTGCCCTACTCCATTTTTTTTCTCTTTCTTTTTTCCTTTTTTTTTGATTTTCCTTTTTTTCTTCTTCTTTTTTTCCCCTTTCTTTTTCTTTTTTTCTTCTTCTTTCTCTTTTCTCGCTTTTTTCCCCAAAACACTGACCTGATTAACTCTGGTCGCCAGCTTGCTTAAACAATCACAACAAGTCCATTCTGTAAATGTAAATTCTACACCTACCGACTTTTTCAGCTATTTCTCTCAGGAGTAATTAGACTATATAGTTTCTCTGGATAATTCCAGCATCCTTCTCTCACCTATCCAACCATATTCTACTCTTTACCTCTTTGAAAAAAGCTTCTTATCCCTTCTGTCTGTTCATTCTATATCCAAATCTGCCTCGTCTCGCCCTGCCTTCTCTCTTTTTCTCTATGCTCTTCAACCAGCACTGCATACACACGGCTATTTAACTGTAGCTGGGAAATCCAGGGCGACCTCAAGAAACAAGCTAGAGTACACAAGGTGGAGAGTCCCAAATATCACTACGAATAGGAAAATAAAATAACCAAGGTCCCAGCAAGAGAGACCGAGGTATACCAATCAAAAAACAATCTCTGAAAGGATAGGCCCTGGAAAGTCAAAGAGTCTTCTTGGATATAGCAGCGCTCATAGAAACAGAAAGCATAACAGGTCTTTAAAACCAACAAGAGCCGGAAAGCTAACTAAAATGACGAAACGAAAGAGCTCTCCTCCAAAGAAACTACAAGAAGAAATGACAGCTAATGAACTGCTCAAAACAGATATCAGCAGCATAAGTGAACAAGATTTTAGAATAATAATGGTAAAATTAATAGCAGGGCTTGAAAAAACATAGGGGACATCAAAGAAACTATGGCTACAGACAGAATGGAAAATAAAAATAGGCATGAAGAATTAAAAAAATGCGATAAATGAGATCCATAATAAATTAGAGGCCTCCAATGCACGGATTGAAGAGGCAGAAAGGAGAAAAAGTGATTTAGAAGACACCATTATAGAAAAACAAGAAGCTGACAAAAAATAGACAAACTGATCCAGGAAGAGGAAAGAAGAATTCGAGAGCTCAGCGATACAGTCAAATACAACAATATCTGTATCATAGGAATCCCAGAAGAGGAAGAGAGAGGGAAAGGTGCTGAAGGAGTCCTGGAACAAATTATAGAAGAGAACTTCCCCTACCTGGGGAAGGAAGTCAATGTGGAAATACAAGAGGCTCAGAGGACTCCCCTCAGACGTAACTTGAATCGATCTTCTGCACGACATATCATCGTAAAAATGGCAAAATACAAGGACAAAGAGAGAATTTTGAAAGCAGCTAGGGAGAAAAGGGCCCTCACATACAAAGGGAAACCTATCAGCGTGGTGACAGACCTATCTACTGAAACATGGCAGGCCAGAAAGGAATGGTAGGAGATCTTCAATGTGATGAACAGTAAAAATATGCAGCCAAGAATCCTCTATCCAGCAAACCTGTCATTCAAAATAGAAGGAGAGATAGAAACCTTTCCAAATAAACAGAAATTGAAAGAATTTGTCACCACGAAGCCAGCCCTACAAGAAATCCTGAGGGGGATGCTCTGAAGGAAAGGTTGCAAGGAACAAAGATTCCAGAGACACCACCACAAACATGAACACTACAAAAGATACAAAGACTCTAAACCCACATATTTCAATAATAACACTGAATGTAAATGGGCTGAATGCTCCAATCAAAAGATATAGGGTAGCAGAATGGATTAAAAAACAAAATCCATCTATATGCTGTCTACAAGAAACTCATTTTAGACGGGAAGATATCTTCAGATTAAAAGTAAGGGGATGGAGAAATATATATCATGCTACAGGAAATCAAAAGAAAGCCGGAGTAGCGATACTTATATCAGACAAACTGGACTTTAAATTAAAGACAATCACAAAAGATGAAGAAGGGCATTATATAATAATTACAGGGTCCATCCATCAGGAAGAACTAACAATCATAAATGTCTACGCACCGAATATGGGAGCACCTAAATATCTAAAACAATTAATCACAAACAGAAACAAGCTTATACATAAGAATGTGCTAATAGCAGGGGACTTTAATACTCCACTTACACCAATGGATAGGTCAACCAGACAGAAAATCACTAAAGAAATAATGGACTTGAAAGACACATTGGACCAGATGGACCTGACGGATATATTAAAAACTTTACATCCTGAGGCCAGGGAATTTACTTTCTTCTCAAGTGCGCATGGCACATTCTCAAGATAGATCACATACTGGGACATAAAGCAGCCCTCAATAAATATAAAAGAATAGAGATCATACCATGCACACTGGCAGATCACAATGCTTTGAAACTTGAAATCAATTACAGGAAGAAGTCTGGAAAACTTCCAAAAACATGGAGGTTAAAGAACACCCTTCTAAAGAATGAATGGGCCAATCAGGCGATTAGAGATGAAATTTAAAAATATATGGAAACAAATGAAAATGAAAACACAATTCAAAATCTATGGGATGCGGCAAAGGCAGTCCTAAGAGGAAAGTACACTGCTCTCCAGGCCTATTTCAAGAGATTAGAAAAAGCGCAAGTCCAAAATCTAACAGCTCACCTAAAGGAACTAGAGGCAGAGCAACAAGAACGCCCTAAACCCAGTAGAAGAAGAGAAATAGTAAAAATTAGAGCAGAAATAAACAACATAGAGACCAAAGAAACAATGGAACAGATCAATGAATCCAAGAGTTGGTTTTTTGAAAAAGTAAACAAAATTGACAAACCTCTAGCCAGACTTATCCAAAAGAAAAGAGAGAGCACCCAAATAGACAAAATTATGAATGAAAATGGACTTATTACAACCAACCCCTCAGAAATACAAGCAATTATCAGGGAATACTATGAAAAATTATATGCCAACAAATTGGACAACTTAGAAGAAATGGACAAATTCCTAAACACACACTCACTACCAAAATTCACATGGGAAGAAATAGAAAACCTGAACAGACCCATAACGAGTGAAGAAATTGGATCAGTGATTCAAAATCTCCCAACAAATAAGAGCCCTGGACCTGATGGCTTCCCTGGGGAATTCTACCAGACATTTAAAGCAGAATTAATCCCAATTCTTCTCAAGCTATTCTAAAAAATAGAAATCGAGGGAAAACTCCCGGACTTATTTTATGAAGCCAGCATCACTCTGATTCCCAAGCCAGACAGAGATCCAGCAAAAAAAGAGAACTACAGGCCAATATCCTTGATGAATACGGATGCAAAAATTCTCAACAAGATCCTTGGAAATCGAATCCAGCAGCATATAAAAAGAATCATCCACCAAGATCAAGTGGGATTCATTCCTGGGTTACAGGGCTCATTCAATATTCGCAAATCAATCAATGTGATCCATCATATCAATAAAAGAAAAGATAAAAACCATATGATCCTGTCACTAGATGCAGAAAAAGCATTTGACAAAATACAGCATCCCTTCTTAATAAAGACTCTCGAGAAAGTTGGGATAGAAGGAACCTACTTAAACATCATCAAAGCCATCTATGAGAAGCCTTCAGCGAACATCATCCTCAACGGGGAAAAACTCAGAGCTTTCCCCCTGAGATCAGGAACACGACAGGGATGCCCACTCTCACCACTGCTGTTTAACATAGTGCTGGAAGTCCTAGCATCAGCCATCAGACACCAAAAGGAAATCAAAGGCATCAGAATTCGCAAAGAGGAAGTCAAACTTTCACTCTTCACAGATGACATGATACTCTACATAGAAAACCCGACAGACTCCACCAGAAGCCTACTAGAACTGATCCAAGAATTCAGCCAAGTTGCAGGGTACAAAATCAACGTACAGAAATCGGTTGCATTTTTATACACCAACAATGAAGCAACAGAAATACAAGAAACTGATCCCATTCACAATTGCACAAAAAAACATAAAATACCTCGGAATAAACCTAACCAAGGATACAAGAGATCTGTATGATGAAAACTATAGAAAACTTATGAAGGAAATTGAAGAAGACACAAAGAAATGGAAAAACAACCAGGTTCATGGATCAGAAGAACAAATATAGTTAAAATGTCATTACTACCCAATGCAATCTACGCATTCAATGCAATTCCAATCAAAATTACACCAGCATACTTCTCAAAACTAGAACAAACTATCCAAAAATTTGTATGGAACCACAAAAGATCCCGAATAGCCAAAGGAATCCTGAAAAATAAAACCAAAACGGGAGGGATCACCATCCCAGACTTTAGCCTCTACTACAAAGCTGTCATCATCAAGACAGTATGGTATTGGCACAAAAACAGACACATAGACCAATGGAACAGAATTGAGAACTCAGAAGTGGACCCAAAAGTATACAGCCAACTAATCTTTGACAAAGCAGGAAAGAATATCCGATGGAAAAAAGACAGCCTTTTTAACAGATGGTGTTGGGAGAACTGGACAGCAACATGCAGAAGAATGAAACTAGATCATTTTCTCACACCATGCACAAAAATAAACTCAACATGGATAAAGGACCTGAACGTGAGACAGGAAACTATCAACACCCTAGAGGAGAAAGCAGGAAACAACCTCCTTGACCTCCACCACAGCAACTTCTTACTTGACACATCCCCAAAAGCAAGGGAATCAAGAGCAAAAATAACTGTTGGGACCTCATCAAGATGAAAAGCTTCTGCACAGAAAAGGAAACAATCCCAGAAAATTAATAGGCAACCAACGGAATGGGAAAAGATAGTTGCAAATGACACATCAGATAAAGGGTTAATATCCAGAATCTATAAGGAACTCACCAAACTCCACACCCAAAAAACAAATAACCCAGTGAAGAAATGGGCAGAAGATATGAACAGACACTTCTCCAAAGAGGACATCCAGATGGCCAACAGACACGTGAAACGATGCTCAGCATTGCTCCTCATCAGGGAAATACAAATCAAAACCACACTGAGATCCCACCTCACGCCAGTCAGAGTGGCTAAAATGAACCAATCAGAGAACTCTAGATGCTGGCGAGGATGTGGAGAAACGGGCACCCTCCTACACTGTTGGTGGGAATGTAAACTGGTACAGCCCCTCTGGAAAACAGTGTGGAGGTTCCTAAGGAAACTAACAATAGAACTCCCTATGACCCAGCAATAGCACTGCTAGGAATTTACCCAAGGGATACAGAAATGCTGATGCATAGGAGCACATGTCCCCCAATGTTCATAGCAGCACTCTCCACAATAGCTAAAACATGGAAAGAGCTAAGTGTCCATCAACAGATGAATGGATCAAGAAGATGTGGTT
Source organism: Proteles cristata cristata (assembly GCA_017311185.1). NCBI lineage: Eukaryota > Metazoa > Chordata > Mammalia > Carnivora > Hyaenidae > Proteles > Proteles cristata. The sequence goes on from JAESUZ010004636.1 coordinate 1,234,156, forward strand.
TATCTATACCATGGAATACTACATGGCAATGAGAAACAATGAAATCTGGCCATGTGTAGCAAGATGGATGGATCTTGAGGGCGTTATGCTGAGTGAAATAAGTCAAGCAGAGAAGGACAAATATCATATGTGTGCACGTATAGGAGGATTAGGAGGAACTTAACAGAGGACCAAGGGGGAGAAGAAGGGCTGAAATGGTGGGGGAAAGGGAGAGAGGCAAACCATGAGAGACTCTTGAATGCTGACAAAAACTGAGGACTGATGGATGTGGGGGGAGGAGGGATGGGCATGGAGGAGGACACTTGTGGGGATGAGCACTGGGTGTTATGTGGAAACTAATTTGACAATAAACTATTTGTAAAAAAAAAAAAAAGAAAGAAAAAAAGAACTGGAAGAAATGAGTGAACTTCTAAATAAAGATCTACTTGTATATGATGATGTTTGTATACCACATAGAATACTTTTAACACAATGCTTATTTGTAAATATGGCCCAGCTCACTTATAGGAGTATCAGAATATCATATATTTCTCATTTCTGTCCTTTTCATAGTCTGTGGTTTGACTCAGGATGTCTTTCTTACCTAATTTAAAATTATTTACGTCAATAAAGCAAACCTCAGTTCCTTTATTTTTCTTTGTATTCCCCTAACTGCAGTTTTTACTTTAGTGTCCACCTAAAACCTTTGACTCTTCATTACTGCAATTTCTGGTACAGAATAGCTTCTGGTCTTTTTATTCATCTTATAGCCCCACTTATTTATTACAAATCATTGCAATCATTTGTCTACTTCATTGTATGTCTTCTAGGTAGTCAAGCCTACAGTTCTGCATTTTGAAATACATGCTATTTTATTATATGTATATTTTATTATGTTTGTTTTACTTTTATGTTACACTTGCAGCATTATATTGACTTTTATTCATCATTTATTTTGGTAGGTTATATTTATCCATAGGTTAAGGTTTAGGATGGAAATATAGAAGTATTACCAAATAGTTGTTATAAAATATACATAGCATTTGATAGAGATAAAAACACTCAACCTAGGAAATAAATTGCTGTGTTAGTCAGAATTATCCAGAAATACAGAGGAGGTCTATTGTTTTATTCAGGCCTTCAACTGATTGAATGAGGCCCAACTGCATTGTGGAGGGTAATCTGCTTTACACAGGTCCACTGATTTAAATATCAACCTTATCCAAAAACATACTCATAGAAACATGCACAATAATGTTTATCCTGTTTTCCCCATTATGTCACTCATCATACTTTATTTTAATATCTGCCCAATATCTGCTCCTTCAATAGAGTGCAAATTCTATGATAAATAAAGATTATATCTGACTTTTTCTTCACTCTTAGCACTTCACACAGAGCTTGGCACATAGTGGGCAATCAACTGGTCACTCTGAGTTACCATATTTTGTCAAGCCAACCCCCTTACATGTTGGTGTCTTCTTGAAGCTTTTTATACAACCAGGTAATGACTGCTAATTAGCTGAACATGATCATAAAATACCAGAATTATTAAATGTATCCCAATTTAAAAGTACTAAAACATTTTTAAATAGGCATCCCAGAATTAATAAAATGTGGTAGTTAATTACTCAGCCTTGCAGATTTGAGCTATTAACTTCTGATATGGGGAGTAAACCACAAAGAGGTTGACTAAGAATTATTTGAATATTTCATTTTTCCTTCTGACATTTGAAATATTTGAAATTATAGACTTAAAACAAATATTACATTCTATCTTCTTCAATTTCTCTTAGGTAGCAGAATACTTGGTTGTGAAGTGCTCTTCATATCGTTCACTCCCCAAAACACAACACAGAGATGCAACTGCCCCTGAAAAGGGAGGAAACAGGAGCAAGCACTAGAGGCTACAAAAGACCACATAACTGTGGATGGTCCTAGGTTACTTGGAACTCTCCTCACACCTTCAGACTCTGAACACCGTCTTTTACCTGCATCCCATTGGGCAAGCACTTTAGATTTCTTTTACAGTTGTGGTAGCTTCATATTTGAAAGATGGCATATATTACAAATAACATTTTGAGATGAAATATTGAGAAAAATATCAGAAGCCATAGCATTTCCATTTTTTAAATCTCTTCAAGTTTAGCATGAACTATATGTATAAATCTATTTTGAGTTGTGAAAGCTATTAACTCTTTCTCATGGCAATTCTCCATAGCACATTCTAATCTCTTTATCACTCTTCCTCTCCCACATCAAAAGGATTCCTATGGTAGACAGTGGAAAGTCATTACTCAGAAAAGCAACATGTACTAAAGTTTTCATTTATAGTCTTGAGGTGCCTGTGTGGTTCAGTTGTTTAAGCATCCATCAGACTCTTGATGTAGGCTCAGGTCATGGTCATGCGGTTCATAGGATCTGGGCTGACAACAGAGCCTGCTTGGGATTCTTTCTCTCCTCTCTTTGCCCCTACCCCACTCATGCTCTCTCTTTCTCTCTCAAAATAAATAAATAAACATGGGGAAATTTTTTAAATATAAATTATAGCCTTGATTACACCCATACCCACTCCCCGCCCCCCCCCCCCCACACACTCATGCACACTGAGGATATTGCCTAGTGGAATAACCTAACCAAGTGGTGGTCTCAGGTAGGGTCTATTTCTTCTTGCATCTCTATGTACTGGCTTCATCTCTGCCTCCTCATGCCAGAAGCTCTATTTAAACTATAGCATCAGGAAAAGCCACTCATCTTTCCATATTCTTTTCATGGGTATAAAAATGCTACCCAACTCTTTTTTCCAGGGGCTGAGACTGGTCTAAGTACTCAGCCTTGCATATGAATTTTTTTCTATTTAAATTTAGGTATAACACACAATATAAAGTACACATACACAGACACCCCATAACTACCATCCAGATCAAGATGTAGCTTTGAAGGCCCAAAGGGTCTTCCCAGTGCCCCTTGACCCCACAAAGGTGAGCATTACTTTGTTTTCTACAATTATAGATTTGCTTTACATGAAGCTATATTCATGTAAGTATAGGAATACAGTATATATTTTTTGGCTTCTGTAACTCAATGTTATGTCTGAAATCTATTCATGCCTTTGCATTTTGTTGTGTTATATTCCATTGTGTGGGTATCCATTTGAATGTAGATGAGCACTTTGATTGTTTCCAGTTTGGTGCTGGCAACTTTTTTTTGTGGCAAAATATACATAACATAAAATATATCATTTAACCATTTAAGTGTGCAGTTCAGTGGCATTAAGTATACTCACATTGTGCAGTCATCCCCACCATCCATCAAAGAAAATTTTCACCTTCCGAAATGAAAATTCTACACCTATTGAACAATAACTCCCCATGCGTCTATCTCCTCCTCGGACCTGGGAAACCTCCATCCTGTTTTCTGTCCTTGTGAATTTGACTACTCTAGGTATATCTTATAAGTAGAATCATACAATATTTGCCGTTTTGCAACTGTCTTAATTCACTTGGCATAATGTCTTCAAAGTTCGTCTAGATTGCAACATATGTTAAAATTTCCTTCCTTTTCAAGGCTCATTAATATTTCTTTGTATGTATATACCACATATCATTCATCCATTCATCTGTTGATGGACAGTTGGCTTCCTTCCACCTTTAGACTATTGTGAATAATGCTAATGTACATCGATGTACAACTTTCTGGTCAAGTCTCTGTTTTCTATTTTTAGGGGTATGTACTCAGAAGAGAGATTGCTGGGTGATATGGAAATTCTCTGTTTATTATTTTTCAGAAATTTCCAAACCATTTTCCACAGTGGCCACACCATTTCACATTCTCACTATGTCTCCACATCCTGACCAACATTTGTTAATTTCTGTTTTTATTTTTATAATGGTCATCCTAATGGGTGTGGGATAATATTTCATTATAGTTTTAATCTGCATTTCCCCAATGATTAGTGATGATGAGTATCTTTTCATGTATAATTGGCCATTCACATCTTCTTTGGAGAAATGTCTATTCAACTCTTTCGCTCATTTTTTTTATAAGACTTTTTTTCTTGTTGGAGCTGAAGACTTCTTGATTCCTTTCTTTTGCAAGGGTAGAAGTTCCATTGAGATTCCTGGTGGAAATATGGCCCCAGTACTTTCTTCTCTGGCCTGTCTTGTAGCAATAACCTTGTAGAAGGTCAGAAATCAGGTCTTTTGGTTGCCTCTAGAAGACGATATTTAAAGGATTATTTCTGCTTAACAGTCTGTTAGCATGTATCCAGCAAAGAAATAATTGGACCATTTAAGGAACAGAGCAAGATTAAAAGAAATAGAAATCTCATTCAGACCTTTGCAAAAAATGTTCAGGAATGTTTCTACTCTGATAAGGCTAAGGGTTTCTTCTTCCATATGTTCCTATGGTCACTAAATTTCTTAAGGCAAATTTGAAAAAATCTTTTGAGTAGAACTAGTTTGAGAAAGTGGAAGAAGATGATTCAAGATTTCTTTACTCAGCATTTTAGTTCTGCCATTTGGGAAACACAAAGGACTAGAGACTGTATAGTCACACTTCATTTTAAACCATCACAGCTATGGTTAAAAGTACTATGTGCTTACTTTGTGTGAACCAGCTTATTAACAGGACATGATTTGTTCTATAGTTTAAAATACTGTATGCAGGGCATTTGGCTGGCTCAGCCAGTTAAGTGTCTGACTCTTGATTTTGGCTCAGGTCATGATCTCACGGTTTATGAGTTTGAACCCTGCATCGGGCTCTGTGCTGACCATGCAGAGCCTGCTTGGGATTCTCTCTCTCCCTCTCTCTCTGTCTTTCCCCAACTTGCAATTTTTCTCTCTCAAAATAAATACATAAACATTTTTAAAAAGTAAAAAAATAAAATACTGTGTTTACTTTGTGTAAACCAGACTAATTAACAGTAAGGGATTTGTAAGGTTTTCTCCAGAAGTTGCTGATAAATATTAATGAAAACAATTTAAGTTAATCTTCACGTATCGCTTGCAAACTTTAAGACTACTCTTTTTTTTTTATTTATTTATTTCTAGGAGACAGAGAGACAGCGTGAGCAGGGGAGGGTCAGAGAGAGAGGGAGACACAGACTCTGAAATAGGCTCCAGGCTCTGAGCTGGCAGTCAGCACAGAGCCCGATGCGGGGCTCGAACCCACAAACCGCGAGATCATGATCTAAGCGAAAGTCGGACGCTTAGCCGACTAAGCCACCCAGGCGCCCCAAGACTATTCTTTATCACCTTCTTTCTCAACTCGTCACAAACTAAAAATAACAAATTATTATAAAATCAGGGAAAAACTAAGAAATAATGACATTTCTGAATTTAATGTTAGTAAGTTATCAGAATCATACACTAATTTTATTAAAGTATAGGTATGATTGACCTGTTTTTGGCAATCCATATTCCAAGAACATGGAAAAGAAGAAAATTAAGATTGCCATGTGGGAATTAATTATGACCCACTCAACATGGAGTAAAGCAGAAGTATGCAAGGTGACTTAGTGTTAAATAGTGGGACCCAAGCCAAAGTAAGTCTAAACAAAACACATGTCATTTGGAAGGAGGGTGAACAAACTAGGAAATTTGAAAAAGAGGTGAAGTAGACGCCTCCACTGGCTGTGCATGGGTCATTGCTGCCCAGAGCTGGGGTGTCCTGGTCCAGTTCACCTGGCATCTTTGTCCTTATAGCTAACATGGACCTACCATGAGGGGAATTATATATTCTATGTCATTCAGTAAATCATTCATCTATCTAATCCTCTTTGCTCTAATTTCATGTTCCTCAAGCCACTATTTGAATTATCTGGTATTTTTAGGCATAAAGGAAAAATTGCAAATCACATCAGTGTGAGCATATCAATTCTAGTGATGATTATAAATAATACATTGTGATTCTATGTAACAGATTATAGCCTATGAGCCTGAAAGACATAGCTTTTCTCCTACAAGATGTATGACCCTTCAGAGCCTAATAGATCAATGTTCTGACCCTGCATAGCAGCAATCTAGCCTCGAATCGGTGGTAGATTCACCAAAAATAATGTCAGTTTGTAATGTTCCTTGACAGCTTCCAGGTGGCTACTGTAGGTGATGGCCACCTTTCCAACTTCTTAAAACATCGACACAGTACATTATCAGTTTTCATTAGAGCAATGAAATAAACCAGCATATTGATATCCCTCTGAATTTATGACTACTAATTGCAATTTGGCTCCTAAAACTGCCAGATACTCTTCATGCTTTTCTTATCAGCTCATTCTTCCCATCTCTAAGGAAAATGTTTCCTTTCTTCTTCACTTCCCCATAAACGTCCCTTATCAATCACTTTCACTGGATGACCTCCCTTCACACTCTCCAATAAAAACAGAAGACATCAGAATTTTACTCATCTTCCCATCACTTAATCCACAAATTTATCTTAACCTGCAACTATTTCAGAGGAAAGGGACTTCTATTGCAGTCTTAGAGGTGCAAGTCTTTCTACCAGGAATCAAATTTATCATGTTCTTGGATTTCATCCCAATCAGCACTCATAATCTCAAGGTCCTGATCTCAGGATGGTGAGATCAAGCCCCATGTTGGACTCTGTGCCGAGCGTGGAGCCTACTTAAGATTCTCTCTTTTCCTCTCTTTATGCTCCTTCCTTCCCCCCTAAAATTAATTTAAAAAAAAAGAAGCAAATTAGAGGAAATGGGGCTGAAGTCTGAACTAATTGAGATCAGTTCCTAATACCAGCAACTGAGTAGAGGTTAGGACCATTCCTGAGATGAGGAACACTAAGGGGGGGAGAATTCTTAGGAATGGGAAAAAGAGCCCATTACAATGGATTTTGAACATATTCATTCTGTGATGCTTGTGAGATACCAAATAGAGATATTTGGCAGACATGTTGTTAAAGGGGATTGGAATCAGAAAACAGATGGGGAATGGATAAGTGTAAGAATTTTCTGATGGTAGATCATGTTTGAAAGACTGAAATTAATACCATCATCTAGGGAATGAGTACACAGTAGTGTATGGTAAGATGGCCTGACACCCAGTCCCAAGAAGTTCCAAAATACTAAGTTTAATAAATGGTATTTAGAGCCTGGAAGTGTAGACCACCTAGGGAAAATGTAAGGATTCTAAAGACAAGATACCCAGGATCAAGTACTGGCCCCAGCAAATTTTAAAGGCTGAACAAAAAAAAGGCGACTCCTGCAAGAGAGTGAGAGAGTGGCAAATGAGGTTTAAGTACATGAAAAATTGAAGTCTCAAGGGCAAGAGAAGAAATTGTTTCATTTCTGGAAGGAAGGAAGGAAGGAAGGAAGGAAGGAAGGAAGGAAGGAAGGAAGGAAGGAAGAAGTGGACAGAGGGAGGGAGGGAGGAAGGGAGGGAGGAAGAAATGGAAGGAAAGAGGATAGAAGGAAGAGAGGAAGGAGAGGGAGGAAAAAAAGGAAGGAAAGGTTGAAGGAAGAGAGGGGTGTTATAGTTTGATTTGTGTGCCCAGAAAATATATGTTGTAGTCATAACCCCAGTACCTGTGCATGTGACCTTATTGGAAAATGGAATCTGCAGATGTACCAAGTTAAGATGCAGTCATGCTGGATGAGAGTGTGTAGATTAGAAAGGGAAATCTGGACACAGACTGAAACAACCATGTGAAAAAGAGGCAGAAATTGGAGCAATGGTGCTGCAAGCCAAAGATCTCCAAAGATTGCTCCAAAGATGGCTGGCAGCCACCAAAAACTAGGGAAAGACAAGGTAGGAGACTTCTCAAGAGCGTTATGAAGGCATGTGGTACCACCTACAACCTGATTTCAAGCTTCCAGCCCCCAGAACTGTGAGAGAATAACTTTCTGTTGTTTTAAGCCATGAAGTATTTGCTAATTTGTTAGTTAGCATGAGGAAACACAGCATTGGAGGAATGTCAAGCTGACATTCATCACACATCGATATTGATGTAAAGTTTTTCTCTTTTTGCAGGGAAGCAAACACATTTTTACTGAATTTCTTGTATATAGTCAGGTATCATGTTTTCTAGTCATCAATTTTCTTCCAAAAACTTCAAAATTTCTTGCATTTTATGTGATTTTTAAAATAGAAATCCATGCTTTATGTCCTTGAAACAAAACTCATCTCGCAAAGTAAACTCTGTAGGTAACTTGGGAGAGAAGAGCATGAACTCTGAATTCTCCTGATATTAAACACATTTTACTTTCCTTTTGTGCATCATTAATGCCATGTTTCACATATTTCATGAAGACCCATGCTTTTTTAAAAGTGTTCAAGAAGCATTAAAGGCTGAAATGATCTTATAGAAAATGACAATAATTATGATTTCTTTGCTATTGCCTCTCATTTTTCTCACTGAGATGAAACTGAAATTATGTGTAGTTACAGGAATGACTATCCCTGAATATGAATTCTAGCAAAGAAAAAACTCTTGATTTACTTTTTGAAAGTTTAAATCAAGAGCAATAGTCAGTTCTAAAGAGCAGTATATATTTCTGATTATAAATGAAATGCGTGCCCATTAGATGAAATTTGGAAATCCAGATAAGCACAGAGAGAAAAATGATGATCATTCACAATCCCCACCATTTAAAACAAACTACTAATTAGCAGTGGAGTGGGGCACCTGGGTGGCTCAGTTGGTTAAGCGTCGGACCTCAACTCAGGTCATGATCTCATGGTTTGTGGGCCCAATGTCAGGCTCTATGCTGACAGCTCAGAGCCTGTAGCCTGTTTCGTATTCTGTGTCTCCCTCTCTCTCTGCCCCTCCCTCACTCATGCTCTGTCTCTCTCTCTCTCAAAAATAATAATAAAGGGCTCCTAGTTGGCTCAGTCGGTTAGATGTCTGACTTTGGCTCATGTCACGATCTCTTGGTTTGTGATTTCGAGCCCCTCATAGACACACATTTTAGTGACCACATATTTTACTATTTCTCTGTGTGTGGAATTACTGCTTCATTGATATTAACATGTTGAACAAAAGGTATATTAACATTAAAAATGAAAATCAAAAATATTTTTAAATGGGTTTATTTTCAGAAGCAAATAAAACATATATGTCCCAAAGTTTTTGAAGAATTAATGCCAGTCATTAGCTCTGATTAAAGAAGAATTTCTAGGGGCACCTGGGTGGCTCAGTCAGCTGGGCGTCTGACTTCAGCTCAGGTCATGATCTTGCAGTTCATGGGTTCGAGCACCACGTCGGGCTCTGTGCTGACAGCTAGCTCGGAGCCTGCTTCAAATTCTGTGTCTTCCTCTCTCTCTGACCCTCCCCTGCTTACTTTGTCTCTCTCTCAGAAATATATAAAACATTAAAAAATGAAGTAATTATAATTATATGTTATATATATAAAAGAATTTCTACACAAGGAGCTAAGATAATCCCCTACCCTCATCTAGGAATGGAAAAACAGAATACTCGGATCCACAGGCACTAACTGATGCAATATTGTCATTGCAATTGTCTAATTTAGGAAATGCCATTACAGATGGAATTTCTCAGGAACATGTCATTAAAATTACAATTGAAACTGGCTCCCATTTCTCTTGCTGCCAGAGCCAGCCACCCTTCTAAGACTAAATTATTTGTGCAAAAAGAACTATGAATATGTGTATATAACTAAGCTATGAACCTCCATAATCACTGAAGAGTGCTTTTAATTATAATCTTTGGGTGATTGCTTTGCAAACAATATAAATGATTCAATTTGAAAATGTATGAATGACCTAAGACAAATCACTTGACACTTTAGTTTCCTATATGTAAAACAAGTATGATAATAAGTTGTGAGGCGGCAAATGGAAAAAAAAAATGTGAAAGAATGGACTCATTTTCAAAGTTATCATGATTACCATTATAAATAGGCAACTGTTTATCATAATTTGAATATTTAGAATTGTCAGTCCTTGCAAATTTTATCTACTGTAACACTACATTCTAAATTGTTTTCTGGTCTTGTCTCCCCAAATCTTACAAGACAGAAAGTGCCAATTACATATCAGTTTTACTTAAAAGTTCATAAAATCTTTATGTGAAAAAAATCACTGAAGCAGTGCTACAGGGATATTACATTCTGGGCTACTGTTAATAACTTGTGTGGAATATTGGAATGTTCAACAAATATAGCATATCAAATCCATAATAATGGCCAGAGGGGTTGTCAGAGTGCTTTTCCCCCCATCAAGCTAATAAAGTTGACCATAAAAAGCTAAATTCATAAAACGCTACAGAACTAACTTTCCAGTCTCCTGTACACACATTTTTAAAACAATTTAGTAGTTTGCTTCCAATCTGAAATGATAGAATGTTTATCTGGTCTTTGGAAATTTTATTTAAGATGACAAGATTTAACATAAATGAGAATCCATAAATTGAGAAATATATCGTGCAGAAAACTTTGGAAACGTATATGATTCAATTGGCATACAGAGTCTGTTATATTGGCAAACAAGGAGCTATAATGTCTCTTTTTTCAAAGCAAAGTTTTACTAAATAAGAACAAAGTTATTGGACCTAGAAGGCAATTATTCTATTTCTTAAAATATTTTATTTATTTCTGAGAGAGAGAGACAGCATGATCAGGGGAGGGGCAGAGAGAGAGGGAGACACAGAATCAGAAACAGGCTATAGGCTCTGAGCCGGCTGTCAGCACAGAACCCGATGTGGGGCTCAAACTCACAAACCGTGAGATCATGACCTGAGCTGAAGTTGGACACTTAACCGACTGAGCCACCCAGGTGTCCCAAGGCAATTATTCTATTGATAAAAATTTTTAAATCTGCTACTTTCCTTAGGTGTTGTGGTGTAATAGAAAGGTCGCTAGTAACACATTTGGTAAATAGTGATCCCAAACTATTCTGATTTAGAATAATTTTTTAATGTTTATTTTTGAGAGACAGAGAGAGACATGCAGGGAAGGGGCAGAGAGAGAGGGAGACACAGAATCTGAAGCAGGCTCCAGGCTCTGAGCTGTCAGCACAGCTGACACAAATGAGCCACCAAGGCACCTCTGATTTAGAACATTTTGATTTCAGATGTGACACAGCTTTAAGGCTTTTCTCCACTACCCCCCTCCTTTTTCTTTAATTTCTGTTGTTTCTGTCATTTCTACTATTTTTTCCATTGTGTCATCTCCATGTTTACTTTGTGACAGCTGACCTTCAAAACTAAACATTTTTTAAACCAAACCTTTTAAACCAGAGTTTGTAATTTTCTCATTTGATCTGCTTTAATCACAATTGTACATGGCTAACATGAATTTTACCCTGATGAGTTTGATTTCTTTCAGCTATCGTACAAATGAGGTAGTATTTCTGACTGTCCATAAATTAAAAAAAAAAAAAAAAGACTCTGCTCAGTTCCTCTTCTCATCTTTCCCACCCATTATTGTTACTGCCTTCAAGCAAGCAAATCAGGGAAAACCTTTGATCATTTTTCTTTCATCTCACTTGGCTAAATTTATTTTTCCCTTCAGAGAACTTCTGAAATTTATCCCTTTCTCCATAAAGCTATTGCTGGGAAAGCTTCACATATATCTTAATGTTACCATTTTCGTCATTGCAAATTTCTCCTTCATGATATATATCCTATTAAACCTTGGGGTGGCTAAAATACCTATGTAAAAGTAATTTTTTTCCATTAAAATACTCATTTAATTCATTCTTCCGGCCAATCTTTCAGATTGCATTAACTATGGCATTTTTTTTTCATTCTTAAATTGTTTTAATTGGACTTTTACCATATATTTTTTCCAATCGATTTCTTATTTGGTTTTATTTTTCACTCAGTATGGATCCCATTACTTTCTTCATGCCTACTTATTCCTGCTGTTAACAAAATGAAGATAATTTAGGTGATACAAACAAGCTTTTTTTTTTTTAACACTTTCTGAAGTAGGATAGTCTCCTTTCAGAAAGTTGACAAATGGGGAGAAGGCAAGAAGATGTTATAAGATGAAGAATAAAGAACAAGAAAGAAGCAAATAGAAAATATCTAATAAGTTGGAGCTAGAGAGTCAAACTTGTTTGCTGTGAGAAGGAGCAAGGAAATAAATATAGATCCCAGAGCTTAGCGGTTTGGGGACAGGCTGACTAACTATTCTGTATTTCTGAGCAGGTGGAGCATTTACAGAAACACAAAAGCTATTTAAGTGGCTGCCATGGCACCCTGGGCATGCTCATCTTGGGCCCCCAAAATTTGTTTTAACACTACTGAGGTATATTCTGAATTTAAAAAATTTGATCAATTTTTCAAACTATTTTTGTCACCAAATAATCTATAATTCATCAAAATGCGACCAGCAACAGTCCAGATAATTTATTAAAGGCCAAGTATTTTAGTTGCTTTTATGAAAATTGGATTTTTTAAAACTTAATGTTTGGTTTTAAATCTCTGACATCACACTTTATTCTATGCTATCTTTGGCCAGCATTGAACTGTGAACTCCCTTAATCTTTCGACAGAGTTGTATATTCTAAAATGTTTTCTTCAGTTAGTCTTCTTTTTTAAATTTTTAAATGTTTTTATTTATTTCTGAGAGAGAGAGAGACAGCATGAGCAGGGGAGGGTCAGAGAGAGAGGGAGACACAGAATCCGAAGACAGGCTCCAGGCTCTGAGCTAGCTGTCAGCCTGGAGCCCGATGCAGGGCTTGAACGCATGAACCATGAGATCATGACCTGAGCTGAAGTCGGACGCTTAACTGACAGAGCCACCCAGGCACCCCTCAGTTAGTCCTTTTGAACACAAGAATGATCTTTCCCAGAGAAATGATTTTTAGAAAGCATTCGAATAAGCCTATCCTCAAGTGGACCCTCCAAATCCTGATATCATCCACAATGAAGCTAAGCCTTGTTACCAGAACTACTGTTGTACCTAAATATATAACATTAATTCTCAGAGAAAGTGCATTTCTTTAGTTTCAATCTACCTATATGCAAAAATCCATCTTTATTTGCTATGATTTTTGTGATGAGACTGCCCTTGTTTCACTAGTCTGGTAGTCTTGACCAAGGTACTTAACCTCTCTGTTCCTGAGTATCCTCATTTGCACAATGGCAATATGAATAGTACCATCCTCAACAAAATATTGGCAAACAAAAATTCAACAATTCATTAAAATCATTTACCACAATCAAGTAGGATTTATTCTTGGGATGCAAGGGTGGTTCAATATTCACAAGTCAATCAATGTGACACATGACATTAACAAGAGAAAGGATAAAAACCATATGATCATTTCAAAAGATGGACAAAAAACATGTGACAGTGTACAACATCCATTCATGATAAAAAAAAAAAAAAAACCCTCGGGGCACCTGCATGGCTCAGTTGGTTTAGCATCCAACTTCAGATCAGGTCATGATCTCACGGTTCCTGGGTTCGAGCCCCATGTCGGCCTCTATGTGACAACTCAGAGTCTGGAGCCTGCTCAGATTCTGTGTCTCCCCTCCTCTCTCCACCACTCCTCTGCTCATGCTCTGTCTCTCTGTCTCTCAAAAATAAGTGAATGTTAATTTTTTTTTAAATGCTCAACAAAGTAGATTTAGAAGGAACATATCTCAAGATAATAAAGGCTATCTATGAAAAACTCACAGCAGCACTCTCAACAATAGCCAAAACATGGAAAGAGCGTAAGTGTCCATCAACAGACAAATGGATAAAGAAGATGTGATTTATCTATACGATGGAATACTACATGGCAATGAGGAAAAATGAAATCTGGCCATGTGTCGCAACATGGATGGACCTTGAGGGTGTTATGCTGAGCAAAATAAGTCAGGCAGAGAAAGACAAATACCATATGATTGCACATATAGGAGATTTAGGAGGAACTTAACAGAGGAACAAGGGGGAGAAAAGGGAAATAGTGGGGGAGAGGAGAGAGGCAAACCATGAGAGACTCTTGAATGCTGAGAACAAACTGAGGACTGATGGGTGCAGGGGGAGGGGGAGATGTGCATGGAGGAGGGCACTTGTTGGGATGAGCACTGGGTGTTATATGGAAACCAAGATGACAATAAACTATTTGTAAAAAATTAAAAAAAAAAGTTAATTCTATGGAAACAAAAAAAAAAAAGAAAAGAAAAACTCACAGGTAACATCTCACTCAATGGTAAAAAACAAAACAAAACAAAACAAAACAAAACAAAAAAGAACTATGAGCCTTTGCCCTAAGATCAAGAATAAGAATGTCCACTCTCACCATCTGTATTCAACATAATACTAGAGGTCCTAGCCACAGCGATAAAACAACAATTAACAGCAATCAAAATAAAAGACATCCAAATTGACAAGGAGGAAGTAAAACTTTCACTATCTGTAGATGACATGATACTCTATATAGAAAACTCTGTAAATACTCTACCAAAAAAATACTAGAGCTGATAATGAATTCAGTAAGGTCATGGGATACAAAATCAATATACAGAAATTTGTTGCATTCCTATACACTAATAATGAAGTAGTAGAAAGAGAAATTAAGAAAATAATTTCATTTACAGTGACACCAAAATGAATAAATATCTAGGAATAAATTTCATAGAGGAGGTAAAAGACTTGTACTCTGGAAACTATAAAACATTGATGAAAGAAATTGAAGATGACCTAAACAAAGGTAAAGATACACCCATGTACTAGAAGAACAAATATTATTAAAATGTCAATACTACCTAAAGCAATCTACAGATTCAATGCAATCTTTATCCAAATGCATTTTTCATAGAACTAGAACAAATAATCCTAAATTTGTGTGGAACCATGAAAGACACTGAATAGACAAGGCCATCTTGAAAGAGAAGAACAAAACTGGAGGTACCACTATCCCAGACTTCAAGTTATATTACAAACCTGTAGCAATCAAAACAGTATGGTACTGGCACAAAAAACAGACACATAGATCAATAGAACAGAGCAGAGCACCCAGAAATAAACCCACAGTTATATGGTCAATCTTCAGAGTAGGGTACAAGAATATATAGGGATAAAAAAGACAGTCTCTTCAACAAATAATGCTGGGGAAACTGGATAGCTACATGCAAAAGTATGAAACTGGACCACTTTCTTACAGCATTCAGAAAAATGAGCTCAAAATGGATTAAGGATCTAACTATGAGACCTGAAAGCATAAAAATCCTAAAACAGAGCACAGACAATAAATTCTCTGACATCAGCCATAGCAATATTTTTCTAGGTAAGTCTCTTGAGGCAAGGAAAACAAAAGCAAAGATAAGCTGGTGTGACTATAACAAAATAAAAATCTTCTACACAGCTAAGGAAACATGAAATAAAACTAAAAGACAACCTACTGAATGGGAGAAGATATTTGCAAATGACATAACTGATAAAGAGTTAGTATTCAAAATAAAGAACTTATAAAACTCAACACCCAAAAAACAAATAATCCAATAAAAAAATGGGCAGAAGATATGAACATATATTTCTACAAAGAAAACATACAGAAGGCCAACAAACACTTGAAAAGATGTTCAATAGTACAGATCATTAGGAAATGCAAATTAAAACCACAATGAGATATCACCTCAAACCTGTCAGATGGCAAAAATCAAAAACACAAGAAACAACAAATGTTGGTGAGGATGTGGAGAAAAAGGAACCTCCATGCACTGTTGGTGGGAATGCAGACTGCTATAGCCACTGTGGAAGAGAGTATTGAGGTTCCTGAAAAAATTAAAAATGGATTTGTCATATGATCCAGTAATTCCACTACAGGGTCTTTACCAAAAGAATATGAAAACACTAATTTGAAAGGATATGTGCATCCCTATGTTTATTGCACCATTATTTACAATAGCCAAATTATTGGGAACAGCCCAAATGTCCATCAATAGATGAATGAATAAAAAAATAAGTGGTGTATGTATACAATGGAATACTACTTAGCCATAAAAAAGAACAAAATCTTGTCATTTGCCACAACATGGATGGACCTGGTGAATATAATGCTAAGTAACATAAGTCAGTCAGGGATAGACCTGTACCATATGATTTCACTTATATGTGGAGTATAGGAAACAAAACAAAGAAAAAGAAAGAGAGAAACCAAAAAACAGACTCAGCTATAGAGAACAGAGGGTTGCCAGAGGGGAGATGGGTTGGGGATGGGCAAAATAGAAGGGGATGAAGATCACACTTATCGTGATGAGCACTGAGCAATATATAGAAATCCAATTGCTGTATTGTACACTTGAAACTAGTATACCACTGTATGTTAACTATTGGATTTAAAATTTTAAAAAAGAAAGAGAAAAAGAAAAGTACTTATTTGATAAGGTTATTGTAAAAATTAAATGAGAGAACCAATGCATAGGGCTAAGCCCAAAAGGAAGACGAGTTTTTTGGAGGCATCTGGGAAAGTTCTTCCTGAACTTCCTGAATCTTGAATGAAAGGAGGTCAACTTCATCCTGGCCGGTCTTGAACAGGAAACTGTGTATCCTTGATTCTTTATAGCATCTGGTTGACAACCACACTGGCTGCAGCTGACACTAGGAAAAGGGGAATGGAGCGATGGAAATAATCTGGTGCCCTCAAGACATTTTTAGCCGCCAAATCAAACAATTCTGAAATCTACTTTAGTCATGAACCTGCATTATGTTATTTGTTCCTATTTTTAAGCCATTTTGAGTTGAGGTTTCTGTTGTTTTCAAATGAATGCATTTTAACTAAGCAAATTTGGTGAGTTAGAGAACTTGTGGGGAACAGAAGTGCCACAGTGAGCCCTCCAGATACCTGGATTGCCAAGTCAGGGGATCACTGGAAGTCAGCGCAGCCCAACTCTTGTAGCTAGCCCCATGAGTATCAGGAGGCATATTGAAGTGCTTCAAAAAATAAAATCAGGAATGCAGAAAGAATAAATTGTTTTAGTAACATACATATTTTAGCCTAACTTACTCTATGGTTCTTAAGAGCTATTGGTGGGACTGAGGAAGAAAGGTGTGGGGACTAGATTTTCTTATTTTTATAAATGAGAAATCTTTGTTGCTAGGAGTTATTAATGGACAGAAAAATAAATAGATGAGGATTGGGGCACATATAGCAGAAGAAAATTATTATTGTAATTTTAGTGCTTGAAGCTCTGTATTTACACTTTTATCAATAAGACAGAGAAATGGACATTAATTTCAAAAAATAAATGTTCCTTAATCTTAAAATAATTATATTGGTCTTTATGCTCAAGAATGACAAGGTTATTCTCTCTTTAATATACTTTTTGCAGTATCTTTATCAGGAAAATAAAATTCTGAAAATACATAGGACTTAAGCTCTGTAGACCTTTACAAATGTAAATATCTATTAAGCAACATACTTTTCTTAGACTACAAGCAGGGAAGAGTCATAGTTGTACCATTGCTTCGAGGGTTTGTACCTCTGGAGCCTGGTAGCTTTTCAGTCTTTTCACCTCAAAGCACATTCATTTGAATATTAGTGGCATGGTTAAGGAAGGTGGATTATCCTAAGTAATGCCTCAAAAATTGGTATTATTGTACTATTTTGAAAAATCATAAGGGTGGCTGGGTGGCTTATTTGGTTAAGCATCCAATTTTGGCTCAGGCCATGACCTCACAGTTCGTGAGTTCAAGGCCCTCATCTGGCTCTTTGCTGTCAGCACAGAGCCTGCTTCAGACCCTCTGTCCCTCTCTCTCTCTCTCTCTCTCTCTCTCTCAAAAATAAACATTAAAAAAAAGAGAAATAATAGAATTTTTTTTTTTACATTTTGTGACAGGAAATAAATGATTGTATAATTTTTTTGTAAGACATACCCTTTCTTCCTGGTATCATTAACCAGGCCAGTATTTATTCTCTTGTCCTGTAGCTGTGGACTAAAAATATTCACCCTAAGTGCTTTACTTGTGAGACAACCCAATATCTCCACCTAATGTCCATTCAGAACAAGATTTGGATGATTATGAACCCTGGTCCACCTTATTACTGAGCTGCTCTATTTTTTATAGCTTCCCTTGGCTCCTAACTTTCAGCTGTACCTCCTAGTCATGGCTCTGCTCCTGCTTTTGACTGCTTAGACTCCATGATTCTCATCCTTACTTTGAGTCTGAGGACTTGCTTGCATAGTCACTTCTCCAGCATTTCTGGGTTCTGGTAAAATCAGATAGGTCCTCTAGATGGTTCGTCCAGGCTGTTAGGGGAGCCACAAGGGGGCACTGATTGTAATCTGCTGAGAGCAGGGAACCTATACACATTCTTCATTATTTAAGCATAACTGCTTCCAGGGACACCTCGGTGGCTCAGTTGGTGGTTAAGTATCCAACTCTTGATTTTGGCTCGGGTCATGATCTCACGGTTAGCGGGCTCCAGCTCCAATTCGGGGTCTGTGCTGACAGTGCAGAGCCTGCTTGGGACTCTCTCTCTACCCCTTTCTCTGTTCCTTCTCCACTTGTGCTCTCTCTTTCTCTCTCAAAATAAATAAACTTAAAAAGAAAATCTTTTTTTAAAAGTATAACTTTCCAAAATTAGGTTAAATGCCTAAGTTCTTATGATGATTTTTAATTCCTACTATCTTTGATTTTGAAACAGAAGTATTTTTACTGATGGAAAATAAGCTTAAGAAACAGACTGGTAAATTGGGGCTCCTGGGTGGCTCAATCAGTTAAGCGGCCAGCTTCAGCTCAGGTCATGATCTCACAATTCATGGGTTCAAGCCCTGCATTGAGCTCTGTGCTGACAGCTAGCTCAGAGACTGGAGCCTGCTTCAGTTTCTGTATCTCCCTCTCTCTCTGACCCTCCCCTGCTCACCCTGTCTTTCTTTCCAGAATGAAAGAAAGATGAAAGAAAGAAAGAGAGAGAGAGAGAGAGAAAGAGAGAGGAAGGAAGGAAGGAAGGAAGGAAGGAAGGAAGGAAGGAAGGAAGGAAGGAAGAAACAAACACTGGTAACATAGATTAAAAAGGCAATTATAATTATGTGCCATAAATGGCTAAAAAATTGGTAAGTATATTAATTGCATGTCAAAACTCCAAAGAAATATACATTGGGTTGTATAGTTTGCGATTTTACTTGTAGTTCAGAGATTGTAAGTAAGGAGTACCAACTGCTTTCAAAAGATATTTTTCCCTCATTAAATAAGGGTACTATTTGGAAAAAGCAATGAATTTCAATGTATGGACATGGCATATGAAAATACAGGGCAGAATTATACATCAGATTAGTGCTAGGAATAAAAGCAACATGGGCTAGAATTTGGTATAATGTGCCTTGAACTTGGTTGATTCTATCTGATTTATCTAAAGCAAAGTCTGGAAGATTTTGGGGATATTGAAGCATCTCTTTAAAGGAATGCATTTTTTTTCCCTTCTACTTACTATAGCTAACATAGTGTCACATGTTAAGCTTATAACTATTTGCTGAATCAGTGAATAAAGAGGATTATAAAAAGAGGATTAAAAGAACCAAATGACTTGTAAGACAACAGAACTGGCTAAACCAAAATAAAACAAAACAAACAAACAAACAAACAAAACCCCAAGCAAGCAAGTAAGCCTACATTGATTTCAGACTCCAGTTTAGCGTCACGTCTATTAGAACACAATGAGCTGTTTACACTCAAGCGTGTCTTTGGTAAAAAAACATATGTGCATATACACTGATATTCTGAAAAATCAAATAGATTTTATTATAAAGAGACAGGAAGCACTTGCCAGCAGAAAAGTCATTTGACCTAATCAAAATTTTAATGTATTTTTTTTTCACTTTCAAGTTTTTCTGGTGCTGCTCAGTAGTCAGATTCCCTGCAAAGTAGCAATTTTGGAAACTATATTCAAGGCCTTTGCTAATCGAGCAAATTTGATTCTCCTTTATCTTCCTTGGAGCTAAGCCAGTGGTAATAGTATGTTCTACTCTGAAAAGAAAAAAAAAAACATTCAAAAAAGTTTGGATGAGGGGCGCCTGGGTGGCTTAGTCGGTTAAGCGTCCGACTTTCGCTTAGGTCATGATCTCGCGGTTCGTGGGTTCGAGCCCCGCGTCGGGCTCTGTGCTGACTGCCAGCTCAGAGCCTGGAGCCTGTTTGAGTCTGTGACTCCCTCTCTCTCTGACCCTCCCCTGCTCACGCTGTCTCTCTCTCTCTCTCCTAGAAATGAATAAAAATATTAAAAAAAAAAGTTTGGATGAAATCATTATGCAAACCATTTATTATTGAAAATCCAAGAAATTTTCTCAGCAATATTTTAATTTCTCGTAGAAAAGGCATTCTAGAAAAGATTAATACTTTCTGAATTATTTTTCCCTTGTATCCTAGGCTTTCATTCTAAATGTAATGAATAACTTGGTGTGAGTCTTTTCACTTTTACTGTAACAAGGCAGCCAAATAGCCAAATATAATTGATTCAAACAGAAATGCATTATTTTGCTCATATTCCTATTTTGAAGAGAGAATACTATGTGAAGAAAGTGGCTTTACTATTAATCCGTTTTTTGATAAGCTAGTATGAACATATGTTGGGTATGGAAACTCGCATCAAACAAACAAAAAAACCCAGCCTATCTGCTGCTTGATAATTGAATTTATTAGAATCTGTAGCATGCTTATAACAATGCCTGAACACAGAGCATGTGTTCTGTATGGGTTTGAAAATGAAAAATAAACACCATAGCAGAGTCATAGATGTATGGCAATGATAGGCCTAAATTCTAGGAAATAATCATAAATTTCTAAATTCTAGGAAATAATAATAAATTTCTAAATTTGTGATATACTAATCATATGAAAAAATATAATTTTCATTACTTTTTACTTGATTCTGGAGGCAATGCATAACAGTTTACTATATAACGTTATTTATCTTTACTTCCATATATAGGTATTTTTTATTATTTTATCTTTTAATTTCTAGAAAAAATGTATCTCTGAATACTGTTCCAAAAGAAAAGGATGACTCAGGTTTATTCATTGATGCTACCAGTAGCTCCTTTCCTCTATCCATCTTAATATGGACTCTGAGGACCAGTGGTTCTCAGAGGTTAATCTGCATGAGAATCATATGAGGCAGGACTGCTTTTTTTTTTTAATGTTTATTTATTTTTCAGAGAGAGAGAGAGAGAGACAGAGACAGAGCGGGGGAGGGGCAGAGAGAGAGTGAGACACAGAATCTGAAGCAGGCTGCAGGCTCTGAGCTAGCTGTCAGCACAGAGCCCAACGTGGGGCTGGAACCCACGAACTGTGAGATCATGACCTGAGCAGAAGTAGGACACTTAACCTACTGAGCCACCCAGGAGTGCTTCTTAAGCGGTAGGTTCTCAGGTCCAGCCTCTAAGATGTTGTTTCAGCAGGTCAGAGATGGGCCTTGAGATGTGCTTGTTTGACAAGTTCAGTTAGGTGGCCCGATTCAGGGGGTTTTCAACAGCACAGAACATTATTGCCATCTTCCTTTTTTTTTTTTTTCTGACTACTCCCTATTTTCAAGTTGTGAGATTTTTCTTTTCTTTTCCTCAAGTTTTTATTTATATTCTAGTTAGCTAACATGCAATGTAATATTAGTTTCAGGTGTACAATTTAGTGATTCAATACTTCCATATAACACCTCGTGCTCATCACAAATGCCCTCCTTAATCCCTTTCACCTGGTTAACCATCCACCCCAGGCTAGCCACCTCCCCTCTGGTAACCATCAGTTTGTTCTCTATAGCTAAGAGCCTGTTTCTTGGTTTGCCTCTCTCTCTTTTCCCTTTGCTCATTTATTTTCTTCCTTAGATTCCACATATGAGTAAAATCATACGGTATCTGTCTTTCTCTGATTGAATTGCTTCGCTTAGCATAATACACTCTAGAATCTTGCCATTTGCTATCTTCCATTTACAGAAGAAACAATATGGAAACCTTGTGAGGTTAAATTACATGATTGAAAGTAACACAGATAATTGTTTAAAAGCTAAAATAATGCAGGCTCAGTGCAGCTTTCTTTGCAAAATTAGAAATTTAATTAGGTGTTCAATGTTGTTGATGTGACAGAGGTCAATATGAGTCTGGTTTTAGAACTTCTCCAAGCAACCTTTCATCTTTAATTTTCTTAAAGTTTATTTATTTATTTTGAGAGAGAGAGAGGGTGAGTGAGTGGGGGAGGAGCAGATAGAGGGAGAGGGAATCCTAAGCAGGCTCCACACTGTCTGTGTAGAGCCCAATGTGGGGCTTAAACCCATGAACCTGTGAGATCATGACCTGAGCTGAAATAAAGAGTCAGATGCTTAACTGACTGAGCCACCCAGGCACCTCCAATCTCTCAGCTTTAAATAAGGGACCATCTTTATTCCTAACTGTTCTTCAATCTTCTCTAGATATTCTGAACCTTGTTTTTCATATTTCAATTTAGTTTAGCAAATATTTACTAACAACGTACAATGTGCAAGGCACCAACCTAAAGCATACTTTTTTTGTCTTCCCTACACTTTAATATAAACATTTTTGACTATTTATATTTTGTCTTAATTTACAGCTCAAAGCAAATGAAAGAATTATAGCTCATCAAATTTGATGTTAAAACATGACTATTTAATCATATTTCATATTTAACAATCTGTACTTTTAGATTGATTCAGTAAATTAATTAGCTACTTAGGCGATATAAAACCTTAATGTGTTGAGTTATGAATTTTTAATATAGCAATTTTTCTGTTCATAGTTATAATATGTGTCTAGCATTAATTTTTGAAGTACAAAACACTTCTACCTAATTTTCTCTTCTGTTGTTCTGTCCTAAATTTAGAAAGAATATTTCAACTCTAAATTTCTAAAATAAGTTGGATTTGTGGACATAGTAAACAAAAATTACAGGGGCGCCTGGGTGGCTCAGTCGGTTAAGCATCCAACTTTGGCTCAGGTCTTGATCTCACGGTTCATGGATTCGAGCCCACGCCGGGCTCTGTGCTAGGGTTCAAGCCCTGTGTCTGGCTCTGTGCTGACCTTAGGATTCTCTCTCTCTCCCTCTTTCTCTATTCCCCTCCTCTGCTCTTGCTCTCTCCCTATCTCTCTAGAAAGAAAGAAAGAAAGAAAGGAAGGAAGGAAGGAAGGAAGGAAGGAAAAAATTGTTTTTCCAATCTTCCCTTAACACTCTCAGAAAGCATTTCTGTCTTGTTACCACATTCTAGAGACATCTGGACAAGAGTTAATATAATCAACCAGGAATAAACTAATCCTTAGTATCACAGTTTACCAACCTTTTCAACCCCCACTGCTACTTATTATGGCTTATAAAAAACCTGAGTGACTTTCTTACTTTTTATCAGGACTCACTAAATTTATTTCATCAAATATTTCAAATGGAAATTAGATGTTTTAAAAGACAGAACACCTACTTTGGAGAAACACATTAAAACATTAATACTTGCACAGATTTGATATTAAAAGTAATTTCCAGAATATTCTTACTCCTTAAGTCTAAAACACACGCATAAATATTTCAGTGAATATTTTCCTGTTTCTTATTCCTCTCGTCTATGGAGATGTTGAAGTGAGCATGGCTTACTTACAGGCCGGCCGGTATACCATGTCACTCAAAACTGGAAAAGATCATTACGGATGTCAGAGGCTTCTTTTAATAATGCACGGAGACTTAGCAACTCCACGAAGTGTCGGTACAGGAACAATTTATAAATGAAGGTGTACCTCTTTCAAATATGTTTCACATTGCGGCTGCATCTGTTCCATTAACATGCCCTATCAAGCCGAAAAACAAACAAAAGGAGAGGATTTGCTTGAGGATGGTTTTAAAACCAAGAGCAAGAAAGGAATGAAGACAATAAGCTTCTGATGAGTTTACCATGAAGGCAAACACTCACCTCCAGCTGGCATTTTAAAATTTGTTTATCTGGATGAGGCATTAGATGGTATGAAAAGCAATCCTCAATAGGGTTGCATTTCTAAAAGATAATCAAATAGTGAAATCATTGAGGACAAAGAGCTTTAGTTACCTCAACGTACAGTATTAGACCTTCAGTTTTAACTCTTAAAATGAATTATTATCCATGAACAAAAGCTACTGATTTTCGGCCTAAGGAAAACATCTTGAAAGGACAGGTAAGAATTAGAATAAATAAGAATACTCTAATTTCTGATGAGCATCCAGGAGTCCAAAGATCTTTTCACAATAAATAATTGGAGATACTTTTCTTGCAGGGAGTTAACCAGCAGGTAAGAAAATGAACACCCAGGTGTCATTAATCTACCAGTATAGCTCAGTTTATTTGAAAAACATAAATCAGGGATATTAATTGGAAAGCATTGGGGCTTCTATGGTTTGTTTCAAATACATAGCAATTTAAAATTACCAGTAGATACACTTTGGCACAAAGCCAGGTACACCAGATCCCTAGGAACTGGGCCTTTTCTCCCCTGTTTATCTTCCCTTGGCATAACTTTACCTGTCTTATCAGAATTTGCTTTTAACATTGCCTCTTCTGAAAAGACACTTGCAACTCTCTCCCCCCTAACTGAGCCTGATATCCATCCGCATGCTTCCATGGCACCCAGTGTTGGGCCCCCACTAAACACATGCTGCACTGTGATGCTTGTTAACTGTCTGTACTCCCCGAGAGGTTGTGAGTTCCTCAATGGCGGGTCTTCATTGTTGGCCTAGTGTTTTGCATGATACCTCATGTTTTCAATCAGTTTTCCAGTATGGGTCACCAAGAACTGAATGCAGGGTTTTCAATCTCTCTGATCCCCCATGGCACAACAGTTTTAGGTTAGATATTCCAGGAACAACTAAGGCAGCCTGATTCTTTCTTCCTTCCTTCCTTCCTTCCTTCCTTCCTTCCTTCCTTCCTTTCTTTCTTTCTTTCTTTCTTTCTTTCTTTCTTTCTTTCTTTCTTTCTTTCTTTCTTTCCTTCCTTCCTTCCTTCCTTCCTTCCTTCCTTCCTTCCTTCCTTCCTTCCTTCCTTCCTTCCTTTATTTCTGTCTCTCTCTCTCTTTCTTTCTCCGTCTCTCTCTTTCTTTCTTTATGTTAGACTAAGAGAAAGAGCACTAGCAGGGGAGAGGGGCCGAAGGAGAGAGAAGCTTATGGAGGCTCCATGCTCAGTTCAGAGCCTGATGTGGTACTTGATCCCACAACCTGGGATCATGACTTGAATGGAAATCAAGAATTAGAAGCTCAATGACTGAGCTACCCAGGCTCCCCAGCAGCCTGATTCTTATAAGCGATATACCAAAACACTTCCAGATCAGTAATAAATCAATTACTTAAATTCTATTTACATTTTTGCATTCTACGTTTATCAATTTTTCTTATAATAAGGTCATATGTGACTTATATTTTTAAACAGGAAATGTAGAATTTTTTTTCTAGAAAAAGAGTGTTGAGGCTACGCAGAAGGATAAAGAAACAACTTTAGAAATTTGAAGCAAATTGAAAATTAGTAATATGGTCTGAGACACAATTAGAATTTCAGGGCAGAGAGAAATTTAAGAGGTCATCTTGCCCAAATCCTTTATTTTATAGAGAGGTAAAGTGATTTTCCCAAGGTCACAGTGGAATAAATGGCAAAGTATAGATTAAATCCCAGGTGCTCTGACTCTAAATCCAATGTCTTTTCTGGGATATCACAGACCCTTCAACAGTGACAATAGAAACAGCATGTTTCTGGCTCCAAGTTAGCTATCTGAGCAATATATATTTATTGCTTTATATAATGTAAATGAAGAAAGATCTGTTGCCATTTGTGATGCAAATTTCTTCCACTATCATAAAGTAATACCGCTAAAATAAAATGACTAAGTCTTTACATAGGATCATTTGGAAAAAGGTATATAAATGAATGTGAGCCAACTAGTAGAATACATAGGGATATAGTTTTAAGGTACAGTTAGTCTCAAAAGTCACCAAACATCAATGCGCACGTGTGGGTGTGTGTACTGGGGGGAGAACATTTGTTTCCACTGGAAGAAATAAACCTAAAGCCAGAAAGTATCTTCTCAGAGAAGTAAAGGGGTGTCAGAAATTGGTTGGAGCGTTGGTTTTGCCACTGAAAATGCCTAGGCGACTTTGGGTATGTTACTTAACATCTGTGATTTGTTAATAGAGGAGAAATAAAATAAGAATACTTATTCGTAAAATTTTTGAGAAGAGGCATACTAGGTCTTTAGCAAAGAATCAATATCAATAAACAATAGATATTGTTGTTACTTGTAATTGCATTCATATTTAAGATTTGCAGCTTCAAACAGCCTTCTTTGAAGTTTTTTAAAAAAATTTTTAAATATTTTATTTATTTCTGAGAGAGAGACAGCATGAGCAGGGGAGAGTCAGAGTGAAGGAAATATAGAATCTGAAAAAGGCTCCAGGCTCTGAGCTGGCAGTCAGCACAGAGCCCAACACAGGGCTCGAACCCACAAACTGTGAGATCATGACCTGAGCTGAAGTCAGGGTTTTAACTGACTGAGCCACCCTGGTACCCCTGAAGTTTGTATCCAAATAGACATCTAACAAACAGACAGTGAAGCAGAAAATAATATGTATAATTTGTCTTCAACACATAGTAACTGTGTAGATCCTTTTCTTCCCCTTCTCTTGGGCTGTATGTCATATAAAAAAAATTGATACTACTGGTTATCCAAACATTTCTCTGAATAAAAACTGTATTTTTGATAATCTTAATAGAGCTTTTAATAAATTTATATTTTGAGGACACAAGAAATAAGGCTATTTGGGGTGGTTCTGATATTTTTTTCAACTGGTACTGTACCTTTCTGTAATAAACCTTATTTGGAAGAGATGTGCTCAAGACAATGGTTTCCTATGTGATTTTGGAGGCACAATGCATAGGAAAGTGGCTGGGAAAAATCTACTGGAAAAACTGTGTTCCTTTGGGGATCCAAATTTACTTACAAATTCTTGTTACTAAGGATAAAAGGAATTGAGGGTTTTCTTATGGATAGCAGTTATCTGGACTCACCTGCTAATGGGCAGAGACAACACTACAATAAATTACAGTAGTCTGTAATTTAATCTGCTTTTATGTTTGGAGTTGCTAAAAAGACACTATGCAAGAAAGATTGAAATTCAAGTGATACAATAGCTAATATTTATTTAAAACAGTATGTACTTGGAAACTGAGGTATTATGTATGAGTCCTATCATTTAATATGAGCACAGTTGTCATCATCTCCATTTTGTAGATTCGGAAATTGAGATCTAAAAGCCACGCAAATTGTCCTTGGGTCACTTGCTACTAAGAGGCAAACTAGTAAACCAACCCAGGTAGTCTTAGTTCAGAGCCCATGCTTCTGATCACACATTGCTTTCTAGCTATGCTATGCTTTCTAGCAATGTAAAAAATAATAATAAAAGACAAATTCATCTTGACTGAAGGTAAAACAGATGCTTTGCTAGATAAAAAGAAAATGTAAGAGATGGGATTTTCTGTATTCCTCAATGTTTTCAATATCTGCCTTTCTGACTCCTTAGACAGTTTACATGTCTTACTGTAGTGTCTATGTAGTCAGTTGCACACACTCTCTCTAGTAGATTGACTACTATTCTGCTTTTTTCTTCCTAGAATATGTTTTTCTTTTTTTTCAGATAATCTTAACATTCCTTTCTTTAACATTTGATCAGAACTGATCTACACAGATTAATATTTCTATTACTAAATATGACCAAAATATTGTCAGTTTAAAATTTTCCATTATTAAATCAACCTTGTTTGCATTTTTAAATTTTTATTTTTTTAGAAAATTTTGTAAATGTTATTTTTTTATTTTGAGAGAGAGGGAAAGCATGAGTCTGGGAGGGGCAGAGAGAGCGGGAAAAAGAAAATCCCAAGCCAGCTTCCCAGTGTCAGTTCAGAGCCCAACTCGGGGCTCGAACCCATGAATAGGGACATCATGACCTGAGCCAAAATCAAATATGCTTAACTGACTGAGCCACCCAGGCACCTCTGTTTGCATTTTTAATGGTTCAACTTACCAGCATTCAATTTTAAATATTTCCGCCTGATTCTTATATTTTGCTCATTTAAAATTAATGTTTTAAGTGTGTGTCTTTTTATAGCACCTTTATTTTGCCTTAACTTTCTTTGCTTAGCATGAGTCATCTCGTCTTTCAGTAAGTTACAATAAATCCAACTGTAACTGAACAGTCTGCACTTTTGCAAGCTTTCTTTCATTTCCACAGAAGGCTTTCTTAAAAAAGAAAAAGTTTATTTATTTTTGAGAGAGAGTGTTCACGCACGCAAGTGAGAGAGGGGCAGAGAAAGATGGAGAGAGAATCCTAAGCAGGCTTCATGCTGAAAGCACAGAGCACAATGCAGGGCTCATGATCATGAGACATTGACCTGAGCCAAAATCAAGAGTTGGACATTTAGCAGATTGAGTCACCCAGGCGCCTCCAGAAGTCTTTCTTAGATGTGCCTCTAAAGTCCTTTTTCCAAATTGGTGACATGCCTAAATGATTTCCAAGATTAGCCCAAGCTTCTTTTTTTACCTCAGATTTTCACAGAGCACCTCTTTTTACCTATCAGACCTAAAATGCCTCTGTGGTGTTTCTAATTCTGGTGAATTAGATTTGTCATTTATATCTTTTCATCAATTCAGGTGGTAAAACTGTGAATGTTTTCAATCACAAAGACACTGAAATTCATTAATGCACTGGTCTGAGAAAACAAAAAATGCTAAAAACAGAGTTTACAATGACATAAATTAGGAATCAATATTCATATGAAAAATCATTATTCGCTTTACACATAGATTTGGGAGGTCATATTTATTCTACAAGCCTAACATTCTCTGTAAATTTAAAATATAAATTTGCTATAAAATACTTTAAAAATTTTTCTTGAATAAAAGTATTTAAGTAAAATAACATACTTTAACTTGGGGAATAATTATTTTTAAAGTATGTGACTTTAGGTATGTTAAAGAGATGTCATTCATAGTTGTAAAAGCTTCCTTTCCTCAGCGATATTCTTAACCTTTCCACTTTTCTACAATTCAAAACCTCAAGATTCAAAATTACATACTTTAAAAACATATACTTTTTTTTCCATGAAATTGATATAGTTTAGTGGTCTTAAACACTTGGAAACTTCCATGGATTTTGCTTTCCTTAAAGCAAAGATACCAACTATTTTGACAAAGTTTCGGAAACACTGTATGATGTCATCTGGACTATGCTAATAATTATATAAATAACAGTGTAAATTAGGGGCACCTGGGTGGCTCAGTAGGTTAAGTGTCCAACTTTGGCTCAGGTCATGACCACACAGTTCATGGGTTCAAGCCCCGTGTCGGGCTCTGTGCTGACAGCTAGCTCGGCGCCTTAAGCCTGGTTCAGATTCTGTATCTCCCTCTCCCTCTGACCCTCCCCTTCTCACTCTCTCTCTCTCTCAGAAATAAATAAAACATTAAAAAATTTTAAAAAATAATAGTATAAATTACTAATTTTGTGTTAACAGTAATTGAATAATTGAAGATAATGGTAGGCAGGATTCTATGGTATAATGTTAATTCTAATGACCATGGGATCATAATCTGCTGAAAATTATGTTAGGGTATTAGATTAATTTGAGAAAACTAGGAGTGCTAAAACGGCGAGTGTTGACAAGTATGGCTATGAAATTGAAGCAGGTGTTAAAGTTATCAGGTTGAAGTCTAACCAAGGGACCTGGCTCAAGAAATCTGATGAATTATTTAAAGACACAAAAGCCTTATAGAACTAGCTGCCCCAAATACCACTGAGTATGTTAAGATATTAGTGGATGGAACATTCTGGGTAAGGACTAGAATTAAAGGAGGCAGCTAAAGTGGGATGGAACTGGCCTCCTGGTGTGCTAGAGTGAAAGGGCTAGGTTTACTCACTTTGGAGTAAGACCCTGTGGCGTAGGAATCATAGCTACCCCATGTACAAGCTGAATGTCCTTAGATGAATTAGCCAAACTAAAGTTTACTTTCCTCCTTGTAAAATAAGGATTAAAAACAGTATTTGGCCTATAAGGATTTTGTGAGGATTAATTAAATGAGGTAGCCCATGATTACCCGGCATGGTGGGGATGTTCAGTGGCTACTAGTTATATTGTCTTAATAGTAAAATTTGGCTCCCTTACTGCACAGCAAGGTCATTTAGAAGGAGGACTCTTTTACCCTTGGTACCTAACATGATAAATGTTTCTTGAACTACTGAATTGAACACAGAGTTAATAATTTTCTCTGTGTTGGCCTAGGGATGATTGAAGTTTCTATTTCTTGATAGAGAAAATCGTTTTCATAATTTTATAGTATAAAATAATGCAAATTACTTTTTCGACAATACCATTTTCTAGCAATAGGCTTTTTAAAATATATGTTACTTTCTTATTTGAAATTTTATGAGTTATTCTGCTGTTATGGTTAAAATAGCCTTTTAAAATTAATATTGTTTCTTGATTACATTTGTTGCATTCATTTCATCCATCTTAACTTATTTCAGGTTTATATTAAACTAGCTAACAATAACTTAGTGTTCTCCATCTAAGGTTTTATATTTTGCATAGAGGTAAACCTTTTATGTTTTTATATAGATCCTAAAATTTTCTGCATAGATACCATTAATATTTCCTCTGCTGTATATATAGATTGGCATTTAATGAATTTGCTTTACTGAAAAAAATCTGTTGTATAAGACAAACATGATTTTCTAAGAGATTCTGCTCTGCCTCTTTACTCAAGCTCCTTTCAAATATTTTGCATTTAAACGCAGTGACCAACAGGAAGAGATAAAGAGAGCCTAGGAGCATCTTTGCACATTTTCACCTTACTCTTCTTTATAAACTCTTTTAGAAAAGTTGTTTGGGCCATGACACAAATAGCTGAATCACAACATTTATGGAAAAGTAGTCTCTAAAAGTCATAAATAAAAAGTTCTAAGATAATGGGAATCCATTAATTTTTTATTCAACAAACATGTACTGGTTACTTATATATTTCCATTAGGGATGAGTAAAGCTAGTATAAAAACTAGTATAAGAACTTTTACAATATTCATGAAAGTTATTTTTCATTATACAGTTTTGTAAAATCAATGACCATTCCATCTTTAGAATTTCAAAGAAAATTGTAAATATACCCTGGTTAATATCTATCTATGTAAGGCTTAATGAGAAAGGATATGCTTTCATTAAAACTGACAGCAGTTTTCCAGTAGGATTTCAGTGATTGAACTGTATTTTGATAGTTTGTTTACCTGTTTGTTTTAACAGGGCACTTGTAAAGGGTAATAGTCATGCCTCATTCAGTGCTTGGCACAGCCTAAGAGTTCAGTCCAGTTTGCAGAATGAATGAATGAGTGGAATTGAAGTGCCCTTACATATGCAGTAGACAAGGCAACTTTGCAACACTTCCCCTATTTGACTCATGATCATCTCCATGATAGATGAACTATGACTGGGTTTTACATTTCTCAAATAAGAACTGCAAATACAGTAAGCCATTAATCTAGTGTTCATTAATTTGGAGTTCAAGATAATTCACTCTTGGCTTACCTGAAATTTACCTCTGTACGATTAATGAAGAATGAGATATTAAACAAATTACAATAGACTTGAAATCACTAACTCTTTTTCACAGACAGATGGTTAGAGCATTGTTACTTAACGTTTTAAAGTTTACAAAAACTGCATGCAAATGGACGTCTTAATCAAGGAGGTTCATCCATTTAGTAAAGTAAGCTGAACAGACCTCCACGTAGAAACGTTCAATGATTGATTCTATAAATGAAACTTCTACCCAATAGCAACCAAGCATTGTGTATAATACCAAAGAACTACAAAGAACCTGTCCTCAGGATGCTTATAATCTATTTGGGATTCTAAACTATGAATTTTATAAAGAAATAAGGCAAAAATGATTTACGTAGACTAGACGTACAACCTAACAGGTAAAAAGTGAGCGAAACCACTCTATAATAATCATAATTTCTTGCAAGAGACAGAAATTTAATTTCACCTTGGGAAAAAGAAAAAAAAAGTTTTAACTCTTTTCTTCAGTTCTCGAGTCCCCACCCCCCAATAGAATCAATGCATCTCTTTCCGACAGTCTCGGCTAGGATTTCTTCTTCCTCAAGGCCTCCGTTTCACTTTGCGACTGGCAAACCCGAGGGGGCGCACTTCTTCGGAAAGCGACGGGGCGTGTCCTTCCCCTTCGCGGAGCCCTCCTTACAGAGCTCCGGGGCGCCGTGCCGAGCGCGCTCGGGGTGACCGAGCTTCCATTCACCGTCCCGGCGAGCGGCCGCGGGGCCTTCTGGGGCTTGTGGTCTCTGGGCCCTGCCCCTACCCGCCTCCCCAAAGGGTAGAAGGCAGGACGAGCCGGGCAGCGCTCCAGGCTCCTGGTCCGACACCGGGCCGCCTGAGCGGGCACTCAGGCTTCCCGGCTCCGAGGGGGGGGCGCAGAGTCCCAGCCCCTCCCGGCGGAGGGCGCCCTCCCTCCTCTGCCGGAGCCCTGAAGGTAGGTGGGGAAGCGCCCCGCACTCCTCCCCCGTCCAGCCTCGCTGGCCTCGCTCTCTGCCCAGCTGGCCTGCCGGTGCCTTTCCCATGGGCCTGGGCTTGGAGCTACATTCATGCCACTCGCACCTCTGTGTGGGGTTCCGCACGCTTTTGGGGTTTCCCTTCACCCAATTACGTCTATTGCGCCTGCATAACAGTGCCTGGGGTTACGCGAGCATTGGCGCGGAAATCTGTGGATTTCTGCGTTGTGTTCCACGCCGCTTTGACCACCAAAATGGTTCCTTGGGCTTCGTGGAGAGGGAGGGGCCTGTGTCTTCAAACTATTGGTGGGACTGGCAAATCCATTCATGGAGTACATTTTTTATTGGTCACCCGCTATATTGGAGGAACTGTATAAAGTGCTGTAAGGTGGGAGACACATGGCTTCCCCACTCAAGGACCTCACAGGCCTGTGCTGGGAATGGATATACAGGTGCCTGAGAAACATTCAGTGGAGAGGGTGAATTTGCATTAGAAGGATCAGATAAAATGCTGTAGGACAGAGAAACCTCATGGAGAAGGGGCCATTTTAAGGAGGGATAAGTACCAGATATTTGGGAAATGGAGGCCGAAGTTGGGATTTCATTACAGATGAAGGGGTTAGTAACTGAAGGCACGAAGCCAGGCATGCATGGAGAAACAAAATGTTTTAGTGTGTCTAGAATGTTTGAAGTGGCAGGAGAAGTTGTTTGGATTGAATTATGAAAGGTTTCAGGTAGCTTGGTAATCTGGAATTGCAGAAACATGTTTTTGGACTTGAATTCTATCAGGATCCATAGATTTTAAAGAAATGTACTATTGTTTAGTATTTATAAAGTGCTCGTAATGTCGAGAAAACACATAACAACGTAGACTCTGTTCACAAGCAGGGTATATTTTTTAATAGGAATTTTTTTGCGAAATTAATTACACACAACGTTGATCACTTTCTTGGGCTTGTTTGTATTACCTTTTCCCTTTTTAAAAATCGAGAATTTACAGTGTATCATGTGGCTGCAATAAGACCCAGTTGCCTAGCAAAGATTTGTGAGTTGCTCTCTGCTATTCTACTTGTTTTTATTTTGGAAGACTTACTGCTTTAGAAGGTTTTTAGATCAAATGCAATAAAGAGCATGCATAATTTGGGACATGGATAATCTGGATAACTTTCAGAGCAAGGAAGTGGACCAAAATGACAAAATTCAGAGGCAAACTATGGGAGTGAAGGTTGGGAGCACAAATTCATGGTGAGCATGGTTTTTTATTCTTTTTTATTTTTATTTTTTTCATGAATGGTATGGAGAGAATGCCAGCATTTGGAACCAGCTTTCCAAAACTAGTATTTTGGAGGCCTTGTTAAAACTTAGAAAATACTATCTTAAATATGTTTTCTCATGTATAAAGATGTTAGGAGTCCAGTGGATCAGGGAGAATATTTTAGTTCTTTCACAGGGCATGTGTATGTCACATATACATTAAACTGCTTCAAAAAGGTACTAGAAGTTGAAGGTCAAGAGTCACAATTTAATAGAGTCCGTTAAATTAGGCCTGGTCACTTTGGAGCATTATTGAGGAAAGCATATGACTGCACTGTGAAGAATGGATTGGAAGGAGCCAAGAGATCAGTCAGAAGGTTGATGCAATAATAAAGGCAAGACATATTAATGATTTGAAGAAAAAGTAGACACATCTTTAGATTGGGTTATAGAACTGACAGGGAATTGTATAGAAGGATAATTGAGGGAGTAGTATCACCAAAGTCAGAGAGCAAAGTGTTTTAAGAATAGAGGACTGGTCAGATGCTGCAGAGAAATAGAATGAGGATTTGCAAATAGCCATAAGGCTTGGCAATTAGGATATCATTTGTGACCTTGGTAAGAACAGCTAGGTTGAGTGAGGGTGATTAGAGAGAGGTTTTTTTTTGTTTGTTTGTTTTGTTTTTTGTTTTTGTTTTTTGTTTTTTCTTTTAAAGCTGGGAGCAACCTGGGCATCGTTGTATGTTGAGAGATGAAAGTCAGTATAGAAGAAGAGATTGAAAGAGTAGAGTTGGTTGGTAGAGAAGATAAGAGTTTGCATGCAATTAGTGCATATTCTTAGCATATTGTTTACGGTACATAACTACAGGGCGATGCCATTTTATTTTTTGAGGAACATTATCACAGAAAAACCAGAGCTTTCTCATATGCTTGCAGAGTACCTAGGATCTAGATTGCTTACCTATCCATTCATTCGTTAGGTCAGTCAACTGGTATTTTTCAGTGCTCATCATGTGTTAGCTGTAGGGATTTCTGCTCTGAGCAGACAGATAATGAGCTCAATGGAGCTTGCCTGTCGCTGAGGGACATAGACATCAAACTAATTAAATAGGGAATTATCTAGTTGCAGTTGTGATAACTGATGTGAAACAAGAGTACGGAATGTTAAAAGCATATGTATTAGAGGAAGTTGTCATGGTCTTCTTCCATGAAAAGGAAGGCATTTTCAAGGATAGAATGTCTAAGCTGGTCTCTAGAAGAGATCACTCTCGTTACCTGTTACCCTGTCAGCCGTTACTTCCTCTTGCTGTTTCCGTGTTCATCATCTCAGTCAGTTCTCAGATCACTGTTGGGCTCCATCTCCCCTCTCTTCTTTCAGGAAACATAATTTTGCAAGGATCTTTCTCAGTCCAGTCTGCATTATAGTGACTAAATATGAACTAAGTGGCCATTTAATTTTATTCATGCTACATTGATTACTGTTAGGGAAAGAAGAGGGTTTGGGGAATGGCAAGTTGATGGTCAGCCACAGCCACCACCGACTTAGCCTCATAACATCCTTTAGAGGAACTACAAGCAGCACAGATCCTGGCACTTCTTATTGGGAAGTTTTGGTAACAGCCAATGAAAGATGGGTTTTGTTTTCTTTCATTTAAAATTTTAATGTTCTCTGGGACAAGTGATTGGGGAAAAAACAACCACTCATGCTTCTGTCTGTAGGGAAATGAAGGTCCTATTGCCTCTATGATTTTGCATTTATATAGCATTCGAGTGTGAGCTAAGTGCATTTACAATCAATTGTATTATTCAATTTAAAAGATAGCCTACCATCACCCCTGTCAAAATTTGTTTGGTGTTATTCAGAGAAGGGGATCTTTTGTAAAAATGGGCCTTTTGTGATGGGGAAAAACTGATCAATCAAAAGACTAGAAGCAATGTAAGACATTACATCTAAAGACAGCTGTTGATAGAAGACATTGGCCACATGGTTTTTTTTTGTTTTGTTTTGTTTTTTACAATGGAAGAAGGAAAAAACCCCACAAAGCCAAGTAGAAATACAACCCTTCAGGAAACCAACCCTCTCATGATTTGGTTTGTAACTGCAGTACTCAGGGATGTTTTATGAGTGAAAATAAGTGTCCTTAAATCTACATCCTTAAAGCATTAGGTTTTATTTAGAGCAAGTGTTTGCAAACTTTTTCTCTACAGGGCCAGATATAAATATTTCAGGCTTTGCAAGGCCATGCTGTTTCTGTAGCAACTGTACAGCTCTGAAGTTGTAGCACTAAAGCAGCAGTAGATAATACATAAGCTAATGGCCATGGCTGTTTCAATAAAACATGGTTTATACAAGCAGTGCCACCCAGATTTAGCTTGTAGGCCACTGTTTGCCAGCCTCTGATCTGTAGCACTTCTGAGATTCTTATACAGACTAGGGATGTTATATATTAGAGTGATTGATAGTCAGCTCCAAGCCCTATGGAGGCAGAGATGGACTTGTCATGTTGACTGTTGTGTCCCTGTGTCTAGCACAGTGCCTGACAAATAGGAGATGATTAAACATCTGTTGAACAAAGGAATGAGTAGCAAGGCTATCTGATGGAAAATTACCTGACTGAGGTAGGGTAGGCGGTTCTATATTCAGATTTTCAGGTTCTATATCATGTATTCTATGGTACTACCATGTTGGGTACAGCAAATATATTGCAGTTGAGTGCTTAGTTCAGAGAACAAATCCAGGGAATGCATGAAGAATGAAAAAGAGCCAGTGATACAAAATGACAGTAAAGAACAGGAAGTCTATGAGTCTCCACCAAGAAAAATACATACTATATCCTTTGGAGGGGACCTGAGGGAGAATATATTCCAACCGCTTACCCAGGCGAGGGCTTTCATTATTTGCCCTGTTTTGTGTGTCTCGCTAGCTAGCATTGTGCTAGATGTCCTATTTTGGTCTTTTAGATTTCTCCACACTTCCATCCTACTGGTTTAAACCACCCTCTGCTCCCTCCACAGTCCTAACAATGGCCTACAGGATGAAGGTCACAGCTCCGGTCAGGTGTCCTTTCCCCATTGTGTTCTCTCTATGGGTCCTGGTTACTGCTTCCTCCTCTCATCAGTTTAGCCTTGAGGAAGATGACCTTGCCCCTTTCTGTTGTTCTGGCCACCAGGACATTGTGTTTCCCCCTTAGGGTGCCCACACTTTTAGAAACAGTCTCTTTATTAAACTCTCCTCATATTACCCAAAGTGTGGTACCCTTAAGCTTTCTGCCTGGACCGTGGTGGATGTGGTATCCCTACCACTTTTTAAAAGGCACCTATTGTACATCACTGAATGACTTTTAAGTCCCCTAGAGTCAGTGACTGTGGCTTCTATTTCTTATAATCACAGGACCTCAGGGTGAAAGCGATCCTGAACTTTTTTGTTCAGGGTTTGGGTGCATCCTGCCCCATCCTTATCAGAGCTCACGGTACCTGAACACTTCCCACAACAGGAAATTCACTGCTCTTAATGTTCTCTCACACATCTTTGGACACGACTGACTGATAGAATATGTGTAAGTAATTTCCATTCACTGTCCTTGTCTTCTTGCTTCCCGGAATAAGTCCAATTTACATTTCATTCTTCTTTTCTTCAGATAGCAGGTTTCTGAGTTCCTTTACCATCTCTATCTGTTTACAAGCAGTACCTAGAACAGAATCTCTTTTTCCAGGTGTTGTCTGATCAAAGCATAACTTTCCTTGGAAGGCTTACTACATCCAATGGATAGGAAAAGGATCAATATGTCCTCTTTCCTTGCTTTGGAGATTTAAGACAGAATGTAATCTGACTCCACTCCACATTCCCCACCTCTGTTTACATGTCATGTAAACAGTTGCCTTTGACAAAGGCTTAGTTCTTTCTTGTTATGGAGTTTGTCTGTATTTAAAGACTGTCTATCAAGGGAGTAAAGTAGTTGATAAATTGTAGATATTTAGAGGACTATGTCTACTATCCAGTTTTCTTTTGCTTTTCTTCAAATATCAAAAGTACACTGATCATTCTTTAGTTATTTCAGAGAGAACTATTTAAAGTATTTTTCTGAACTTTTGGAGGGCCTGGATGTCTCAGTTGGTTAAGCTCTGACTGGCTCAGGTGATGATCTCATGGGTCCTGAGTTCAAGCCCCGTATCTGGTTCTCTGCTGTCAGCACAGAGCCTGCTTCACATCCTCTGTGTCCCTCTCTCTGCCTCTCCCCAGATCGCACTCTCTCTATCTCTCTGAAGTGTAAATAAACATTAAAAAAATAATTTTAAAGTATTTTGCTGAACTTTTCATTTAGGTTTCAAATCTGAACAGCATATATCACCAGACTCACAGATTTTTTTTTTTTTTTTTTTTAGCATTTTGGGCCTTTTTTTTCCTGGACATTCACTCTCACTTATGCCCGTTACTATATCTCTTGCATTTTAGAAATATAACACACTGTATTGAAATGCAGTAGTTTTTTGGTTGATAATCAAACTGACTTTAAGGAAATGTTCTTAAACATCCAGAACATTTAAATGTTCTGCTGACAGAAGGAAGCAGGTTCTTAAGTATATCATTCATTTAAGTCAATTTTTATAATGAAAGTCCCAATTTATTTTTAACAAGCCTCCCAAATATCTGTCAGCTTCTTTAATTCTTCCTTCTGATTTATTCAGTGAGCTCGTTCCCCATTTCATTTTTGATTAGATTGGCTTCACTGCAGCAGAAGTCAGGAAAATAAATCCTCTTGTATTTAATGTGTGCTTTGGTTTAAGCAGGATGAGTAGAAGAATGAAAACAACCCATTAGAAAGTAATGTTGATTGTTAGAGAGACGTGACTTTCTAAATTTTTAATAAAATTGTTTGGAAATATATTTCAGAGGCTGCTTGCTGCTTGCTCCTTTTCCCATGCCTTCCTTCTGTTTTCATGAATATCGGTTTCTGACAAGATTAAAAAACAAAACATACTTGTGATTCTTTTCAAATGCCTCAAATGGGTTTTACCATGGCTGATTGTTTATGATTCATTTCTTTTTATCTCTTGGAACAGTGGTAGGAGAAAGCTACTTTCTCTTCTGATCTGTTTGTGTACTTTATCTAAAGTTCTATTATTCATGCATTAGCTTGTATTTTATTTATTTTCTTATTTGTCTGCCTTCCCCCGTAGAAGAAAAGCTCCTGAGGGAAGGGGCATACTTAGGTCCAATGGCTGGCACAGTTTGTCGGCAGAATATAAATTGATCATGACAATCTGGCATTTCATACCAGTGCGCAAAAACACTTAGGTAGTTCTCAAGAAGTTGTTGCTTCCTAAAAATAATTATTTCTCTTGTACATATGACTCCTAAATTATCCATTTTTATAGAGATTGTTTTGTCTTTTAATTAAAAAACTGTCCACCATCCATCATCCTTTTATATTTATTTATTTATTTAAATGTTTATTTGTTTTTGAGAGAGACAGAGACAGAGCATGAGTGGAGGAGGGGCAGAGAGAGAAGGAGACACAGAATCAGAAGCAGGCTCTAGGCTCTGAGCTCTCAGCACAGTGTTTGACGTGAGACTCAAATTCATGAACTATGAGATCATGACCTGAGCCAAAGTTGGAGGCTTAACCTACTGAGCCACCCAGGTGCCCTCATCATCCTTTTATTTGATAATTACTAAGCACTATTTCATGTATATAATGAATAGATTGTAAAAATTACATACGTTTCCAATAAGCTTTCTTCATCAGAATCAGTTTCCGCAAACCAAAAATGTGTACTTTACATGCTTCATGCATGCAAATAGCTATAGCATAACTGTGGATTGCAAACGAAGCAACCATTTCAGCTCAAAGACACCATAGTACATTTCATACTAGATTGCTGATGGTAAATAATAGACAAGTTCCCAGTTTCCCAGTATATCCCCAAAATATGACTCCAGCGTAAAATCACTGAGAAAGGCACTGATTCAAAGTATATAGCAGGAAGCTGGATTCTTTAATTATTAATGTGCTTACCTCATTACCATCCCTCATTGATAAAAAGCTAAGATTCAGAACAGAATTAAAGAAACAACTTCAGAGGATAGTTCAGTGGTCTGAGTGAATGTTTGTACATTTTGTACTTTCCAGTCATTTAGTATGTATTTCTGACTAGAGTCCATTCTTCACCAGCTTAATATTGGAGTGGTTATTGGGGTCTTCCTTCACTTTCTCACCCCCTCTCCAGGATGGCAGCAAGTCCTGCCGTTCCATGAACATCTTTCAAAGCCTCTGGTCTTCTGCATGCTCACTTTCAGTGCCCTGGCCTAGCTCTCCTACCAGTGCTTCTTTACTGTGTGGTAAGAATAGTCCTGAGCTCCTTCCTACCCAGCACCATCCTCTTCCTAAGACACTATTGGGATCGTTTCACTTGTCCACTTGGAAGACTACACCTGTTTCCATCTGTCCAGTCAGCACTTTCTGACTGACTCTCAAGATCCCAACTTCCCTATCTTGTATTATTTCCCTTTATTGCCTAAAATATCTAATTCTTTAGTCAAAGAGATCCATATCCTCTCCCATAAATATGTATACCGTTATCTGCTGTCTGCTTACTGTCCGCTCCATCTAAAGTGCTCTCTTGCCGATTCTTTGCCTCTCTGAAATCTACTCATCCTTCAGATTCCCAGGCCTGCTCCGGAGTCTTTGTCCTTCTGTTCAAGGTAGCCCAAATGTGTCTCTCCTCTGAGCTCTTAATAGATTTATAGTTAGACCCCTGTGGAAGTGCAGACTTGGGAAAAAGTGGGCCTGGGATTGAGTCATGGCCACATACTAGTCTCATGTAGAGCAAGCATTGCATTGACTGTTTACTATGTTCCTGATAGAGTTCATAGGGCTCATGTGCCTGAACTAATTTCATCTTTTGGGAGCATCTGGGTGGTTCAGTCCATTAAGCATCCGACTTTGACTCAGGTCATAATCTCACAGTTCATGGGTTGGAGCCCTGCGTCGAGGTCTGTGCTGACAGCTAGGAGCCTGGAACCTCCTTCCGATTCTGTGTCTCCCTCTCTCTCTGCCCTTCCCTCACTTGTGCTCTGTCTCTCAAAAATAAATAAACATTTTTAAAAAAGTACTATTTTAGAACTCCCCTGTGACCCGGAATAGCACTGCTAGGAATTTACCCAAGGGATACAGGAGTGCTGATGCATAGGGGCACATGTACCCCAATGTTCATAGCAGCACTCTCTCAACAATAGCCAAAACATGGAAAGAACCTAAATGTCCATCAACGGACGAATGGATCAAGAAGATGTGGTTTACCTATACGATGGAATACTACATGGCAATGAGAAAGAATGAAGTCTGGCCATGTGTAGCAACGTGGATGGAACTTGAGGGTGTTATGCTGAGTGAAATAAGTCAGGCAGAGAAGGACAGATACCATATGGTTGCACATATAGGTGGATTAGGAGGAACTTAATGGAGGACCACGGGGGAGGAGAAGAGGAAAAATAGTGGGGGAGAGGGAGGGAGGCAAACCATGAGAGACTCTTGAATGCTGAGAACAAACTGAGGGCTGCTGGGGTTGAGGGAGAGGGGAAGGGGAGTGATGGGCATGGAGGAGGCCATTTGTGGGGATGAGCACTGGGTATTATATGGTAACCAACTTGACAATAAACTATTTAAGAAAAAAAAATCTCATTTCAAATATGTCTTACCAGGCAAGAATAGCATAGGGTCTAAGAAAGCGGGTTCAGGAGCCAAGCTTCCTAGCTCTATCCCCTTCCTAGCTGAGTAACTTTAGACAGGTTGCTCAGCCTCTCTGTGCCTCAGTTTGTTCATCTGTAAAATGAGAATCAAAATAGTACTTTTTTTTTCTTAAATAGTTTATTGTCAAGTTGGTTACCATATAATACCCAGTGCTCATCCCCACAAATGGCCTCCTCCATGCCCATCACTCCCCTTCCCCTCTCCCTCAACCCCAGCAGCCCTCAGTTTGTTCTCAGCATTCAAGAGTCTCTCATGGTTTGCCTCCCTCCCTCTCCCCCACTATTTTTCCCATTCTCCTCCCCCGTGGTCCTCCATTAAGTTCCTCCTAATCCACCTATATGTGCAACCATATGGTATCTGTCCTTCTCTGCCTGACTTACTTCGCTCAGCATAACACCCTGAAGTTCCATCCACGTTGCTACACATGGCCAGATGTCATTCTTTCTCATTGCCATGTAGTATTCCATTGTATAGATAAACCCACATCTTCTTGATCCATTCGTCAGTTGATGGACACTTAGGCTCTTTCCATGATGTGAGTTTTGATGGAGATTTTTAGGGTTTATTGATACGCATATTACACTTTCCTGTCTCACTGAGCAGTCTTTGGAGGAAACAGTCCCTTATCTAACAGTGATTTTGGAGTCTGTGTGCCTATCTATGTACTGTGCATGTGCGTGTGTTGCCATGGTGATAAGCTGGGATAGACATCAAGGTAAGCACAAGGTGACCACTAGGCAGTTCGGGGTGGGGGTGGGGGCTATGT
This sequence comes from Proteles cristata cristata, assembly GCA_017311185.1. Taxonomy (NCBI): domain Eukaryota; kingdom Metazoa; phylum Chordata; class Mammalia; order Carnivora; family Hyaenidae; genus Proteles; species Proteles cristata. The sequence goes on from JAESUZ010004636.1 coordinate 1,276,364, forward strand.
CTCTCCAGATTACACTTAGTTCCTACTCCCAAACCTGGAAACTATATTCTAGAAAGAATGTGTGCAGAAAGATGAATACTAAAAAATAACAATTTTGCCACATGTTAACTAGATATCCTTGAGAAAGCTACTCTCTCTGAACATTAATTTCCCTAGCTTTAAACAGTGAGGCTAAATTGTACTTCACAGAATTATTAACTGAGATAATAAAATGAGGCAATTAAATGAAGTACTGGATGTAAAATGAATGCATGGTGTCTAGTATGTAGATGTGTTCAAGAGGTATTTATGTTTTCCTTTGAGGCTCCATAGTCCAGCCAGACCCATGGCTTTTCTCCTGTCTGCTGATGCTCTTCCCTTTGTCTCTATAACCAAGCAGGCCCTCATTTCTACATTGCTAAAATTTCCTTAACTTCTCCTGTCTTGTCTTAGGTACTGTCTTCTTCATGAAGCTTCCTGCAACCCCTTAGGTGGAATTAATGTCCCCTTTCTGTGAAGTATGTCACTTCTTTATCATAGTCATCTGTGCACAGTATGGCTTCATCTTTCCCACTGAGCTCAGTGCTAGAAATAATAAAAGATGAAGACCCAGTCTATACCTCTGATGAGCTCACTTGCTATCAGGTAGCGTAGAGAGCCCCCCACAGACTGTTGATACTGCTTTGTGGTAAGATTTCCAGAGCGCTATGGGAATGCAGATAAGGGCACAGTTAACAGAGACAGAGGGGAGAAGGAAGGAGCTGGAAGTCTAGAAAATTTCAGACAGGGCAGTTGAACTGGGCCTTTAAGGGTGAGGGGAGAGTCTGTAGATGGAGGTTGGGAGAAGGGCGCTCCTCTCAAAGAGTGAACTTCATGGACAAAAGGCACATAATTGAGAGAGCATGCCGTTTGTTCGGAAGCCACAAGTCCTCTGTGGCTAGATTGCCCAGGGGTATGGAAGAGAAGTAAAGCTAGAGGGTAGCAGTGTTTTTGGTTCTCAACAAACCAGGTATGTGGCAGATCTAGCTTCAAAGCAATTTTGAAAAAAAAAATAGATGTTTAATTGTTTCTTCATTATGTTCATTTGAGCCATCATGGAGACTGACTGTTCAGCAACATATACTATTTCAGGTACATGAAGAGAAAGGTTCAGGTATTATTGTGACTGATGATGCTCATTGCAAAATTGGAGGTTAAGTGCTGGGTACCACTGAAGAGGGATTTTTGACCAGTCAGAGAATAATCAAAAGAAGCTCAATATGATGTTATGATGGTCATAGGAGATTTTACAGGATTTTGCTTATGTTATATCCTTGGTGGGTGAGTCAGGAAAGTGGACTTAAAATTGTTTTGCTTTCAAGAGTGGACCTGGGCTTCATAAGCGGAAGTTATAGAGTGTCTGGAAGGAGTTTCTAGGAGTGGATCATTAGGTAATCCAATTTTTAATACTGTAATGTCCATGGAAACTGGGTTGGACTCCTGAATCTGTCATTGGGTGACAGACTGGATCATTTCTTTGGACACCAAGCCCTTAGGGGTCCATTACACATGTTCAACATTGCTTTGGTAGTCAGTATATTTTATTATACTTGAAATCTATTAAAATACATGTTCTGCATCAAAATATACTAATTTAATGTGTGTACATGGCAGACAATATGGAAAGATGAAAAGTTTTAGAATCAAATTGTATCTTCATTTCCTATTATGTGACTTTGTACGAGTTACTCCCTGAGAGCAAAGCAGGGATGATAGCAATTATATCACAGGGTTATTGGGAGGATCAAATCTGATGATGGATATGAATCCATATATATATCATTGCATCATGCAAGTACTGTTAGTGAAAGTACTTTTTTCCTTTTCTGTAATGTGTCTTATTTACTATGACTTTCTAACAGCACTGAGCACCCAGAAATAAAATATAGTGACATCACCCAAGTTTTTTTCTCAAGTGGAGGCTTCCTTTTATCATTGAGGTCTATTCTTGAATGTTTTCTCAATGAATAATAAATGTCAGTTTATCCAGAAGGACAAAAGAGTGATGGAAAATTAATCTAAAGTTATAACTCACTCTCCACCATCCAGAGGCATCTCCAGATTCCAGCATACAGATACTACTTTCCGTGATTATTTCTCCTTCACTTTCTAGTAATACAGACATTTATGGATAAAATACTTGGCCCTAATAAGAAATATCTGGAATACTTTTGCTTATTAAGAAGTAATTTAAAATTACCATGAGTTTTCTAGTTTAGCTCCTTAAATTTTAAAAAGAAAGCCTATGTCAGTGTGTGTATGTGTGTGTGTGTGTGTACATACACATGTACACTTTAGCATTTGCATACACACCCACATTAAATGCAGGTGCAGATTGTTAGGTATTCTTTCTCCTCCTGAAAGACTCTAAATTTTTCATGATTGTTTCAATTAAGCACATGTTGATCTTTCATTAGTTTTAAATTGGTATATCAACTGTTTAAAAGATAACTTTGCTGTATATTTTCTGTTAATGAAGAGAGAGATAATATGAAATGATTAGTCTAAGAAGTTGACTATTTAAGTGTTTATTATTACTATTATTGTTAGTATCATCATGTTGTATTTACTATGCTGTTACAATTCAGCTTTGGACATTGAACTCTTCTTGCCACTGAGTAAGAGTAAAACAGAGAGAGAAATTTCTACACACCTTATATATATACATTTTATACACAGACTTCCAAATACACTTACCTATATAATCTAAATGTCACTGAGTTTTTATTCTGTGCCAGGCACTGTGTTAAGTACTTTACATGGGCTATATCTCATTGAATTCTCTCAATAACCCCTATGAAGCAGCTTCTATATTTACCTCTTTTTTCAGATGAGCAAATTGAGGCTTGCAGGGGTTAAGTGCACAAAGCTTAATACTTGTAAGTGATGGAGACTGGATTTTAGCGAAGTGGTCTGATTTCACAGCTGGAACGTCTCACTGTACACTGCACTACCCCGATGCTTGTGTAATCATGGACTCATAATTGGGTAAGACCAGTCATTCCACGTAGCTTTCCCATCAGTGTTGAAATCTGTCTTCATCTCAGACAGATGGCCATTCTATCTCTGCTTGAGTAACTCTAGTAATTGGAGTTTCATAACTTCACAGGATGGCCCATTCCATTGTTGGACAGCTCCTGCACTGGGTATCTTATTCATCTATTTATTGGAAACTTGTCTCCCTGTAATTTCCGTGCATTAGTCCGAGTTCTGCCTTCTGGAGGATTATTGAACACCCCACTTCCCTCTTTGGTCTGGCAGCCTTTCAGATGCTGTGTGCCTGGAGGCTTCTCTTTTTCCAGCAATTCCATGTGCAGTCTCCAGAGCCCTCACCATTGCAGTCACCCATTCTGAGGGTCTTAATGGTTGTTGCTGACAAGTTGTGGTACATTGAATTGGACACAGTGGTTTGGCAATTGGTACAGTGGAAAGACTTCTGGACTGAGCTGTAGCACCTACGTTAAGATGTCAGCACTACTGTTAACTGTGTGACCTTGGGCAAGTGGGAAAATAGCTGAGCTTCCGACCCTCATTCGCAACACAGGAATAAGAATTACCCTAAAATACAGCAGTATGGTGCTGGGAAGGAGCTCCATGTATCATGGCCCTGGCCTCAGGCCTGCCAACTTCCCTCTCTGTGGCCTCTTCTTCTGCACTCCTCTATTTCAGCGTAACTTTATTCCCTTACCTCCTTTGCATCTTTGTTCAAATGTCATCTACCAATTGAGGCCCTTCTTGACTACTATATTTGAAATTGCAACCAATCCCTTACCGTCTCTCTCTATCTTACCTGCATGAATTCTCTCAGCTGTGTTTATCACAATTTGGCATATATATATTTTACCCATTTATTTTGTGACTCCTCCCACTAGACTGTAAACAATGTGAGCTCAGGAACTCATCTGTTTCCATCACTGCTGTTATCTTCAGACATAGCAGGCAATCAAAAAATACTTATTGAATAAATGAATGAATTACTATTGTATTTCTGTTTCTGATGTGATTGACCCTAGAAAAGCACAATGAGGCCCCCAGTTTTATTTTAGAGAGAGAGAGCACGAGCGAGTGTTATACCCAGATCGCAGTATCCTCACTGACCAGAGACCACCAGGGAGACCAAGTCATGCACGCAAAGGCAAAGGGCTTTATTATGGGCTCGAGCTCGGGCTCCCAGACTTCACCAGTGCGTGGATCCGTCCTGAGAGCCCCGAACAAGGGCAGAGTAGGGTTTTTATGGGGTTTGAGATGGGGGAGTTACAGAAGTTGTGACATGGGAACAGTGATCCAGTCATAATTATTCAACACTATTGACTGAGGGTTTGACCATACACATTGTCTAGAGTATTCGTTACATTTGGCGGGACCCAATTACAACATTTAGAGTACCTTTAAATTCAACCAATCACAGAGCGAGCCTAGGGTCTTGTTCTGCGACTAACAGGTTAACTTTAACATTAGGTAACAGGGTCCTATCTATAGTTTCTATCTCCAGGCCTCTCCCTTAACAATGTGAAGGGTGGTCGCTGGCCTTTCCTGATTGGGTGTTGCAAGGGTGGTTACTCCTGCCTTGGGCAATGTGTAAATGCCTGATAGTTTCAGGGAAGCCAAACTCAGGCCTTCTAGTTTAGAGGGGAAACTTAAAGCCTGTCGTGGAGTCAGTTTGGTTTAGATGTTTAGACTTGTGGTCTTATACGGGGAAAGGGGCAAAGAGTGAGAGAGAGAGAGAGAGAGAGAGAGAGAGGAGAGAGAATCTCAAGCAGGCTCCATACTCAGCATGAGCCCACTGTGGGACTCGATCGCACAATCCTGGGATTGTGACCTGAACCGAAATTAAGAGTTGGACACTCAACTGACTGAGCCACCCGGGCGCCCCTTGTTTAATGTTTCAATTTCATAAATTAATTGGTTAGTTAATTTCCTTGGGCTACAAGGATATTTTCTGACAGAACAGTTATCTGAGCTGGACTCCTGGAGTGAAATAGTAGAATTTTCAAATTAAGAAATATTACTGAAAATGAAAAAAAAAATGTTTATCATGGTCTTCAGTTTCTAATGACTCTGGGTCACAGTTTGGTGGGTAAATGCATAATATACATTTTTATTTTAAAGTAGTAACAACTCAACTGAATTTCCTGTTTATGTGCTCACTGTAGCTATTCATCATGCTGATTTCTGATTGATAGTGTATCTTGCATCCACAAGACTTTTGTCTCAAAATACATAGCCCTACCTATTTGGCTGTTTCTGCATTAATATGTTTTTTTTTTTTTTTTTTTGAGTTTATGGATGGAGGGGCATTAACAGGACAAGGCAGAAGTGCAGATGTATTTAGGTCCTACAGATAGGAGACTAAGTAGGGCCAGAGGGGTGCTGGGATCTCAGCTTGTCTCCCAGTGTGAACAGATTCTAGGAAACATGTTACCTGCCTATACATGGATCTCAGGGTTGGGTTAGTAAAACCTTATTCATCTATTTGAAGTAGATTATGGGTTAAGATCCCTGGGGTTGCAAGAAGTGCTGAATTTCCAGACTGATTGCTGCCTTCTGTGGTTTAGTGACTTGCACATTGAGCTAGCCAGTTGCCTGGTCTTAATGTACTAAAACAACTGAAGTCAGCAAGACATCTGATTGTAACGGGTGATGCATCTACTGGCAGGCCGAAGAGGGAAGAGTTCCCTCCCAGCAGAGTCCTGTTTTGGGCTGTAGGGGGAAAAAGATACTTTTCTTACCCAGGAGAGTTGACTCTAGATCTATGCATTATTGACATGCTTTCTTGTTGTTGAGCATGTGCACGTCTACTCAGATCAAAAAATAATGCTGTCAGCAGCTAGTGCTGCGTCCAACTCTTCTGATTTGAAATCTGCAGAATCATGTTTATTTAGTAAGAATGCCTGAAAAATCTCACAGCTTCCTATTCAAACTTATGTTTAATTTGCTCTAAAGTGTATTTTAATCACAAAGGAGCTTTCAACAGAATGCTATCAATCTATCATTGCTAAATACCAAACCATTGCAAATACACTTGGCATGGGACAATTATGTCCAAATGAATGAATTGTTTGTTTATATCCCATGTTTTAAATGGGCAAGGAAATATGTTTTAGAAAAACTGGTATTTATGGTAGATGTATGAAGATGTCTTTATTATTTTACAAAATATGGGAATTAAACATAATTCACGAGAGACATCACAGGTAAAGGCCAATGTAAACTTTTAATTAATAACAGCAATTATGATAAAAGCGTTTGTTAAGTAAACAATTACCCTTGTCTAGGGAAGTGAAGAGTTTGGCACAGAATTGACTAATTGTTTTTCTAGTTATACCAGAACTGCATTTGGATTTAAGCTTACTAGTTGGATGTCAAGGAGACATTGATCAATGTAATGGTTAAACTAATAAAATTGGGTAAGAGAACAAAAAATAAGGAATCATGTGGTTCCAAGACTCATTTCTCCCTCCAAATAAATAGTAGTTCAATGGCATAGCTGTAAGAGTAGTACTGGTACCAGTAGTGGTAAATATAACAGTCCTTGAGTGCTTATCATATGTCAGGTACTATCTTACACGATTTACAATCATGTTTTGCTTTAGTCTGCAGAACAGTCATATGGGAATGTTACTAATATAGTTTTCATTTAATGGATAATGTGAAATGCAAGAATTACTTTGTCATTCAGCTGGCAAAGGACAGAGCTGGGTTCAGCTTGCAGTCCCTTCTTCGTTCTTGGAGTCCTCTGCTACCCAATCCAACTGAGAATATACCTACTTATTCAGACCCTCTTGGTGGTGTTGGTGGAGGAGTGAAAAAGGGGAAGGAGATATAGGCCGTGACTTGCAATGAACTTAATCCTACCAGAAAGAAAAGACAAAAGCAGCTGGTTATTGATTAAGAGCCAGCATCAGTGGTTCAGGTGACAAGTACCCCAGTTGTTGGGAAAAGGGAGAATTGCTATAGGCTGAAATGGTTAGGGAAGGCTTTCTGGAAGAAGCGGACTTTGGCTGGCTTATACCTTACGTGACATATAAGCCTTTTGCCAAAACACATTGTATCCTTTAGTGTTCAGGTTCTGATAAGAATTTTATTAATGGCATCCTAATTCTAGCTTTGTTTATCTTTTGGGGCCCTTTAAAAAATAGTTGTAATATGCGTATATGGTTGACCTTTGAACAATGTGGGAAGTGGGGGCATTGATCTCGCCACACAGTTGAAAATTTGAGTATAACTTTTGACTTTCCTGAAACTTAATTACTAATATCCTATTCTTGACTAGAAGCTTTACTGATAACATAGTCAATTAACACATATTTTGTGTGTTATATGTATTACATGCTGTGTTCTTAAAATGTTATTTTTTTCATAAATTTTTATTTATTTTTATTTTTTAAGCCTATTTGTTTTGAGAGAGAGAGAACATGCGTGAGAGTGCGAGTCAGGGAGGGGCAGGGAGAGAGAGACAGAGGGAGAATCCCAAGCAAGCCCACTGTGGGCCAGTGTGCAGAGCCCAGACTAGGGGCTTGAATCGTGAGATCATGACCTGAGCTGAAATCAAGAGCTGGATGCTTACCCGACCACCTAGGCTCCTCTGAGTATGGTGAGATTTTTTTTTTTTTTAAATATTTTTTTTTTATTTATTTCTAGGAGAGAAAGACAGCGTGAAGAGGGGAGGGAGAGAGAGAGAGAGGGAGACACAGACTTGGAAATAGGCTCCAGGCTCTGAGGTGGCAGCCAGCACAGAGCCCGACGCGGGGCTCGAACCCACGAACCGCGAGATCATGACCTAAGTGAAAGTCGGACGCTCAACCGACTAAGCCACTCAGGCGCCCCTGGTGAGATTTTTAATAAATGTTCAATTTCTTTCATAGAGGGCTACTGAGAATTCTTTGTCTTCTTTTGTCAGTGTTGTTCAGTATATTTCACTGTAAGTTCTCAAATTTATTAACACAGATCGTTCATAATTTTGCATGAGTTTTTACAAAAATTTAGTTCCAGGGTGCCTGGGTGGCTCAGTCAGTTAAGCATCTGATACTTGATTTTGGCTCAGGTCATGATCTCTTAGCTAAGGGTAGGATTGAGTCCTACTGCATTGGGCTCTGCACTGACAGCACGGAGCCTGCTTGGGGTTTTCTCTCTGCCCCTTCCCCCGCTCATGCAACACTCTTTCTGTCAAAAATGAACATATAAAAAAAAATAATAGTTTTATTTCCAGTGTACTTAACATCCGTGTTATGTCCCTTTCAGGTGTACAATATAGGGGTTCCATATATTACTCAGTGCTCATCAAGATAAGTGTACTCTTAATCCACTTCACCTATTTCACCTATTTGCTCTTCTCACCTCCATTCTGGGAACTGTTTGTCCTCTGTGGTTAAAAATCTGTCTTATGGTTTCTCTCTCTCTTTTGTTCCTTTGTTAGTGTGTTTTGTTTCTTAAATTCCACATTTCAGTGAAATTATATAGTGTTTGTCTTTCTCTGACTGGCTTATTTCTCTTAGCATTATATTCTCTACATCCATTTACATTGTTGCAAATTGCAAGATTTCATTTCTTTTTATGACTGAATAAATAATGTTTATATTTAGTCTGTAGAATAGTCATATGAGAATGTTACTAATATAGTTTCCATTTAATGGGTGTATATATACACACACATATTTACACACACACACACACACACACACACACACACACACACACACACCACATCTTCTTTATCCATTGATCTGTCAATGGACATTTGGGCTGCTTCCATAATTCGACTATTGTGAAGAATGCTACAATAAACTGAGGTTGCATATATCGTCATGAATTACTATTTTCATATTCTTTGGGTAAAAACCCAATAGTGCAGTTACACGGATCATAGGGTAGTTTTATTTTTAATATTCTGAGGAACTTCCATACTGCTTTCCATAATGGCTGCACCAGTTTATATTACCACCAACCGGTGTGTGAGGGTTCCTTTTGTTCCACATCCTTGCTAACATTTGTTGTTTCTTGTGTTTTTCATTTTAGCCATTCTGACAAGTATGAGGTGATATCTCATTGTGGTTTTGATTTGCATCTCTCTGATGATGAGTGATGTTGAGAATCTTTCTGTGTATCTGTTGGCCATCTATTTTCTTTGGATAAATGTCTGTTCACATCTTTTGCCCATTTTTAAATTGGATTATTTGTTTTATGGGTTTTCAGTTGTATACATTTTAAATGTATATTTTAGATACAAACCCTTTATTAGATATGTCATTTGCAGTAGGTTGTCTTTTAGGGGTGTGTGTGTGTGTGTGTGTGTGTGTGTGTGTGTGTGTTTCATTTGCTTTGCAGGAGCTTTTTATTTTGATGTAGTCCCAGTAGTTTATTTTTGCTTTTGTTTCCCTTGCCTCAGAAGACATATTTAGAAGATGCTATTATGGCCAATGTCTGAGAAATTATTCCCTGTGCTCTGTTCTAGGATTTTTATGTTGCAAGTGTCACAGTTAGGTGCATCATCCATTTTGAATTTATTTTTATATGGTACCGTAAGAAAGTAGTCCAGTTTCATTCTTTTGTATGTAGATGTAGCTGTCCAGTTTCCCAAAATGATTGTTGAAGAGACTTTTTCCCATTGCATATGCTTGCTTCCTATTTATGGGTTTGATTCTGGGCTTTCTGGTCTTTTCCAGTGATCCATATGTCTGTTTTTGTGCTAGTGCCATACTGTTTTGAATACTATACCTTTGTAATAAAATTTATAATAAAATACTGTATCTTTGTAATAAAACTGAATTGTGATGCCTCCAGCTTTGCTTTTCTTTTTCAAGATTACTTTGGCTATTTGGGGTCTTTTGTGGTTCCATACAAATTTTCAGATTGTTTGTTCTAGTTTTGTTGAAAATGCTGTTGGTATTTTAATAGAGATTGCATTAAATCTGTAGATCACTTTGGGTAGTATTAACATTTTAAAAGTATATGTTCTTCCAATCCATGAGCATGGAAAGTCTGTTTGTTTGTATCATCTTCAATTTCTCTCATCAGTGTCTTATAGTTTTTAGAGTACAGGTTTTTCATCTCTTTGGTAAAGTTTATTGCTAGGTGTCTTTAGTTCTGTAATTTTGCATTTGTATTTTAATTGCTAGCGGATGTATAGAAAAATTCCTTCTTTTATTTTTGACCTTGGTATGATAGTGCTATTTCTTTTTTTCTCCTTGATAACTCCTTCTGGATATTTATTACTTTTATTAATCTTTTTTTAAAAATTAACTTTGCCTTGTTAGTTTTCTTGATTGCTATTTCCTTAATTGCATTCTGGTTATATCTTTATAATATCCTTCCTTTTACTTCCTCTTTTTTTGCTATTGTTTTTCTAATTTTCTAATGTAGAAATGTAGGTCATTGAATTTACACCTTTCTTCTTTTATAAAATAGATAATTGAAGCTATTATTTTTATAAGCTGTTTTAGCTTCCTCTTAAAGTTTAATAAGTTGTGTTTTCATTATCCTTCAGTTTGAAATACACTGTAATTATATTTATAATTTTTCTTTGTCTCCTATTTTATTTAGAAATGTATGGTTTGTTTTCCAAATATTTGAGAGATTTTCTAGACCTTTCTAATGGTTTTTCTTGTGGTTAGAGAACATGTTTTATAAGATTTAAATCTTTTGAAATTTAATGAGAATTGCTTTGTCTTAGCATATTATCTGCTTTGTTGAATGTCCCATGTGAAGTTCAACAGAATGTATGTCTGCATTTATAAGGTGTAAAGTTCTATAAACATCAATTGGTTCAAGATAGTTAGTGGTATTTTTCAAATCTTTTATATTATCATCATTACACTTCAAGATTTGGTTGTTACGGAAAGAAGTGTGTTGAAATATTCACATATGATTGTGCATATGTCACTCTCCCTTACATTCTTTCAGTTCTTCTTCATGTATTTGGAAGTTCTGTTATTGCTATTATGTGCATACACATTTAGGATTGTTCATCTTCCTGGTTAATTGACCTACTTAAAAATCATATGAAAAATCATATTTCTCTATATCTCTGGTAGTATTTTCTTGTCATGAAATTTCTTCTGTATGATACAGAGGCATTCCTTATGTTTGCTGTTTGTATTTTCAACCCATCTTTGTCTGAAGACACTTAATTACCTTAACCTACATGTTTGTAATTTAGCTCTTCAGACACAAATCAAATAACTTAGGTAGAGCATCTAGGTAGAAGTTTTCTTTTGAGATAAATTGCCAAACATATGTGTAAGTTAGTGAATTTCCTTCATTTTCTCTATTTCAGTAAAATTGGTAAGGGGATAAAATCCAGCTCTGACTATTTTCTTATAGTAATTAAAAGGACAAATAGATTTAGGCATAGAAAAATCTGATGAGTTAAAGATCTGAATTTCTTTTATGGCATGAGCTACTTTGAGAAATTCCTATGGCTTAAACATTGACTTTAATTGATTACCCTGGAGTAAAACTGAACAGTGATAAAGCTAGTTACTATCCTTTGAGTATCCCATTTATAAGATGAAATATATTGATATTATTTTCAATAAAAGACCTCTTTTGTGATTAAAAAATAGCATGTTAAAAAAGGTCCTAGAAATTAATTTAAAAAAAATTTTAAAATCTCTATTTATTTTGAGAGAGACTGAGCCTGAGCAGGAGAGGGGCATAGAGAGAGGGAGACACAGAATCTGAAGTAGGCTCCAAGCTCTGAGCTCTCAGCACAGAGCCCAATGCAGAGCTTGAATCCATGAACTGCAAGATCAAGACCTGAGCTGAAGTTGAATGCTTAACCAACTGAGCCACCTAGGTGCCCCTAGAAATTCTTAATACAAATGGCATTACTTAAAACAAACAAACAAACAAAAAAACGTACCCATGAGTGTTGTTCTGGCTGTATTTTCCATGGGCACCAAAGTTCAAGCCTGGCCATGGTGTCATTATGAGACCGTTTCTTGGTTATCATGAATTTGGGTTGGTGATCTCAGGTTTGTCAGACGTAAATTTTAAGGATGACAGCAAGTTCTGATGGATAGAAAAAGCAGAGTTTGAGAAGTTTGATATAGTTGCCTGGGAGAAGTAGACACAAGTTAGGCCATAGGATTGCTGACACTTTTGACCTTGAACGGTTCCTGTAACATGAGTAGAGGTAGGTCTTGGTTACAATGGTGGAAGGAAAGCTGAGGGCCAATTATTGCCCCAGATGCCATCGCCTGGTGCCAGGGACATGTGCCTTATGTTGTTTTTTTGTTGTGCTGATCTCCTGGAATGGTCTGCAGCTTCTTTTGATAGCCCTTGTTGTAGTGGTACTCAGTGGGGCAGGAGATACGTAACATGAATCCAGTGAACTGACAGGTTCTTGGTAGAGAAGAGCATTGTATTGACAGAGGATGCACATTCTGTGTTGTGTCTGATTTCGTAGGCTACAATGCCATGGGACTAGGTTGAGAGTCTGGGCTGGAGCAGGGTGGTGCAGGCAGTTGTAGATGATGGCTTGAAGACCAGTCCTCAGTGATGGCTTACCTGCAACATAGGCTCTGTGTATTTATTGTCTGGGGCTTGTTGAGGGTCTGAGTTTAAAGTGCCAAAAATTCAGAGGACACCATGTGTGAAAGAATGTTGAGAATCAATGTGCTCAGTATTTGTGAAGCCTTCCCTCTCTTTCAGTAGGCTATTTTAGGCTAATAAAAGTAGAATTCAATTACTTTTTAATGTTTATTTAATTTTGAGAGACAGAGAGACAGAAAGACAGAGACAGAGAGAGAGAGACCAAGCAGGGGAGGGGCAGAGAGAGAGAGGGAGACACAGAATCCAAAGCAGGCTCCAGGCTCAGAGCTGCCAGCACACAGCTCAATGCATGGCTCGAACTTATGGACTATGAGATCATGAGCTGAGCTAAAGTCGGATGCTTAACCGACTGAGCCACCCAGGCACCCCTATTAAATGTACATCTAAGTAGAATGTAACAAAAGTATTAGATTTATTTGTAAAATAAAGCCTGTCAGAAGAATGAAGCATTGTCAGTTACTCTCTGAAATTCGCAGTGGTCACTGTGGTGAGATTTCAGTGAGGGAGATAGATGAGAATTGAGGTACTTTTTGAGAATTGAGGGAAATGTTTCTGTGGGGCTTCTCGCACTTTCTTGACTTCATGTCTTAAGTGTACACAGATGGGAAGTATAGAAGGCATTATGCTATCGTAGTTAGAAAACAAATCTGATTTCTTAATGTGTCATTTGCAAAATGGGACTTCTTTGGAAAAGGCTGTTTACTTCTTCCAGGGAACTCGGCCTTACCACCTCCCTTTCTTAGTCTTCTGGTTTCCCTGCAGCTCCGGTCCTGGCTCTGCATCTCCAGAAACCAGCTGCTCTTCTTCCCTGGAATTCGCTGACCTTCTCTCAGTTGCCTCTTCTGGTTGTTTCTTTGGCTTCTGGTTTCATCCTAGAGTCTTCCTCATTTTATGACACACAACATTTTCCATTTCCAGAGTATAATAGCCACACAAAAATTCTAAATTTGTGGAGGTTATGGGTTTGAATTCTGTAGATTCTCAGATTTTTTTTTGTTCTCAGTGAGAACAAGAGGTTTGTTTCTGTGATAACGATTATGTCCATATCAGTGTGTGACATACCAGTGTAACTAGGAAGCACCTACAGTTTTTCCGAATTATATATTTAAAATACATGTTAATAGTAGAGATCAGGTCCTTTTCCCTTCTGAGAATTTATGGAGTGGAAGATGGTTGAGGATTGTGCTATATGCACATGACTGCATTTCTGAATCTCTGCTTTCTGCTGATTTATAAAATGTGTGTGCTGCATTTTTCCCACGTGAAATTCTGAAGCATCCCTTGTTGAAATTCAGAGGCATCAAAAGGGAGGGTGGGGACTTGCATAAAAAGAAAACAATGTGAAGAGACTCTGGAGACCATTAAAATCTAGAATTTGTTAACTTTTTCAGCAAGCGGAAAATGATAGTTCGCCTGTTTTGATGGAAATGAAAAGCAAAGCAAAGCAAAGATCCTTTTATCTTTACTCACCTCTATGTCCTAAACAGATTCTCTATGTTGGGAACACTTTTAAAGGCCCTTTTAATAATTAAGTGGAGAGATTGGAAATCTTGAGTAACCCCTGATTCTTTTATGTAAAATTTCACATGATGTTAATCTGCTGAGCACTTCACAGTGTGTGCTGAAACTATAACAAAAATCAGAGAATTTTTCAGCTGTATCTAATCTAAAAATCAGATGTCAGACCTTGTCCAAACTTAACTGAAGCCAATTATCCAAAAAGTCTTGTAATATCTCACTGTTCTGGCATTGCCAAAACTCTGCTGTGTCCTGGACTGATATTTGATAATTGCATATTCCATCATCATAGTACATAGGGACTTCCTCCTGTACACACTCTGTCCTATCGTATTCATCTCAGTGATTTAGGGAATGTTCTTCTATTTCTTGATTTATGGGGAAGGTAAGTATTTATTATAGGGTTCACATGATGTAAAATCTGGCTTTTTTCCCTTATAACTTACCCTCTCATATAAACCTGTGTATGAACTAGATTTTAGTTTTCTTGTATTTTCCTTTTTATATAGTTTTTTTTAAAAGTTTATTCATTTTGAGAGAGACAGAGAGAAAAAGAGACAGAGCAAGCAGGGGAGGAACAGAGAGAAATCCCAAGCAGGCTCCACCCTGACAGTGCAGAACCCTGTGTGGGGCTTGAACTCATGAACTGTGAGATCATAACCTGAGCTGAAGTCAGGAGTTGGACACTTAATCAACTGAGCCACCCAGGTGCCCCAAATGTTTTTATTTATTTATTTTGAGAGGGAGAGAGAGAGAGAGAGAGAGAGAGAGAGAGAATACACAAGTGGTGGAGGGGCAGAGAGAGAATTTTCCAAGTAGGCTGTGCACTGTCAGGGCAGAGCTTGACAGGGGCCTTGAACTCAAGAACTAGGAGATGATGACCTGAGCCAAAGTCAGACACTTAAACAACAGAACCACCTGGATGCTGCTCTTGTATTTTCTTTACTCAAGAATTATTTTGGTGAAAGTTTAAGGGTATACTGGAGAAAGGTATAAATTTAGAGGGAGTAGATTCACTGGAAGTAGTCAAGAAAGGATGTGTCACAGAGTGAAGAGAGACTGATATGACCCTTCAGGTTAATTTAAAATTATGCTCCTAATCCATTCTCTCTGTAGTGCCATGCTCCCTAGTTATGTAATTAACAAAGATTTACTGATGCAAGCCAGGGTTAAGAGCTGATCAAGCAGCCTTTTGTGACTGCCTGACCTATACTGATATATTCATTCATTAATTCACTCACTCACTTCCTCACTCACTCACTCACTCACTCACTCACTCATTCACTCACATACTCATTCAAGTATGTAGTAACCAGTCTTCGTTAATGGCATTGGGAGTAAAATGGCTAGTAGCCTGCTGGTTGGTCATACTGAATAAAGGTTTTCCTCCCCACCTCCAAAATCCATGGTGTCCTTTGGATGAGTGGAAGTAATACCAAACACATCTGAAAGAAGGAGCATGCATCTACTTGTGGACATGAAAAGGTCTGAAGTCCACAGGCTTGGTAGAATTTGGGGAAAGCTGATCAGGGATGGAGATTCAAGAATTTATGGGACAGAATGCTCATTCCACTGACTGCTTCCTCAATTTTGAAGGTACTCTCATAGTTTAAAATTTCTGAGTATGTTTAGTGGGCTGTGATTTCATTCTTAACATACTCTCCTCTCAAGCTGTAGTTGAACTGTTGGTGTATTTTATAGTTGAAGATGTCTGAGAATTGAGGAGGTGAACTCTACAGGCTGGAGCTTCTCATCACAACCACGAAATGACAGGTGTAGACTTGAGGCTTCATTCAAAACTCATCTTCATTTTTCATGTAACATGTAGTTTGAAAAATATAGAATAGGAAATATTTTTGTGCGATTAGTGCTAGATATTTTTCTGCTATATTTAACATGTTTTATAAATATTTACTGTGGAAAACTTTGAAACTATAGAAAAGTATAACCAAGAAAATGAAACCGGACTTACTCAATTCACAGTCAGTGTTTTGTTTTTTTTTTTTTTGGTTAATAACCCTAATCTATCTCCCTCCCTCTTATTTTTCTTTCTACCTCTTTTCTTTCCCTCTGTCCTTCCCCCCCCTTCCTATCTCTATATCTATCAGCATATCAATCTCTGTCTATGTATTCCTCCACGAATCTCCAGTACATTTACTGTTTTTTGTTTACTCTGCAGTTAACATCATGTAGGAAATATTTTCCCATAGTTTTAAATGTTTTAAAATATATTTTTAATTCAATTGTATATCATGTCGCAATTTAACGTATCTATCTGTGTTGTTAAATGCTCAAGGTGGTAACAGGTTTTGTTTTGGTAATTATAAAATCCTATAAGATCATCCACGGGCAAAAAGTTCTGTATGTAGCTCTGGTCATTTTTTTTTAAGATAAAATCTTAGAATTTTATTGCTGGCCTAAAGAGGGATACGTATTTTGAAAGTGTTTGTTAGGGAAATATTCTGAATGGTTACCTAAATTTAAAATTTCACTTATATAGTAATTACCTGGGTCTCTTTAGCTTATGGACTTTTCATCAGTTACCTTGGAGATGAACAAACTTTAGAATTCAGGATTATAAATAAAATCTTTAAAAAAAGAATTCAGGATTATAATTCAAAACAGTTTTGACAGTTCAGAGAATTGGTTAGTTGATACAAAGTTCGATAGGGGAACATGAGGGTAGAAGAAATAGGGTAGATAAACATTGCCTAAGTATTGTTTACAGAGTAGCCATTTCTGCATCCATTGCCTGAAGGAGAATACGGGGATCCTAAGGAATGCAACCAGATTTTTCTGTAGCCCTCTGGGGGATTTTGCAATGGTAAGATCTGTTCCCAATTGTGAAGAAAAAGAAAGCTCATTTGAACTAATGTTCTGTTCTAAAAAGACTTAAAATTTTGTGTTTTCTGCTGTTCAGAATTCAGAGACACTAAATACCTTCTTGGGGAACATTAAATGTTCATTTTAATTATTTACGATAATTATTTAAGCATAAATTGAATTTTAAAAAGGCTTTCTGAAAGTTACGACTGATCTTTCTTCAATTAAGTAGAGAATATGTTTGGGAAGCTCATCTTTTTTTCCATGAATTTTCAGGGGAAATAGAATTAGCCTTACATTGCAAATGGCACTTTGAGGATAAGAATGCTATCCTTAGATAAAAACCGCTCATGTTTATAAACACACACATACACACACGCACGCACGCACGCACACTCCAGAACACGAGGAAGCAGTTTAAAAAGCCTGGTTCTGTCTGGCTGTAGGTTGTAATTTTGTGTGTTTTGAGTGTAATTTATATAGTAGGACGCTGTACCAACACATCTATTAGCAATTGTTCCTCTTCGCTTGTGGTATAATTCTAATTAATGTTGAGATAAGTGACCCTGGGATAGTTTTAATCCAGAAGGACTTTATAATTTGACCCTTTTATGTTGTTGACTGATATTCAGCACGGTTTGAAGACTATTAACAAATCACATGTGATGACTTAAAAATAAGAGCATTTCATTAATCTGTTCGCATAAATCAGTTAATCAAATATCTTTGCAAGATGACAGGGAGTTTGCTGTTTGTGCTGTTCAGAGAACTTTGTTGTTTTGTGCTAATAAACAGATTTTTTTGTTGTTTTTGTTTTTACGTTTCAGTTTTAAGCCTGAATTCTCACCAGTCAGAATTGAATTTCAGATCCTTTTCTAACCAAAACGCTTTAAATAAGTAACTTATTATCTTCATTATTGTTATTATTTTTTGCTAGGGCTGCTACATCTGATAGTAGACATACTTCTTTTTTTTTTAATGTTTGTATACTTTGAGGGAGAGAACACGAGAGAGCAGAGGAGGTGCAGGGAGAGGGAGAGGGAGGGAGGGAGGGAATCCCAAGCAGTCTCCATGCTATCAGTGAAGAGCCCGATGTTGGGCTCGAACCCACAAACCTTGAGATCATGACCTACACCAAAGCCAAGAGGGAGAGGCTTAACCAACTGAGCCACCTAGGTATCCCAATAGCCTTATGTCTTTGGGGAGGGTCATCCATGCTCCATGGTCTCTGCACATAGATGCTTTCCTGAAGCACTGAGAGGTAGAGAGTCTACTGTTCACCGTTGCTGACACTCAGATGAGGGATGAACCAGCCAAGTGAAATGGTTGCTGTGAGAGCTAAAACTTGTGGAGCTATAATTCTAAGTAGTTTGTCTGTCTTAACAGTATCTATCCCTGGGGTGGGATTATTATTATTATGCAGCTCTGAAAGGCTAAAAGTATAGCAGCTATACCTTCTTTTGGAAATCTATTCTTCATAAATTTTTTCTAATTATAATCTGATATATGTTTATTGATAAATATTAAGAAAATTCAGAGAAGTATCTTCAAGAAAATAAAAATCAGCAATAATTCTACAGTAGAATTTCAAAAATTTTACATTTTTTGTATTTCCCATTTTATTTATTTATTATTTATTTATTTGTTTGTTTATTTATTGTATAATTCGTACCCTACTACATATGTATAGTTTTGTTCTGTCACTGTTTTTACAGTCAACTTATAATTAGTTCTTTCCCATGCTAATCAAGAATATCTCTGAAAACTCTATTTGAATATATAGTATTCATATGAATGGTCATATCATTGTTAACTATTTTGTTGGTCACGATTTTCTACTATAAATTATTCTGTTATGAACATATCATACATACATTTATGTGTTGCTCTTAATCATAATAAATCAGCATTATGCTTCCTATTAGTTTGTGTATTTTCAGTGTAAACTATAGAATATCAGATAGGTACATAGTTTTTTGGGTGGTAATAAATCTGGAAAGATTTGATATGGTGGTATATGAAGCACTCTTTGAAGGATGCACAGCAGGACCTTGGCAGCTGTGAGAGTCATGGTGTCACAACTGGGGAAAATTCCATAACAGAAATGTGAATTGGAATGAGCTGAGGTTGTGTGTATCTGATTGTATGAGTATGATTTAGCCACAGTGGAAGGATAGGCTTGAGAAATGGAAGAACATAAAGTGTAAGATGTGGAGTAAAGAATTTGAACCTGTTAGTAGAATAGATGTGGCAACCAAAGACCTAAATTTTCTGGACCATTGTACGATTCATTACAAACTTTTATGTAGCACATTTTATGTGCAAAGCTCCCCCTTGTGGAGGCCACAAGGGGTTTATACTTCAGTTGGGATTGTGGTATTCATCCAGTGAAGGCAGTATTGTGTCCTCACAGATACATTCCTATAGCTAGACTGTGATGCAGCACTGGTTTGGAAAGGTGCTCGTGGTGGCACTTGGAACTCTTTGGAAGCACAGAATTGGAGCACAGCCACAATTTAAATGATGGAAATATCTTAAAGATGGTTCGCAGGATCATTGGAGGAGCCTGGTTAAAGGCAGGAATGGTAGTTAAGTAGGTAATAGTTTGAGAAGGAATGCACAATTGGGAAGCAGGGACTGTAAGACTTAGCAAAATGAATTGGAGCAGAAGGGCTTACATTTAAATAAATGATTACACTAAATAAATGATTTCATTTAGTGGTTCTGATTACAGAGTAGATTCTTTTCAAAATGTAAAAGCCTCAGTGCCTATCCCAGATTTGCTAGATCTGAATTTTGGGGAGCTGGGACCAAATATATGTAAATGTATATTATTTTAAAAGCTCTCTTAGAGATTCTGATGTGTGCCTCACACGCATTTCCTTTAGAAAACACTAAATGAATTAATGTGTGTTTTTTCCACCCCAAGAATTTGTCAGATTGTCTGAACCTACTGTCTTGAATTTTAATACACTTAATATGCGTGTGTGTGCATTTTACTTTTGCATATTTTTCATACTCTTTTCAGTTCCTGAGCAATTTTTTTCTGTTACTTGGTGTCAAGTTGTATTACAAACTTACTAATTAGTGGTACTCTGCAAAATCAATGTTGAGCAAATGAAAAGCACTGCAAAAATTAAAAGGAATTTCTGTAACTTTTATTCTTACTAAATCACAGGGACAAAAGCCAGGATGGACAATCGAACATGGTATTTGAGAACTTCAAAGCTGGCTCTGGCCGTGGCCATTATCCGCTCAAAACCGGCGGGCAAAAGCAGCAGAGAATACACAGAGCACCTTGCTAAGGTGGTATCTGAGCAGGAGTCAACTTGGAGATCCAGAGTCGAAGCCTTGGAATCTGAGGTTCTGCAGTTACGTCAAAAACTTCTTCTGAGCAGGATGTGTTCAGGATTGCTTAAGAGTGGTGAGTGTATGAAATTGTCTTCTGGTACTATATCATTCTGTTTTTTTTTTTTATTGTTTATGTTTAATTTAATTTAATTTTTTAAGAAAATTGAGTTTAGGGGCACCTGGATGGCTCAGTCAGTTGAGTGTCCGACTCTTGATTTCTGCTATGGTCATGATCCTCGGGGTTGTGGGATCAAGCCCTGTGTTGGACTACTGGGCTGTGCATGGAGCATGCTTGAGATTCTCTCCCTCTACCCCTCTTCCCCTCACACACACACCTACACACACACACACACTCTCTCTCTCCCTAAAATAAAATAAAATAAAATAAAAATAAATTTTAAAAAATTGAGTATGGTTGACACAAATGTTACATTAGTTTCAAGTCCAAAGCTCTATATGTTATGCTGTGCTCACCATAAGTATAGCCATCATCTAGTCTGTTATATGGCTATTACATTATCAACTGTATTCCCTATGCTGTGTCTTTTATTTCCATGACTTGTTCCATAGCTAGAGTCCCGTATCTCCTTCCCCTTTCACCCATTTTGCCCAGTTTCCTGGGCCCCTCCCCTCTGGCAACCATCAGTTTTTTGGCATGGGTCTGATTCTGCTTTTTATTTGTTTACTCTTTTTTTTAAGACTCTATTTATGAGCGGAATCATTTGGTAATTACTTTCTCAGTCTGACTTATTGCACTTAGTATAATACCCTAGGGGGTATTCGGAAGTATACCCCCTAGGGTATTATCATACTTCAAATGGCATGATCTCATCCTTTTTATGGCTGTGTAATATTCCTGTGTGTGTGTGTGTGTGTGTGTGTGTGTGTGTGTGTGTTTGTGTGCGTGTGTGTGTGTAACATTTTCCTTATCTATTTGTCTATTGATGTACACTTAGGTTGCTTCCATTTCTTGGCTATTATAAATAACGCTGCAATAAACATAGAGGTTATATGTAAGTGATGAATCACTAAATTCTACACCTGAAAGCAATTTTACCAAGTATGTTAACTAACTAGAATTTAAAAAAAAAACTTGAAAAAAAACATATCTTTTCTTGCTAGAGTTTTCGTTTTCTCTGGGTAAATATCCAACAGTGGAATTACTAAATCACATAATATTCCTAATATTTCTATTTTTAATTTTTTGAGGAACCTCCATACTGTTTTCTGCAGTGGTTATACCACTTATGTTTTGTTTCACTTTCACAATTATTTAGAAATTGTTTAGATTCCTAAAGCTAGACTTCTTCTTGCCCTCTAAAGATGTTTTTATTTATACTTGTTCATTAAAAGTTTATTGTTAGTTCCTAAAGAATGGGGCTACATTAGACATTGAGATGGAGTTGGAGAATGAAAGTAATCATGATGTGAAGGCAGCAATGTTTTAAGCATACTGGATAAAATAATTTTAAAATCTCATTACTTAACCTTATCATTTTACTATGTATGTTATGTTACACTTAAATGACTTATCCAGCAGTCATATATCAAGGACCAGCTGTGGGCTAGGTATGCACTGGGTGGTGATGACCCAAAAAAACACATGAGGAGATGGTGTCCTTGCCAATGAGTACCTACCATTTTTGCAGGGAAAAAGGACCTTTAAATAATTAACCCAGTGTGATAAATTCTTTAATAAAGATATTGACAAAGCACAGAGGAGGAAGCCATTCATTCTGCCTGTTTTTTGGAAAGACTTCTCAGGTCTGGCCCTCAAGGATCTATCTACTAGTCCATGGTCACAGAATGTGCAGCAAGAGGCAGGAACATGATCAGAGGTAGGGCAGTCAAGAATATATATTCAACTTAGGATACTTGCAGCATTGCATTTCAGAAGTGACCAGAACACCATGTGGGAGAAAGGAAGAGAAGTGAATTAGGACCAGGTTCAGAAGGGCCTTGAATGTCAACCCAAGGACTGTTTTACTTTATTTTTATTTAAAAAAAATTTTTTTTCGTGTCTTAATTTTATTTTTTTGAGAGAGAAAGACAGAGTGTAAGTGGGGGAGGGGCTGAGAGAGAGGGAGACACAGAATCTGAAGCAGGCTCCAGGCTCTGAGCTGTCAGCACAGAGCCCAATTGGAGGCTTGAACCCACAAACTGCGGAATCATGACCTGAGACGAAGTCGGATGCTTAAGCAACTGAGCCACCCAGGCACCCCTGTTTTACTTTATTACCTATCAGTAAGTTGACTATATGATTTATGGTCTCCCTATGGCTCTTGTGAGAGTCAAAAGTAGGGAACTGTTAATAATTATACCAGGACAATAGGCAGAAACCAGGACTCCCTAGAGCAAGCTGGACCATGTGGTTACTCCACACATCAGGAGCTATACAACGTTTTTGATGCAGAGAATTGACCCCTATATCAGGACTGGGAAACAATTCTGGTGATTTTTAAATTTTTTTTTTTAATGTTTTTTTTTTTTATTTATTTCTAGGAGAGAGAGAGAGAAGACAGCGCGTGAGCAGGGGAGGGTCAGAGAGAGAGGGAGTCACAGACTGAAACAGGCTCCAGGCTCTGAGCTGGCAGTCAGCACAGAGCCCGACGCGGGGCTCGAACCCACGAACCGCGAGATCATGACCCAAGCGAAAGTCGGACGCTTAACTGACTAAGCCACCCAGGCGCCCCGATTTTTAAAGAATGTAAACCAGATCATGTGACTCCTTTGCTGAAAACTTTTCTTTGGCTTCCAATCATGCTTCACGTTAGATTCAGACTTATGATTATGAACCATGTTGCTGCAGGTGATTTCACCTCTATTTACCTTTCTGACCCTTGTCCCATACAACTTTCCCATTATACACTGGGCCCTAGCTACCATGGCCTTCTTCCAGCCATGGACCTTTGTTACGTTCTTCTCTTTGACTCTCATTGTGGCTGGCTTCTTCCCTTTCTAGAGGTCTTATTATAAATAATACCTCATTGGGGCACCTGGGTGGCTTGGTCAGTTAATCATCCAGTTTTGGGCTCAGGTCATGATCTCGGGCTTGTGAATTCAAGCCCCATGTTGGGCTCTGTGCTGACAGCTTTAGATTCTGTGTCTCTCTCTCTCTGTGTGCCCCTCCCCAGCTTGTGCTCTCCCTCTCTCTCTCTCAAAAATAAACATTAAAAGGGGCGCCTGGGTGGCTTAGTCGGTTAAGCGTCCAACTTTCGCTTAGGTCATGTCTCGAGGTTCGTGGGTTCGAGCCCCACATCGGGCTCTGTGCTGACTGCCAGCTCAGAGCCTGTAGCCTATTTCAGAGTCTGTATCTCCCTCTCTGACCCTCCCCTGCTCACGCTGTCTCTCTCTCTCTCTCCTAGAAGTAAATAAAAAAAAAAAAAAATTAAAAAAAATAAAAAAGCAAAAAAATCTAAGTGACACCTCCTCAATGACCACTGTATACACATAGCATTCCCTACCAGTTTTTCTTTACCCAAACATTCCCTGTGGATTATTTTTTTGTTTACTTAGTTTTTGCCTTATCTCTTGAGCTAGAGTTTAGGTTCATTGAAGAGTAGGTCTTTGATTTGCTCAGCACCCTCCACAAAACGCCCACCCCAAAGCCTGACACACAGTAGGTGCTTAATAAATATTTGTCACATGGCCATGGAGCAAAGAAGGTGTTTCTGGCCACAGCAATGATTCAAAGGAAGGAGACCGGTTTTAAACATATTTACCGAAACACACATGAAGAATGATGAATTGAAATTGATATATGATAGTGAGAAGTAAAAGGCGGTCAGACATATAACAATGATTTCAGAGTAGACACTTTAGATATTTGTAAATGATGTCAAAGAGTGATTAAGGGACTTAGAGGCATTTGGGATAATGAGGTCTCCAATCCCCGTTTATTGAATTTATTGCAATGCTTCGAATCTGGAAAGTGAACACAGAAATAAGTTTATAGGCTAAAAAGTTTAGTTCAGGGTGTCTGAATGCAGGCTAATCCCTGCATATACAAGGAGTGGAGTACGTAGAAGAAAGGTAGAGGATGTCTTTAGAGTCAAAGGGGATGAACGGGCTAGAATTACAGACATAGATTTAGGATCCACTGACATTTAGGTAATAGTTGAAGTCCTAGCCAAGGATGAGACCAGCAGGGAGGACGGAGCTGGGGGTGGGGACACTGGAAGTCCCAACATTACGGGGTGGGCGGAGGAGCAGGAGCCATGGAAAGACTCTGACTGTCACATTACGAGTGTGCAAGTATAGTACACACATGACTGCTGTGGGTAAGAGGGCACTCACTAACTTACTTTTGGGTATTTTCAGGAAAACTTGCTAACCTAATACATAGATGTTACTAAAATCCCATCATTATGTGAATGAAAATAGTGTTATTCAATTTATAGGCACGTTTAGTCTCTCTAGAGTCTTTCTAGGTAATGGGCTCTTTGTACTCAATGAATGCAAACTCAATCAATATTCTTAATTATTTTATGTGCAGTTATATGATCAATAGAATGGCACACACATAAACATTTCCAGCAATCTTAAACAGACTCTTAAGAACATCTGTGATATCAAAACCATTGTTTACTGTCAAGGGTGTGTTTACACCACTGCTCTAGTGGTATGCATGATTTGTTTGGAACATGAGTGTGCCTGACAGCAAGGACCTAGGTGAGAACTTGTTCTCACACTGAAAACTTTCACTTACGGCGCCTGTGAGAGAAATCTGCAGATACCTTACAATTAAAATCAGTTTTACTCGCAGCAGGAGCTATAGGTAAAGTGTTTCTGTACAGATGTTTGGAAGTAAATTGTCTCTCCATCTGTTAGCTTAAACTTGAAAAATGAAGAATAAATAGATGGATTCAGATAAATAGAGTCACTATTAAAGGAGAAGGAACAAAACCCAACAAAGGTGGGTATTAGGTTGATAGTAAATTAAAGAAGGAACACAGCTGTTATTTAAAGATTTATAATTTGAGGGGCACCTGAGTGGCTCAGTTGGTTAAGTGTCAGACTTCAGCTCAGGTCATGATCTCATGGTTTGTGGGCTTGAGTCCCGCATCGGGCTCTGTGCTGACAGTTGAGAGCCTGGAGCCTCCTTCAGATTCTGTGTCTCCCTCTCTGCTGCTCTCATACTCTCACTCTGTCTCTCTCTCTCTCTCTCAATAATAAATAAGCATTTAAAAAAAAAAAGATACGTAATTTGAAAGACTGATGTGACTTACTCTAAGAAAACTCCATACCTGACATTCAAAACTGTATTATAGATATATTTATAATTTTTTTAAACATTTCTATGTATTTTTGAGACAGAGAGAAAGCACGAGCTAGGGAGGGGCAGAGAGAGAGAGGGAGACAGAGGATCTGAAGAGGGCCCCTGCATTGAGAGCACGCAGCCTGAAGAGGGGCTCGAACTCACAAACCAAGCCACGAGATCATAACCTGAGCTGAAGTCAGATGCTGAACCCACTGAGCCACCCAGGTGCCCCGAGCTATATTTAGATTATCAAATACTCTTGACTGGAATTTTCAGGGTTGCTTTACATATGCAACTCTTCTCAAGTGTTTAGAAACAGCAGGCCCTCAATAAATGTTGAGTGGGATGCTTCTTGACAGATTGACAGAGGCTGGGGAACTTAATTTACAGCATCAACTATCCATTGAAGCAACTGAGCAATCCAGAATTCAATAAAGCAGAGCTGAAATGGCAACGTAAACAAATAAGAAAGTATGATATAGTTGATACAGCATTTCAGGAACTCAGCTATGTCTTTATTCTGATTTATTTTTCTACAGCTTCTTAGAGATATACTTCTGTATTATATTTATTAAAGGACTAGACTGCACACGGAAGGGATAAATAGAACTTGTTCTTAGAATTCTGCCACATTGTAATTTTACTTAAATGCTCCTCAGTAGTGGGAGGAAGGAAGGGAGGAAGGATCAAAGAAGCCTAGATAATCCATTAACACATTTCTCAGAATCATTTTGGGTGATGGGTGGCAGGTGCAGTTAGTGGTCTACTCAATATCTAGCTTCCTACTTCCTTTCTAAAGCATTCCAATTTTGTTTTGGAAGAGATGTGCTTATTCCCAACGGGTTAATCCATGAAAGGCTTAGATTTGTTTTGCCAATATTATTCTAAGGTTGGGCAAGGGCCAGTGAAAGGTAAAAAGCAATCTTCTGAGCTTTTGATAAAGATTTGCCTCTTGGTGTGAAGAGATTGAGGCTCATGAAAGAGAGCAATTAAAGATAGTTTCTTGTTTTTTGTTTTTTTACATCAGCCACTTGTTTTCTGTATGCAGCACTGCCAGGTGAAGATATGAAGCCTGGATCTGTGGTAGCCAATTTGCAACTGTGAGGCAATATTGAGAAATTAATGCCAGCACACTGAGAGTAGTGAAATAGTTGGATGAAAAGAACCTGGGTCCTTTCTGACATTGCTGAGCAGTGAAAGCAACTCTAGGATTACTTTATTAGGAATGTTTAAAAAGACAAACAAGAGTTTAAGCCATTGTGTCCATGTGTTCCCTTCCTTGTATCTGAGCACATCCTAATTTTTAGAGTGGAGAAGGGGTGGAGGTAATGAATAAATTGGAGCAGCACTACTTTTTCTTTAGCCAAGAGTCTTCTTTGATCCATAGAGGAGGAAATGAGTGAGAAAAACTATATTCTTTATTTTACAACAGCTTCCTGTTAAAGATGGCCTCATAATGTTGGCAAAAATTTCATCTTGTGTCTGAGTAGGTAGATGAGGGAGACCCAGAGCATAGAGACTGGCCACTAACAGGCATTAGTGGATGTTCGTAATTGTTGACGAAGGATTGAAGAGGACATAGTAACAGGGGCGGGGCCTTAGTAGTGGGGAAAATGGCATTGAACTTCAATGAACAGATTTGGGATTAAAACTTGAGCGTGTATATGTGTGTGTGAAGTGGGGCAGGTAAGGGAAATCCGGACAGTTGCAATTATACAGTAATTTGGCATTCACAGGAGGGAAGTAGATAGATGAAGTGTCAGGTATATGCTTTCCCCCCTACAATTTTATGTGTTCATTGTCTTCATAGCTGAGAGATAGGCCCTGATGAGTAGCTGTTTATAGTGAAAAGAAAGTGAGAGACAACGAAACCATATTAGTATTGATTTCCACGTTTATGTAGTAAATGTTCACTGAATGCAGAGCTTATATCTAGAGTGCTGGGGGGTGGGTGGTGGTGGTGTGTGCACAGCAGCACTATTATTTTCAATTGGATTTAGCTTTTCTATGTTTGAGGTGCTGGGCAACAACTGACTGACCAGATGGCTTTTGGAGCTTCCCTCCCCTCTAGCTGACAGTGCTTAAGTGTCCGACCCCTTGTCTGTTGTCCCCTTCACCGCTTTCTACTCTGAGGACCAAATCTTCAGCACTCCCACTACCTGCCCCAGATCCTGCTTCTCATGTTATGTGAGTAGATTCCGGAAAAGGCTTTTAGCTACGTCGGCGTTGACAGGGGTCAGAAAGGGGCTGGACATCCTAGTGGCCAGTAGCCACTAGGCCCCACCTAGCCAGACCCACCATGGAGCTTATCTTTGTCTCCTGACTGCTGCTACTTTTCTGGTCCAGGCTTACTCAGCCTCTGTCCCATGCCACCCTGTACCAAACCACATCCTGAGGAGCGACAAATATGTGACTTCCAATCACAGTTTTGGAGCTCAGCATTTATATGTTGGGGCATTCACTGTTTTACCAATGCCGAAAGAGCATGGAAAATAAATGCATACGTGTTCCCCATCTTAGCTTTTACATAGGTTTTTTTGATATAAATTATCAAATATGATGGAAATTTTCTTAAAATTGCCATTGGTTTGAAACATACATGCATAATGTACATAAATATTAGAAAATGCGCCTCTAATTTAATATGGATTCTAATAAGAGCCTCCAAAATAAAGTACGTTTGTAATTACACATCAGAGATGCTTTACTCATTACATAAAAAATGGAATTAATCTTCTGATATTAGAGACCATCAACATACAGAGAAATTAAGGTTAAAAAGAGCTCAGGATAGTAAATGGCGTTAATGGTGATAAGGCGATCTTTAGACACGTAAACATCGCAGTTATCTTTTTTTTTTTTTAATGTATTTTATTTATTTCTAGGAGAGAGAGAGAGAGACAGCGTGAGCAGGGGAGGGTCAGAGAGAGGGAGTCACAGACTGAAACAGGCTCCAGGCTCTGAGCAGGCAGTCAGCACAGTGCCCGACGCGGGGCTCAAACCCACGAACCACGAGATCATGACCTAAGCGAAAGTCGGACGCTTAACCGACTAAGCCACCCAGGCGCCTCTAAACATCGCAGTTATCTTAACAAGAGCTGGCCCCCATAGGAGTGGGGGTGGAGAGAGGGAGCAGGAAGGGCCACAGGAGTACCAGGGAGGGCCTGGGCCTCAAAGAAGCATGGATCTTCAGAGGCTGGGCTCAGGTCGGGGCGGTGCGCCACGTGGACGTCGTCAGCCCTGCCTCTGCCTCGTAGGAGGTTCTGAACTCACTGTGTGCCGCAACCGTCTTGTCTGAGCTGGGTTCCAGGGAGGTATCTTGAGTGTCCAGGTAATCCCTTAATTAGGGCGACCCTCCTTGGTATCTCTGGATTCTTTTCACCTCCCTCCGTTCCAGTGCCATGACCTTGGTCCTGCCTGACTTACCCCAGTTAGAATCCATGTTTCTAGGGGTGCCTGGTGGCTTAGTCGGTTAAGCGTCCGACTTTCGCTTAGGTCATGATCTCGCGGTTCGTGGGTTCGAGCCCCGCGTCGGGCTCTGTGCTGACCGCCAGCTCAGAGCCTGGAGCCTGTTTCAGTCTGTGACTGCCTCTCTCTCTGACCCTCCCCTGCTCACGCTGTCTCTCTCTCTCTCTCCTAGAAATAAATAAAACATTAAAAAAAAATTAAAAATAAAAGCACAAAAAAATAAAAAAGAATCCATGTTTCTAGTTGCTGTCTTGCCACTTTCAAACCCAGATTGCAGCCCAGACTCAAGTCTGCTCATTTATTTCAGGATGAATCCGCAGCCGTTAAAACAGGCTGCGAGTTTCTCCACTGCTTGGCGCTTGCTTGCTTCTCTAGCCCAACCTGTCGTCACTATGTCCTCCACATTCTGCACTGCAGCGCATGACATTTCTTTCACTTCCTCCAATCCACCTGTTCTCTTTCAGCTCTGGGCTTTTACACGGGTTGTTTCTCTCTGTAGGATATGTTCTCCCAGTCCTTTTTGTCTGGTTGTGAGCTATTCTTTTCTTCCGATGCAGTTTTAATACCCTTTCTGCCTTTGCTGACTGCCTCCTTAGACTAGATTAGATTCTTCTGCTGGGGAGCCACACTATTCTGTACTTTTCACAGCATTTGTGAGCCAAATTATAATTGTTTAAGCAGCCTGTCTTCCCCGTGGGACCTAAAGTCCGTGCTTGCAGGAGTGTACTTTTTCTCATCACTGCTGGGTTTCTAAGGTTAGCACAATGCCTGGCATGAGGTGGGGGTGAGGGGTAGGGGGGGACGTGCTTAGGGGATATTTGCTGAATGAATAAGTTTAGACATGGTTTATGTGAGTGTTATTACCTGGAACAAAGTGGCCTGGCTGCTGTCATTTCTGGGGATCTGCAAAACCCCAGTGGTGCTGAAGAAGGATCAGGAGAGCAAGACCAAGGTATCCTAGGGACAAAGATACTCACCAAGGTAGGGTGTCAGGGCTGCTACCTTTGAGGGAACCATGTGTGCCTAATTTGAGCAGAACTGGAGAAATGGAGAGTGACAATTCTGTCTTCTCATCTATGGAACAAAACCAAAAACTATTCAAAACACCTTTGAGCTCCAGGATCTTTTTCAATGTAATTTTTTTTTAAATAGCTTAACCTGTGGTAAACTTTAATTTGGCCCTTATACTTAGGATTATATTTATTTTTTGCAGGTTTTCTCTGTGTTTTTACATGCCCTGCTGTTTGTCTGAATTCAATTTTGTAGATTCTGTTAGAAATCTTAAGGTATCGGGGCACCTGGGTGGCTTAGTCGGTTAAGCATCCGACTTTCGCTTAGGTCATGATCTCGCGGTTCGTGGGTTCGAGCCCCGCGTCGGGCTCTGTGCTGACTGCCAGCTCAGAGCCTGGAGCCTGTTTCAGTCTGTGACTCCCTCTCTCTCTGACCCTCCCCTGCTCACGCTGTCTCTCTCTCTCTCCTAGAAATAAATAAAAATATTAAAAAAAAAAAAAAGAAATCTTAAGGTATCATTAAGGATTCCGAATTTAATATTTTGATCCTAGATATCTTGAGATTTATTTTTTTACGATAAATTCAGTGTTTGGTGAGTAGAATCCAGCTAGATAGCTGTGGACTGTCATCGTTTAGACCAGAAAAATTAATGGAGTAATATCAATTCCATTATTGAAGCAAGAAGGAAATTGGGTAAATGGGGTAAATAGGAGAAGGCTTGAGATTCTGCAGTTTTGATACTCTCTCAGGTGATGTTGATAGTGCTGGTCTGAGACCCAGAGGTTGAGTAGCAAAGTACTGTGGATGATTTTGGGGTGGGGTTTGTGAAGAGAAGGGAAGGAGAAGAGGTAGGTTGGCAGTTGGAGAGGGGGCAAGGTAGAGAGAAAGTTTTTTGTTATTAAGATAGAAGAGACATCAGCAGGCTCGCTCATACCTTGGTAGGAAGGAATTAGCAGAGAGGGGAAAGTGGAAGAGTTGATAGACAGAGTCCTCTGTAAAGGAACCACAGGAACTTGGGGCCTGAAACCCAGAATTCACATGGAGTGCAAGTGGTGGACCTGGCCCTGGCCCTCAAGAAGGGGCCAGCAGTTCTTCTGAGACTCTTTCAAAGGTAGGAATAGGTCCCCCTTTATTTGTGTTTTTCTTGAATTCGTGTTCCCGGCAGCTGTCATGTAAAGTTCATTCTTTTTCCCTTCTCCTCTACTCCAGAGTCCCTTAGTCTCAAGTCTGTTTTGTTGTTGCTGTTTCAAACTGCCTTTGGATTTTCTTTCTTTCTTTCTTTCTTTCTTTCTTTCTTTCTTTCTTCCTTTCTTTCTTTCTTTCTTTTAGTTTTTTAATGTTTACTTTATTTCTGAGAGAGACAGAGGCAGTGTGAGCAGGGGAGGGTCAGAGAGAGAGGGAGACACAGAATCGGAAACAGGCTCCAGGCTCTGAGCTGGCTGTCAGCACAGAGCCCAACGTGGGGCTCGAACCCACGAACCATGAGATCGTGACCTGAACTGAGGTCAGACGCTTAACCGACTGAGCCACCCAGGTGCCCCTTTGGATTTTCATTCTTGCATTTCTTTGCCTGCTGCTTCAACTCTTGTCTAAGGCCTCCCTACCTGGTACCTCAGTTGTAGAAAATGAAATGAGGAAAGCAGAGTTAAATTGCCCAAGGTCAAAAGGATAGTAGAGGTAGTGGAATTCTTATAACATCTTAGAACAATGCCTTTCTCATACTTTAAGGTGCTTTCTTAAACCAGTCATTCTCAAAGTGTGGTCCATAGGCCAGCTGCACCAGCACCAGGTGAGGCCTTGTTAAAATGCAGATTCTCAGGTGCCACTCTTTGCTTACCATAATCAGAAACTCTGGGGGGAGAGCCCGGCAACTGGTGGCTTAACAGACCCTCCAGGTGATTGTGATGAAAGAGGAAGTTTGAGAACCCCTGGTTCAAACAAAGAAAAGTGAAATTTATGTTTAGGGAACATAATACGACCTCTCTAGGAAATGGGTCAGTGGAAACCTGTTCATCCCGTGTTCAGGGCATGTAAGTGATAAATCAAGAGGGATTTGTAGGCCAGCCTCTGAAAGATTTCTCAGTACCAGTAAAATATTTGGCTCTGGTCACCAGAGAATTGAGAAAGTATTCATTAAGAGCCTCATAGAGCTGTGACAGATAGTAGAAATTAGAGAAAATGAACAAACCAAACAGTAACATTGACATCATTCTAACAACTATGTTTCCTACTGTTCCATACTGTTCAGTGAAATCTCTATATAAATACAATAGGAATCCAAGGAATGTATACTGTTGGTTTCTGTTGTAGGAGAACTTCTCTCTTCCTTCTTTATCCCTCTTCCCCTCTCTCCCTCCCTCCATCCTTACCTCCCTCATCCACCCTCATAAGCACTGATATGTTCTATCAGAGAAGATTCTGAATACAGGTTTCCTGGTATAAAAGATGTGTATTTCTGTAAGACAGCCCCTCCCGTTTTTTGCAGGGGAAGTACCCTATTTAATATCTGTTTCAACTAATTTTAAAGACATCTTGTAGAGGAAAAACTTGGGGATCAGAAATGCAGGATACTTTATCCTAAAATTCACCAGAAAACCTTAAGTTCTGATTATACTATTTTACCAATCCCTAAAAAGTACATAAAGTAACATAGCTAAAATGAAATATATTGCTACAAATGAATGCTAGCATGTTGCAGGCAATAAAACAAAAACACATTTACTCATAAATAAAGTCTGTATCATGTCTGTGGAACTATAAACACACATACTTGCACTATATTCTGGGTCACACTGAGAAGTAAATAGCTAACTTCAGTACAAAATGAATTTGAATGAATTCCTTAATTGAATATGAAGACAAAGCAAAGGTCTCAGTGAAACTGGCAGAAAACCAGCAACAAAGTACCGCACTTGGGAGTGAATATCTGTAGAGCAGGTGCTGGCATGGGGGGACCACCCTTGGCTCTTCTATCATTTATGTAGGAGGGCTCCTTACTAGGAGGGGCATCCTTAGGCTTTCCTTATACTGCAGGGAGATGGTGGTCTTTTCACTAGACTTTCCTGTTCTGGAAACCTCATGTATGTGAATTTTAAAATTTAAACTGCTTGCAAGCATTTCTTAGAGTTCATGTGAAAAAATACATCAGGGAGTACTCAGCTGTGGGATATGTATCCTGTGAGTGAGACATAGGTTGTGAGTCGCTCTCAACCATTCAGTGAATCCATTGTTTCCTGTCATCAATTATTTTATAGTAAGTGTGATAATTTTTCTTGTTTTCAGTCTCTGCCATTTCTCTCCGAGTCAGAGAGAAGGATTGCCTGTGTCTTTAATGCATTCAGACCGTGTCTGCCAAGTTTTACGCTTTGAAATAAACAAGGGAAAGGTTGCTTCCAGAGAAAGCTGGTTCTTCATGCTTGCACAAACCTAGCTGTAAAAATTCTTCATTACTCTTTTAATTAATAACTCTCATGAAGAACAAAGACTCAGTTGCTTTTGTGCCCTCCCATGTTGCTTGATTCAGCAAGAGTTTACACACAGTAGCTTTTCAAAGATGTTTCTGGGCTTGATATTTGATTTATCACTTCTGGCTAGTCTTGTAAATGTTTATAGCAGAAATAGTTTTCCTGACCTAAGGCCAGCTTTTCTATGTAAAATGCAGTGTATGACATACAACATGTCAACATTTTGTATCAGTTTGACAACCACGTGGTGTAGGAGTAACTGATAAAAATTGAACAATGCTTCTGATTCTTCTACATACTTTTTATTGTATTTGAAGTTTTTCTAATTCATCAATAAGGCAAAATACACAGAATTGAGGCCCCTTTCTCCTTTCCATTGATACTCTAATAACAGGAAAAAATGACCTTATGCTTCAACCCAGGTCATACAAATTAGATGGCATTTCACATATTTTTAATAAACAGTTTTGCTAATAATTGTGCTTTAATAACACTGAAATTATTTCCACCTGTGTACTTTATGAAGTGTTTATCCTGTGAAACACAAGATGTCTCATCATATCGGTAATTTCCAAGCAGGAGTCAGTCCAAAGTAGGCCAAGTCCACGCTGGTGAGCTGCTTTGTGTGGCTTTGCAGCTCTCTGATGTCTGATGGCGTGAGGGATACAGCAGGAGCTGGGCTTGGAGAACTGTATGCTCCAGTGATCTGTACTTTTCTAGTTCCTCTGAAATCTTTCTTTAAAGAAGTGCCTCGTCCGTTCACAGACGTCCGTGATGGTGAACACAGCGATAACAAACTTAGCTGCACAGACTTACCTTTTTAACAGCAAATGTCGCACAATTCTATGCCTTTTGTACTCATTGATCCATGTGAAAAAGAAAGGGACCGTTAGATTCGCAACTTTAAATTTCAATTTTTACTTTTATTTTTAAAATGTTTTTCTGAAAGGTTTTGCTTTCTTCATGTTAGTAGACGTTAGGCTACAATTTAGGGCAGTGGCCCTTGAACCCTGCCTGGGGATGAGAATTACCTGAGGGGCTTTTAAAAATCCTGATGCCTGGGTTGCCCCCAGGCCAATTATATCATAATCTCTGGGGGTTGGACTGAAGCATCTGTATTCTTTGATAATCTCTAGGTTATTCTAAAGTACAGTTAGGATTGAGAACCACTGGTTTAGGCAAACTTTTATTTATTATTATTATTTTAATGCTTATTTATTTTGAGAGAGCAAGCACACACACACACACACACACACATACACACACACACACACACACACACACACACACACCACAACACACACATGCGAGTGGTGGAGGGACAGAGACGGAGAGAGAATCCTAAGCAGACTCTGCACTGTCAGTATTCAAGGCTTGAACTCACGAGTTGTGAGATCATGACCTGAGCCGAGATCGAGAGTCGGACACCTAACTGACTAAACCACCCAGACATTTTTATATTCTGTATTTAACTCAAATGTTCTTATAACCTGTTTTTATGGTTAATCCTACCTAGTTTTAATTCCCTTATTTCACTAGGGTTTTCTCTGTGGTATGCTGCAAATCTTTATTAGAAAGAGTAGAAGACACTGTTTTTGGCTCTTTGGGGGGAAACATCCGACTGTAAAATTAATCTACAGTAATGTCCTTAGATTATGAGATTTGAGACTGTGGATGACACCAGTGAGAAGGAACGGTGGGTCTGTGGGCAGCTGGGGGAAGAACCATTCAGTTGTCTTCATACATGTTTGGATGTGCTGGTAACGTGGATGGGTTTGAAGTTGGGTGGGGATCTCAAGCCCTTTTGTGTGAATAGTGAGCAACGATAAAATGAAAACTGCCATTTATTCCAATCCATTTTTTTCTTCTGTAAGGGTAAATAGTAGCAGATAGTTCATTTTACCCGGTAAAAGCAATATCCTAAGGCATTTGTTTTGAAAAATTAGGGAATAGTTGTACCTCTGTTCTTCCTTCAGTATTATGTATTTACTATAATAGGGAATTTATTGAACAGTTTGTGGTGCACTTTTAAAATGGATCTCTTTATGTGATTGCCATTATTTGGGTAGTGTTTAGAGTTCTTGAGTTAGTAGTAATACTCAGCAGCTCTTGATGAGTCAAAAAGCCTCTAGAGAAAGGTCAACTTGTGTAGTAAGTGACTTCTCGTATAAGTTGGTTTTGAGACATTTCTGAGAAATCCTATATCCATTGATGCAGAGATGTTTTCTACTGTGTGATTCGTCAGTAAATATTTTTTTTTTAAAATATTTTATTTATTTCTAGGAGAGAGAGAGAGACAGTGTGAGCAGGGGAGGGTCAGAGAGAGGGAGTCACAGACTGAAACAGGCTCCAGGCTCTGAGCTGGCAGTCAGCACAGAGCCCGACGCGGGGCTCGAACCCACGAACCGCGAGATCATGACCTAAGCGAAAGTCGGACGCTTAACCGACTAAGCCACCCAGGCGCCCCTCGTCAGTAAATATTTAAGTAAGAGGGTACTTAGTTTTACACAGCCACACACACACATACACACACACACACACACTCCTTAGTTGTTATACTGTAAGCCTTGTGGCAGTATGGTCGTAACTTAGAATTCTATTAACAGTGTTAACAATTTTACCAAGAATTCTCAGCTATTAAAATTACTTAAATAACTAAGAAAATTTTAAATTGTTCCATAGTAAATACTCTTTTTTCTCCAACTATTTAAAATTTTCTACACATATTGGGAAGTAGTACAGTTTTTAAGGCATGAATATCATGGATTTATTTGTTTACCAGAAGGCATCTTGGAAGCAGATAGAAATGATGTGATTGTAACATCCCTACTGACACATGTTTGAATAAAGAAAGGGTGATGCCTAGAGTGCCATGCTTAACATAAAACAATTTAATGCACTAATGAATGCTTCTCATCCAGGTCAAGCACACAGGAGATGCTCAATGATCATTTTAAGAATGCATAATCATAAATGAAGAAAGATCCAGCCAAGGGAGTGGAGGTGTTATTGGTAGGTGGGAAGGGTTGCTGAGGGCAAACTCTGGAGGTAAATTGCTCATTGGGAAGAGCAAGAGGGTTGGAGTTAGATGGATCTGGGTTGCATCTCAGGTCCACCAACATTAGCTAAGTTCTTTTAGGCAAATCACAGATCTCTAATGAAACACATTTTTCTCCTGTGTAAAATGAGGATGATGATGAGAAGGATAAAGATGCACAACTGGGCTAATGGGGAATGCTTGGCACCAAGCTTCCTGATTCAAGGACAGAAAATAAATGTTTCCTTCCTCCTTTGTCCTTGATAGTTTACTGGGAATTGTTTCTGATTGCTTAGCAGCAGGAGAGCCTTTTTTTTTTTTTTAATTTGGACATGAGAATTTTATTATTTAATCTGTCTTGCAAAGACCTGGATCTTTCTGGGTTAGCAGATTATACCAGTAGGAAAGAAAAGAACAAAGGTTTAAGACTGTGTAAGAGTTTTTTCTTTCTAGTAGGTAAAACTGTTCTCAGTTTCAGTCCAGTAGCAAACGTGGAAGGTCCTCAGGCCTGGTAGTCTGATTTCTTTCGGGAGTAAACTGCTTAGAAAATTGTGTAGGAATTCAGCTGTTATTCTCTTTAATTATTTTGAGAGATACATTAATGGAACTTGATTTTCATTCTTTACTCTGTCTCTATATTGTTACGAAAAGTTCTAATCTGATTGCTGTCCTGTTTTGATGTCTCAGTCATATAATTTGTTGTCTCCTCCTTCCACAGTGGACCTTGTGATTTTTCTTTCATAAGGAAAATGTCATCATTCCTTCCTTGACTGTTTCAAGAGGTTTTTATAGGTTATCTGTCACACACAGCGCCCCCTCCCCCTTTTTTTTTTTTTTTTGCCTCTGTAACTTTTTCTAAGATAGCTAAGATCATGTTTTAGCAGTGGATAGCTTTCTGTTGTCTAGGAGCGGGTTACATTCAAGTTCTTTGCCATTGTGAATCTGGAATCTTTTCTCAGCCCCATATCATACTCTTGGATGCCTCTGCTTTTCCTCTGCTCCAGCCCCACTTTTTCTGAGCCATTGCTCTGCCTCTGCCTTTGTACCCTTGTTCTTGCACCTTCCTGGTATGAAAAGCCTCCTTAATGAAAGCACCGTGATCCTTTGACACTCATACTCTCTGGAATCTTTGAGTCTGAACTAATTCCTTTGTGTTTCTGTACCAAATCCCCTCTACCTCGGTACCTCTGTTTGACACTAATACCTTTTGCCATGTAGTAGAGTTATTTGTTGGCTTGCCTTTTTCTTAGTTCTTTGATGGTAGGAGGCATGACAGTTAGGTCTATGACGTTTGGCTATATCCATATGTTCTTATTTACCATATGAGTCCTCTCAGCCCTAATTCCAATCCCTTTATATTGTAGCATTGAATGCAGCATATGTTCTGTAGAATCATCCATTCTGGCGAGGCAGAATGTATTTAGTTAGGTTTATTTTCTCCCTAAAAAAAAAGTGTCTTAATTTCATTTTTAATGTTAAGAGATTATGTTGCTCTTTGGTCAAGTTTATTTAATTTCCTAGGCCACTGAATTTTACAATGAGTGATGGATGAATGGACCATAATACTAAAGCTGTGTTATGCTGCTTTATAGCTCGGCCTCACAAGTTAGGAAAACCGGAACCCCTGAGAAAGGATTTTACTTTTGGGACTGTCACAATAGTAAAAACCAGTGGAAATGAATTCTGCTTGGTTAGCAATGTGGTGTCTTCAGAAAATTGACTCTGAGCTCCCCTTTTTACTACTCACAAGAATATATTTTAATCATAATTGACAGTACATTAATTGACTACTGACCTGTTTCTGGCTATGCCTCTTTTTTCAGAATTAAGAATATTTTTGCTTTGTCTCCTTATGCTGAAGAACAAACCCTATGGAATTAAGTATATGACTTTTGGTTACATCTGTATGTTCTTACAAAGTTGTCATTTGGGGACTTACTGACAGATAGACTATACTTAAAAAAGAAAAAGAATGTTAGCTGTAGAAATGCATGTGTCTGCAGACAGTGCCATGTGACTGATTCTCAGCTTCATAACAGGCTCGTCATTAGTTCTCATACTTATGGCATATGAGGAGCTATTATGTCATCCATCAGATGTATTCCGTGGCGAAATGAAAGGCATCTAATTCCTAGATTCAGAATTGGCCAATTACAGTGTTTTCCTATCTCTGGATTGTCTGTCAGTCTAAAGGTATTCTCAATATTTTCAAGTCTTGTGAGTTTTTAGAGAACAGGGTCATTTATGTGGTTCTACAATGGAATAATATTTTCACCTCTGAACTTTTACAATGCTTTTCTTATAAGGCTGTTATAACATTCATATCGCAGAAATTGCTGATGATGAGGTCAAAAAGTATTTTGCCATTTTGGGAGAGAAAGGGAATGTGCATTTAATGAACGAACATTTTATCATTTTCTTTTGGTACCTGCAAGATCCGTTATCAGATTCTCTTTGGAGTGACATTCCTGTATGAAAAGCAGTGGTGATTTCTGAGCCCTGAAAGGGTCAGTGAGGGTCTTGGAGCAGGATCCCCGCACCTGGGTCAAAAGACTTTAGGGGCGCCTGGGTGGCTCAGTAGGTTAAGCATCCTGCTCAGGTCTTGATCTCACGGTTCATGAGTTCGAGCCTCACATTGGGCTCTGTGCTGACAGCCTGCTCAGAGCCTGGAGCTTGTTTCAGATTCTGTTTTCCTCTTTCTCTGGCCCTCCCCAGCTCACTCTCTGTCTCTCAAAAACAAATAAACAACAGCAACAACAAAAGACTTCATGGGAACCACTAGCACCCTGGGGAGAGAATAGGTAAATACATCAAGGCTTTGAAAGGCAGATGATGGGTGTGTACTGTGGCTTGTATTATAATCTTCAGCACTTGGGAGAAACATTACCTTTAGTCACCAGAACTGAAGATTAAAGAAGATTTTGTAAATGTTGTGTATATCCTAAGACTCAAAGTTATTTGAAGATGTATGTTTAGCATTTATCTGGGGACAGACTGAACTGTCCTTGATTCTGAAATAAATAGGAAAGCAGTGTTGGAAGGTAGTATTGCCCCACATTGGGTATAAATAAAATAATATTTTAAGTGATAACTAGCAAAATAACTAT
Source organism: Proteles cristata cristata (assembly GCA_017311185.1). Taxonomy (NCBI): domain Eukaryota; kingdom Metazoa; phylum Chordata; class Mammalia; order Carnivora; family Hyaenidae; genus Proteles; species Proteles cristata. The sequence continues at coordinate 1,315,973 of JAESUZ010004636.1, forward strand.
GATTACCTAAATTTTGTTTTCTTTTCCTCTGATTCATAGAAAGCAATTTCCTTAGTACTTGTGATCGTCAGTAAGGCTTTAGAATGAAACATTGGTTTTAGTTGTGCAGAGTAACTTTTTGATAGCTTTTTTTTGAATGTTTGTATTTTTTTCAGAGAGAGAGAGATAGTTCTCTCATCCTCTCATGTTCATGAGCATGGGAGAAGCAGAGAGAGAGATAGACACACAGAATCCAAAGCAGGCTTCAGGTTCCAAGCTGTAAGCCCAGAGCCTGATGCGAGGCTCAAACTCATGGTCTATCAGATCATGACCTGAGCAGAAATCAGAGGCTTAATCAACTGAGCCACCCAGGTGCCTCAACTTTTTGATAGCTTTTTAACAAAGCCTAGATTTCAAGAACTGGTTTTGATATGTCAAATGTAAACAATAGTAATAACAAAATCTTGAAACCAAAACCTATAACCACAGGCCTTTACAAGACAAGCTTTAAAAAAAATGTTCTAGTCAGAGGAAGGCCTTATTTCTAGAGATGCGGCTGAAGCTTGGCCAATCCCTGTAGCAGTTAACGTGAGGTCTCTGCTTGATTTGCACTGATATACATCAGTCAGACAGAAATGTGCTCGACTCTGTAGCAGGCAATACAGTGGCCACATACAGGCAAAGCCTACAATCATGGATTTATAAGTTGGATGGTACTTTGTAAGATGGATGTAATTTAGAGAATGGAATTGAAACCTGAAAAAATTGGAAGGCAAATTACAGTGAGAGACTTCTTCATATGATGCTTGTTCAGGTGTGATATAGTAAACATTATCATTTAGGTGTGGATGCCTATGGGTCAAAAGATTACAGGAAACTGAGACAGTTTATAAACCCACTTATCTTTTTCAATCCAGTATTGAGGATCTTATAAAATATCCCAGAATAATCAACAAGTAAGTACTTAAATGCATGATATTTGCTCAGTACTGTGCTTGACTTTCAAGGTTGGGAAAAAAAGACGTTTACTTGCTATCTATTGGGAGTTTATTATCTGGTTAGAGAGGCAAGATCTTCTGAGATGGACACATAAAGAACCACATATGATGTATACTGTTTCATTTTGAGTTATATTTATTCATGGTCATTCATTCATTAGTTGATTCATTTCCTCAAAAGCTGTGATTTCTGGAGGTTGTGGTGAAAAGGAATGAAGAAAGAGAATCGATACTCCTGTGGAGTCGGCAGACAGTAACGGGCAAGCTGATAAGCAGGAAAAGTGTGGGGAGTGTTAAAAGCTGTGGAATAAAAAAGCAGGTTGGAGCGGTGGAGCGCCTGGGGATGGTCAGGGCTGCTAACAGCCTGGGTGGTCAGAGGGACCTGTGGAGAAGAAGGCGTTTGAGCTGACTCCTGAAGGAGTGGCGTCAGTCATCCGAGTGGCCCCGAGGCAGGAACTAGCTTGCCTGTTTAGCAAGCTGAAAGAGAGCAGAATGAGGAGCAGAGTGAGTGAGATGGGACCAGAGAGAGGGCGGGAGCGAGGACGACGCAGGGCTTGCTCCGGTGGGTAGGAAGCACGGTGGGAATTCCTTGGTGACCAGGAGGCAGGAGTTTTGAACTTTTTGCTGTGGTAGCTGTGCAGAGAATGTAAGTGGGAGGAGAGGCAGACTGCTGGGGAGGAGTCCGAAGCTGTGGTCCAGAAGGGACGTGATGCTGGCTTAGATAAGGTAGGAAGGAGATAGCTGGAACATAAAAGGCTCTACTTTTGTAAAAGAGAAGACGAAGTGGTAAAGATGACCCTGAAAAGGGAGTGGGATTCCAGCTGAGCTCTGAAAGATTATGTTCATGTTTATGTTTAATTCACATTTAAAGAGGAAATGAATATTTCTGGGAGATATGAAGTTGGTAATGGCAATGGCATGAATGAATGGGCCACAGTCTGCTTCTCTACTATCCAGAGAAAGCAGAAGAAATATAAATTAATGTAAGATAGTGGTTCTCACACTGCAATCACCTGGGGAGCTTTAAAAAAAATATTGATATCTGGGTTCGACCCTTGAGATTCTGGCGTGGTACTTAGCACGGTGTGTGGTCTGGCACTGGAGTTTTGAAGTGTTCCCAAAGTCACTTTAATGTGCAGGTCAGGTTGAAAACCACCCGTGTAAGATCTCTAAAGTAGGAGAACTGTAACCCAGCAAGAAGCATGTGAAGCAGGCTAAGTGCATAAGTTTGGGAGTAGTGCAGAACAGTGCTTTTGAGACTTACCTAATTATAAGGCTCCCTTGAGATGTTGATTTAAACTACAAGTTCCTGGAGCCCTCTCCTGGAAACACTGATTAATTGTGCCTAGGAATACTTAATTTTAATATGTTTCCCTTACGGTGATACAGGTTAGGAAAAATTATACTGGGTAAAAGATCTCAGTACTTCTGATTTTTGATAAAGAGAGTGAAGTGGGCACATCACTGGAAATGAATGCCAACCTCAGTTGCCTAGCAAGGTAAGCGTGGGTGACCAAACCAGCTGGAGGGTAACATCTCAGCAGTACAGATGTGAGCTGTTGGGACTGTGGTGAAGAGCCGAAGTCAAAGCAGTGGCATCAAGGCCTTGGTGGAAAACAGATTCAGGCAAACTCGTTTGGAAAGAGAGAGATTGGAGAGATTGGAGGTGTGTGTGATCTTAGCAGGAAAGGTAATTAGGGCTAGATTGTAGAGAGTTGAATCATTGGGCATTCACAGCATTGGGAGGCCAATGAATGCGGTGTAGTGCTGATGTCAGTGATTGTATTGTTTTTACCAATTCTGCATGACACTCGTGACATTCTCACACTGATGGATGGAAGTTATACAGGGGGATACATTGGTTCATTTGGTAGAAGGTTGTGTTTTCATGGGTTTGATGTTATTCTGTAGGGCTGCTATATATGTATTCATTGTCACTCACCATGGTATTTCCTGTTTGTCAGAAAATTAAATTAGTACTATGTTTTTTACCTGTATTGTGTATCTTTGCCCCCAAATGACTGACTTCAAGAAGAAATTGCATCTTCTTATCATCTTCTAATTTTGTCCTAAAAACTCTGTTCTGTTAGAGAACTTCTGTTGTTCATTTATTCAGCCCCATTTTATTCTGTAGCTGTTCAGCACAAACAATGTGGAGAATGTGAAGAGAGATAAGGTCTATACCCTGTTCATAGGATCACACAGTCTAATGGGAGCAAGATCACATCACTAGTGATACCCAAGGAGACTGTAGTCCAGAGAAGGATACTAATATATAGAAGAGGGAGTGTTTGCCTTAGAGAATAGGACTTTTAACGTCTTTTTTGAGGGGATTGCTGACTTTGAAGGATGGGTCAGATTTAGAAAGCTATGGATATGAGGGTATTTCAGGCAAGAGGGAACAGTGTAAAGCCCAGATGCAGGAATTGCTGGCAAATTGTCTAATTTGACTGTGGCATACAGAGCATGAAGAGGTATTCTGGAAAATAAGATGAAAAACTAGGTTGGAGCCTATTAAGAAGAGGTGTGACAGCCAGCGGAAAACATGCTTTGTTCTGTAGGCAGCAAGGAGCCTTTGGAGATTTTCCAGCAGGAGAAGAGAAGGGAAACCAGCATTTACTGGGTGTGTGCTTTGCATGTGCCAAACAGTATGCTTTCTGAAAGTGTTGCATTCAGGTGATGTGAGGCATAGGTTATTTGGGCACAGTAATTGGGCATTGTGTTTAGAATTGTTTGGAAGAGGGAGGAGTTGGGGACAGGAACGTCACAGTCCTAGCCCACATCTTACATATAATTATTTTGGCATGGGAAACAAGAGGTGATATAAAAAAGGGTTTTATTGACTGAGTAAATATCTACTGAGGTGTCACTCAGTACTCCAGGCTGCAGGCTATGGTGATAAAACAAACAATCCAAGACTGTGGTGCAGTATACATTCTTGTGGGTGGGACAGATTATACTGGCAGGAAATGATCAGGCAGTGGCAAGTGAGATTTAGAGAATTAAAACAGAGAGATGTGACAGACACTGCTCTGGTGGCTTCTTTAGATTGGGTCATCATGTAAGCCTTCTCTGAAGAAGTGACATTTAAAAAAATTGTTTTAATGTTTATTTATTTTTGAGAGACAGACAGAGTGTGAGTTGGGGAGGGGCAGAGAGAGAGAGGGAGACACAGAATCCGAAGCAGGCTCCAGGCTCTGAGCTATCAGCACAGAGCCCAACATGGGGCTCGAGCCCACAAGCTGTGGGATCATGACCTGAGCCAAAGTAGGAGGCTTAACCAACTGAGCCACCCAGGTGCTCTGAAGAAGTGACATTAAAAAAATTTTTTTTTTTTTTAAATTTATTTCTGAGAGAGAGAGAGAGAGACAGCATGAGCAGGGGAAGGTCAGAGAGAGGGAGACACAGAATCCGAAGCAGGCTCCAGGCTCCGAGTAAGCTGTCAGCACAGAGCCTGATGTGGGGCTCGAACCCACGAACCGTGAGATCATGACCTGAGCCGAAGTTGGATGCCTAACCACCTGAGCCACCCAGGTGCACCAGAAGTGACATTTTTAACAGACCTTTGAGTGATAGAGAGGAAGCAGCCTTGAGAAAATTGGGGTTCAATTAGGGGAGAGCATCCCAGGCAGAGGGAATGTTTAATACAGAGGCCCTTAAAGGGGAACAAACTTAGTGAATTTAAGGAAAAGAAGGGTGAGGCAGAGTTATATTATTTGTCAGTGGACCCTATATGGGGGGGATCAAGGAAGAAGTCAAAGTTGACCCTTAGGTTTCAAATGTTGGAGATAGAGCATGGTGGCAGTGTTATCAGAGAATTGGACCAAGTGTAAGTGAAGAACGTGGTTCATTTTTGGGCATATGTGTTTTAAAGTGCTGAGACCAAGTCATGTTGAGATACCTAGGGACTTGAGCTTGGGAGAGGAGGTAGGATTAGAGATAGAAATTTGAGAATCATCTGTCTAAGAGAGTTCTTTGAGGCTCCAGGAAAGATGGGGACATCCAGGAAGTTAGAACAGGCAGAGAAAGCCAAAGGCAACAATGAGGAAGGTTAAAATTGGCAAACAGAGAGGATGGCTTGGGAGACAGGGATGCTCCAGGTCTGAGCACTGAACGTGGGAGGCAATGTACTGTCAAGTAGCCCTGAACCAAGCTGACATTATAGACACACTGTTGTTTTGTGAGCCTAATGCAGTGAAGACAATTCTGTTAAGCCAGGTCATTCCATTAGCTTGTCATTTCATGCATTTGACATTGTCATCTGTCCTGGTATATTCAAAACTGGAATTATGATGCCAGCTGCTACAGTGGGCTGAAACCAAACTGCAAGCTTTTTTTTTCGGTCAACATTTCTCAAATATGCTTTGTAGTATGCCAAAGTTCTACAAATACTTCTCTAAAATACTACTTCCAGAGGCAGAAGACATTTGTTGTTGTTGTTTTCATTTTTTTCTTCTAAATTTTACTTTAATTCAAGTTAGTTAAAATATAGAACAATATTGGTTTCAGGAGTAGAATTTAGTGATTCATCACTGACATGCAACATCCAGTGCTCATAATAAGTGAAACACTGTCATTTCAGAATAGCATTTTCTATTTGACCACCAGGTGGCATAAACACTACTTTTAAGTTGTCCGATTTATTAGTACATGTGAGTGACTATTATTAATACTAAGAAGTCCTGGTTGGTAGTGACAAGTCATATATGCCTGTGATGACATTTCAGTGCATTTGAAGAGATATTCCTTGATTTCTATTTTTGTTGATATATATATATTAAATAAGTATTCACACCATGAACTATGTAGGAGGGCAGGCATCAAGCAATGGAAATTCCCAGATTAGTAAACTCTGTGTCTGCCCTCAGGAATCTCTCCTTGCCAACAGGGAGTCACTCATTCAGAACAGGCTAATGAGTGCAGTGATAGAAATATGTTTAAGGTACATGATTAGCCCAGAAAGGGAGTGATTTTCGTCTGTTCCAGGCAGAGCAGGGAAGGTTTTACAGAGGATTGGAATCAGGCTCTGAAGAATTAGTCCATCTCTGGGTTATAGCATAAGAACACATCATGTAGTGGGAACAACTTCTGGAAATGTATGGCCTTATGAATTAGCATGGTGAGTTTTGGTAAACTGTAAGAGTTCAGTTTTACATATACATAACTAAGAGTGAGGATGGAGGCGAGACTGGAAAAGTAAGCAGGGCCCACACAGTAAAAGACTCTGTGGGCCAAACTGAAGATCTTTTTTTTTTTTTTTTTTAATTTGAGACAGAGAGACAGAGACAGAGAGAGAGAGAGAATGTCAAGCAGACTCATAGCACTTAGTCCCACGACCCTGGGATCATGGCCTGAGCCAAAGTCAGGAGTCAGGTGCTCCCCTAAGACACCCAGGTGCCCCAAATCTTGAAGGATTCTGTCTGGTAAAGGAAGCCTTTGGAAGGCTTTAAGGATGACAGTCCTGTGGTCAAACTAGTATTTCAGCAGTGTGACTGTCAGGTTCAGAATATGGCCTAGAAAAGGACAGAACCAGAGGTAGGTAGATCACTTAGGCAAGGGGATTTCAGTAGGCAGTGAAAGAGATGATGATGATGTAAGCTAGAGCAGGGGAGAGGACCAGGGAAGGACAGGTTCACATGTGAAATGATGGTTAATTTTATGTGTCAACTTTACTGGGTCACCTAGTGCCCAGATTTTTGGTCACATATTACTCTTGATGTGTCTGTACAGGTGTTTCTGGATGAGCTTAACATGTGAGTAGACTGAGTAAAGCAGACCACCTACCCTAGTGTGGATGGACTTCACCCAATCAGTTGAACTCATGAATAGAACAAAAAGGCTGAGTAAAAGTGTATTCCTTCTTCCTGATTGCCTTTGTGCTGGGAATTGGTCTTTCTTGCCTTTGAACTTGACCTGAAACATTGACTCTTCTTGGGGCCGGAGCCTGCTGGCTTTCAGACTGGAACTTACACTGTCATCTCTCCTTTGTAGGCCTTTGTAGTTGCACTGGAACTATAATACCATTGCTCTCCTAGGTCTCGAGCTGGCTGACTGCAGATCTTGAGACTTCTCAGGCTCCATAATTGCATGAGCCAATGCTTTATAAGAAATCTCTTCTCTCCCTTTCTCTTTGTGTATAAATCCTATGGGTCCCATTTCTCTGGAGAGTCCTGACTAATACAGGTATAGAAGGTAGGATCTACATAACATGGCATTTCACTGTGTTTGGAGGGTGGAAGAGAGTTGCCAAGGGTGATTCCTCATTTGGGCCTGATGGCTGGAGGAATAGTCTTGCTATCAGCTGAGATTGGCAGTATGTGGTGCAACAAGAATTGTATGTTTATGTGTGCAGTGTATGAAGATGATCTGTACAGCTTTTTCTTTTTTTTTTTTTAATAAATATTTTTATTTTATTTCTAGGAGAGAGAGAGAGAGAGAGAGAGCGTGAGCAGGGGAGGGTCAGAGAGAGAGAGGGAGTCACAGACTCTGAAACAGGCTCCAGGCTCCGAGCTGGCAGTCAGCAGAGAGCCCGACGCGGGGCTCGAACCCACGAACCGCGAGATCATGACCTAAGCGAAAGTCGGACGCTTAACCGACTAAGCCACCCAGGCGCCCCTGTACAGCTTTATAAATAGGAAGTTCATGGGATTTTCAAGGTGTACAGAAAAATGTGCCTTTTAGTTGGTTCTATGGGTCTAATTTTATTGTATTTTTTTAAAGTTTTATTTTATTTATTTTGACAGAGAGAGAGAGAAAGAGAGAGAAAGAGAGAAAGAGAGACTGGGAGCAGGGGAGGAGCAAAGACAATCCCAAGCAGGCTTTGCACTCTTAGTGATTTGAACTCAGAAACCATGAGATCATGACCTGAGCTGCAACAAAGAGTCAGACACTTAACTGACTGAACCATGCAGGCACCTCTCTATCTATGGTCTAATTTTATGAGTGATGCAAGAATTAATATGGATGTGAAAATTTGGGAGGCAGCAGAAAATATATTTGATTCAGGGGTAGGCATTTCTGGGGCAGGCGGTGGAGCAGGAGGGTACCAGCTCTATTTGGTTGAACATGCCTGAGATCCACTCTTAAATGGTAAGTGTGATTAAGATGGAGTTTAATAACTGAAAGAAGATGGAAGAGACAAGGGCCCAGTGAAATGGAATTTAAAGTCTATGAGGTCCAGGATATAAGAGGGACTATAGGATATTTTGGACAGGATCTGTAGTTTTAGTTGATATCTTCCTTTATGTATTTTTATATCTGATGTCACACTGTAGCATGATTTAGAATCTTGGTGTCTATTATTTAATAACAGTGGGTAATATTTCTGAGTACTAAATATGTGCTAGAGTCTGCTTGATCAGGATGTGTGTGCACGTACTTTATTATCTCTTTAAATCTAATGACAAGCATGTTGGTTAGATCATATCAAATGACTTGGAGAGAAATTACAGTCCTCTAGCCCTTCAGCCTAGTAACAGATTAAGAGAGAAGTATTATTTGACTGCTGCTTCACCTTAGTCCCTCCTGAAAAAAACAGGAATTATAGAAAGTGGCAGCAGCAGGGCTTCATTTTCTCTTCCCTCCTTTGGGTTTGATGCTTTGTTAGTCAACCTTTGAGATTTATTCTGAGAAAAGTCATCCAAGCAAATGAGTAGCATCTGAGTAGCATGAATTATGTAGGGCTCATTTAAAGACACAGGGGTACGTATGGAACCTGGTGTGGGGACACACAGGCCTTTTTGCGGTGGTTAGAAGTGATTGGACTTGGAACTGAGTAATTGGTTTTGCTTATCCCTCTGTGGCTTTTCTTAGATCTCTTAATCAAGTTGAGCCTGCGTTTCCTTACTGGTAAATCAGGGATAATAATAACACATGTTGAAGGGTTGTTGGGAACAACAATTGAAATATTTCATGCAACGGCTCTGTAAAGTGAAATGTGAATATAAGATTCTTCTGTTCATTTTGACCAAGTGACTTTAATACTGTAAGTCCATATTGCACAAAATCTCAGCATGGCCCTCTCTTGAGGAGTTTGTGCATTCCTTTAGGGCACTGAGACTACGTTCTTCTCTGTGGTTTTCTGTATCGATGTCTTTGAGATATGCCCTCATTAGCCTTTTCTGAACATCCAGGAAGAATGATGGTCAGTTGATGCATTCCTATGCCCATAGCATCTGCACATGCTATGGCACAACCACTCCCTGCAAATATGTACCTATCAGCACATGAAGGAGATGAGATGGAGTGGTTGTGACTTGCCAGAAGGTACACCAGTGTGGAATAAAAAGCAGAAATAAGAAAGCAGTGTTATGCTTCCCAGTGTAGTTATTGGTTGAATTCATTTTATGTCTTCCCTGAAATCCTCACCCGTGAAGTTCAGCTTACCTTGATGGAAAATTGAGTAGGTTCATAAAATATTTAAACTTGTGTTCACTTTCTTAGTAAAGAACCATTCTGAATTTCAGAAAAATGTAATCTACCGAAATAATTACTGTCATCTCCACCCTTTACTTTTGTGGAGTGTGAGAAGTCATTTCAAATATTTATTCTTGCTCATAAGATAAAGAAGCTATTGGCTTGAAATGCACAGGCTGTGTACCTGTTTTAGTATAGAAATAGCCACACGTAGTTAAAGGTTTTGCTGGTAGTTTACTGTTAAGGTTACAGCCACATTTTTGGACTTACCACATTATCCCCTTGGCATGGAGTCCAGATACTGTTGTGATAATTAACGAGCATGTATTTGCACATTTATAGAGGTTATAGTAGGCACTTGTTAATGGAATGAAGTCTTAATTAAAGCCTGATCTTCTGATTTTACTTCATCTTCACCTTCCAATTGTATTAATTGTATTGAAGGACAGAAGAACAACAAATCGGGTAGATTTCCAAATCTAAGTTGGGGAGAGTAGATGTTCCTTTCATTATTTTTCCCATGCCCTGTTCAAGGAGTCTCCCCCTGCCTCTAACTTTAAAAGACGACTATTAGGTGAGATGTTTTAGCTTCTTGTATGCTAGGGGTATTTTCTTTCTCTTTTCTCTTTTCTTTTCTTTCTCTCTCTCTCTCTCTGACCCTCTTTCTCTTTCTTTCTTTCATATCCTTATACATACTTTCTCTTTCCTTCAACCTCAAAGGAAAAAAAAATATTTCTGTGTTGCTAAGCACAACTCATTCACTGGGGTCCTTGATTCAGTCTCTCTGCCTCCCTTTTCCAGGGTCAAGCCCCACCTGGCACTTTTTTTTTTTTTAATGTTTGTCTATTTATTTTTGAGTGGGGGAGAGAGAGAGAGACAGAGAGACAGAGCACAAGTGGAGGAGGGGCAGAGAGAGACGGAGACACAGAATCTGAAGGAGGCTCCAGGCTCTGAGCTGTCAGCACAGAGCCTGACACTGGGCTCAGACTCACAAACCACAAGATCAGTACCTGAGCCAAAGTTGGACACTTAACCAACTGAGCCACCCAAGCGCCCCACCTGGCTTTTAAATTTTTTCTCATATCTCCAGCTATTGCTTCTGTGTTATTTTTTTTTCTTAGTCTGTTAATTGCTTGAATTTCTCCCAATTTGGTATGCAACATTTGCCTCCAATTACTCTCTAATTTTATACTCTCCTGATCCAACTCCTCAGAAGCCTTGGCTAGTCGTCTTGGACTTCCTGCCCAGTCACTCCCATTGCACTCTGGCCTCTGTCCACTACCCTGACTGGCCAAAGCTTCTGTGGATACAAGCACTTGTGATTTTCTAAGGAGTGATTCCAGCGTATTTTTTTCAGCTTTTTGTTTTACGGATTTCTCTACGATATGTAATTCTCCTTGAAACATTTTCCTTGACTTTCATAACACAACCATTTTAATGTTTATTTGTTTATTTAATGTTTTTTATTTCTGAGAGAGAAGGAGAGACGGCATGAACAGGGGAGGGTCAGAGAGAGAGAGACACACAGAATCTGAAGCAGGCTCCAGGCTCTGAGCTAGCTGTCAGCACAGAGCCCGATGCAGGGCTCGAACCCATGAACCATGAGATCACGACCTGAGCTGAAGTCGGAAGCTCAACCCACTGAGCCACCCAGGTGCCTCTATTTATTTAGTTTTGAGAGAGCGAGAATGCAACTGGTAGAGGGAATCCCAAACAGACTCCACACTGTCAGCACAGAGCCTGATACAGGTCTAAAATCTATAAACCCTGAGATCATGGCATGAACAGAAATCAAAGGTTGGACGCTTAAGCAACTGAGCCACCCAGGCATCCTCATAACACATTCTTTTTTATTCCTTTTGTACCTTTTTAATTGTTTCTTCTCTGTCACCTTAATAATTTGTTTTTTCTCTACTCAGCCCTCATATATTGATACTCCTCAGGGTCCTTCTTTGATCTTATGTTCTAGTCACTGCTCATATGTTCTCCAAGTGATCATTACCATTTTCATGACTGCGGATATCACCTACACACTGATGACTCCTCAAATGTATTTTCAGTCTAGACCTGTTCCCCACCGATAGGCCCATGTGGCCAATTTCCAGGTGACTCTTTTTGCCGAGATTTCCTTCAGTTGCTTCCCAGTTTACCAGACCAAACCTGAACTCTCATCATTTCTCCTTAACCATTTTTTTGGGTCTGTATTTCTACCATTTCAGTTACTAACACTGTCGTCTACCCAGTCACCTGGTCAGAAACAAAGGATGCATTTATTATTACTTCCACTGCATTGTGCATATCCAGTCAATCCGTTGGCTTCTAGGCTCTGTTTTGACGTTTTGTATTTATTTCCCTGGTCAGTCCCTCCCTTTCTCTTCCACAGCAACTGTCTGGTTCATTTCTTTCATCATCTGATATTAGAACTACTACAGATGCCTTTTAACTGGTTCTTCAGTGTCATTATGTCCTCCTCAGATCTGCCCTGCCTATAGCCAATAGAGTGAGTGATCTGTGAAATGAAAAATAAGACTATTTCAGTTTCCTGCATTACACCCTTTAGGCTCCCATTCCTCCTTTCCTTGCTGACAGCAGTATTTCCCAGACTTGGTTTCCTAGACATATGCATGTCCTTTAGAATGTTCAATGAGAATTTCTCAATTTTGCGTGTATATTTTATTGATAATCGTTTTACAGGTGATAACCTTATTTGTGCTTATGATGACATCTCTGTCAAAGAATGGCCTAAAATTACTAACTTAGCTTTAACTGCAGTGTTTCTCAGCCAACATCAGAAGATTTTAGTGGTTTATGACATACTTTCAACGATCTATGAGATCTAGCTCTATCTATACATCTGTTTATCTCTCCATATAGATATGGGTATGCTTGAATAATTATAAGTACATATACTTATAGTAGTTGCTTATAGATACTAATTTTTGTATATCAGATGTATGTAAAATTTTCCCAAAGGGGTCTTACATAATTCAAGTTCGAATTACACTCTCTCTATAAATTCTAAGGTCCTTAATATGTCTTTTAAGATATTTTATAACCTGGCTTCTACATACTTCTTTTTTTTTTAATTTTTTAATGTTTATTTATTTTTGAGAGAGAGAGAGTGAAGCAGAGATCAAGTGGGGGAGGAACAGAGAGAGAGGGAGACACAGAATCTGAAGCAGGCTCCAGGCTCTGACCTATCAGCACAGAGCCCGATGTGGCGCTCAAACTCACAAACTTCGAGATCATGACCTGAGCCAAAGTCTGATACTTAACGGACTGAGCCTCCCAGGCACCCCTGTATTTCTTTATTTTAGTATCTTGCTTTATATTTTTCTGTAAATGAACATCAAGGACTCACTTGTGGGTCCTTATATACATAGTGCTTTTCTTTTCCTTCTTATGTCTGTCCTTTAGCTCTTACCCTTTTGGTATACGGAATTCTCTTGCTGCAGTCCCCTAACTTTTCACTTTGAGCTCCTACTTATGCTTTATAAATTAGTTCCACCATCGCCTCTTCCAGGATCCACTAATTCAACCAGGGGCATGCTTTCAGTGGTCTTTCTGTTTTCATAGGGCCCTGAGCAAATCTCTGTCTCCGGATACACTGTATTGCTTTGTAGTTACCTCCTTCAGGTCTTGTGGTTTCCTCTCTGTATCTGTCAAGCATGGCACATAGTTGACCGAGAGATAGTGACCTGAAAATATGGGAGAATTACCTTTGCTTTCTACTAGTAAAGAGAAAGATCTTTCTACAGTCAGCTTAAGCAATTTCTGTCACAGTTTTTCTTCTTTCGATTTTTTATACTACTGGTTTTTAAATGCTTAATATGTATCTGCATGCTTCATTTAGTATTTTAAGTTAGAAAACTCAATGTCTAGTTTTTATGTGAAGAAATTTTAATGATAGAAAGATAACATTTCTATTCTTTTCTGTTTTCAGGAGACCCGTCTTCCCAATTGCAGGCTCAGGAACCTAGCAGTTCTGAAAATACATTAAATCTGCTGGAAGATTCTGGGTGTGATTTATCAAATGAGCAGACAAGTGAACCTTCAGAGGTGTCCCAGAATTTTGTGGAGAGCTGCACCCCCACACCCTCTCTACCACTGCCTATTGTGAGAAGACATTGTGCCACTCTGGAAAACCCTCTGTCTTCCCACATGCAATTTTTGCAACATTTACTTGAACTGAAGAATTTGAAAGAATCAGGGAGTCTGAAAACAGACTTAAGCCACTTTGAAAATGACTTTTCCACAGTATCTTATTCTGTTTGTCAGTTGCTGGATGGCCTGATCACTTTTTACCATAAACCCAAATTTCCTTTTTCAAGTTTTTGGGCAGATGCTGTTGATACTTTAGCTGGACTGATCAGTGATTGTAACTTATCTAGTCATATTCTTAAAAAGTGTTCCAAGAAGTTGGAAGAATTTGAGAAAACCCTACTACAGGTTATTTTACAGAGCAACCATATAAATCGGGTAAGTATAAAATTTCTTCTATTCATGAAATAATATGTTCGTATATTTTGTGAACATTCCCAATGGGTAATATCAGTTGCTGTCCCTTAGACTTGGGGCTCAGAGTCTCCAGTGAAGACCTTCTTTTGCAGCCATGTGCAGCTCTTCCCCAGGGTCCTGTCCCCTTCTCTGGCCTCTGATTGCTACAACATCATTCTCTATATAGATGCCTACTTCTAGCTTATACATCTCTACCTTGAGTTATCTGCCCTATTTTTTATTGGTATCCTTGAGGTCTTACCTTTTGTTTCTCCTTGCCTACATGTACTTCCTGTTGCTCAAAAAGTCTCAATATTTAAAAAAAAAACAACACCACCAGCGTTTATGGTTTTCCAATCTATAACTTCTCTGAGGGTTAAATCCCACATACTGGATTACCTGTACTGTGAATTTGTTCTTTTCTGGCATTGACTAGCAGATACCTGGAGGTCAAAGAATATTTTTCTCTTCTTTTAGAATTTTCATTAAGTGGCATAATACCCTATGGATCCTCTGCAGTTGTGGATTAAATGAGTAAATCAGCTGAAGAACACATAATATATGGCTTTATTATGTTTTTTTCTTATTTATTGAACAAAGCTTAGTAAGGTTGACTCAGGGATTCTTTTTTTTACAAGTGACATTGAGATAACCTGACATCGTTTTGTGGTTTGGCTCTTGAGACATAATGGGTAGTTTCTTTTTTGTATTACTTCCTATCTTTCTTCCTATCTGATCCTTTGTTTGGGAAACTCCAAATGCATTTTAATCATTCTAATTGACTACTAAAAATACCAAAGAGGAGACTAAAAGGTCTAACTTATTAACTGTATTTCACTGTAGAAAGAAAGTTGTTAGACCTTGTTTCTTCTGGCATCATTGTCAAGTGTTTGTCCTCAGTGCCATTATCTGACTGTTTTACAGGGTAGGCTTTACCTGAATTTTTAAAACTCTGGTAAAATTTGAACTAATCACCTAATTTGTTGCACATACATCTATTCTTTTCTTCTCTGTTACTGTATAATTTGATTGATATTATAAAAAACTTGACAAGCTTTTGGCATTTGTGAAAGATATTGAATTTTCTGTTTGACAGACTGAAAGTTTTTTCTACCTGATATGGTCAATCAGGAATTAGATATCAGATTTTTCATAGTAGTATCTGAGGTATATAATCTGTTTCTTAACAATTAATAAATATCTCATACTTAATATTTCTCAATATATGTTTGCATTCTTTTAAAACTATTTTAAGCAGGTTTTATATTGACTTGGAATCTTCCAGATATTGGAAGGAGCTGATTCTTTATTAATTACCAGATGATGCATATATTTTTTCAGGCTAGTCTTTCACTTAAAGACTAGACCATACAAGAGTAGCCTTGGGACTGATATGGAAGAAAAGGAGTATGAAGAATCTTGTGATAGTACAGATGGATCTGAAATATGTTTTCTATTCCATTTGTCATGGTGCAAGCTGTTGTTGAATAGTTGGTCTGCAATGGGGGGTCTAAGTGAATGAATGGCTTTGGTCTTTTTTATTTTTTGAGAGGTAATTGTTGCATTTAGACAAAGTAGAATCATAAAATTGTTCACTGCATTTGCACTTGGGATGATAACTCATAAATAAGTTTTAATGACATTGTCTCTGTTTTTTTTTTTCTTACCAATAAAAGTTTCTTAGACTACATCGTTCAAACTTTTGTTGTCATTATTGCCATCATCATTATCATCCAGATATGTTCACGAAGTTTCTTTATTCGAAAACAATCTTTATTTAATGATTGCTCTTTATAAATGCTTTTTTTGTATTTTTTAGTTTCAAGAAAATATATTCTGATGTGAAATCTAGGGTAGCTCCTATCACTGCATTTTTTTTCATTGGTACTATTTTTGATTGATTAAAACAAAAAAATCCTATAATTAGAAAAAAATTTGCTGCTTTGGAAAAACCTTGTTTCCATAGATTGGAAGTGTTTAAATTGTATTGCTTGGAAACTTGAGCCCTGCTATTGATTTTCTAAAAGTAAACTTCTGTTTGTGCAGTGTGATAGGAAATAGGAAAAGTTGTGGTATGAATTGAGTCTGAATTATGTATTTATAATTCATCAGTACCGAGGTTTTAAATCACATATGTATCTTTTACATGTTTTCAATACATTTAGTAGTAAAATTATTCTGACCATAGCTTAGTTTCTCTTTAACGATCAAAAGCAGTTGGTATCTTTCAAAATCTTGAGGTTATTACTGTGAATGTCACCTATGTCAGGGCAAGAGATAGGAGGTTGAAATGAGATACCATAGAAATTGTCTTGAATAATTCCCTAATTTTAGCCTGGTTGAAATTACTAATAAGTTTGGGGAAAATATGTATGATTTGTGATTTTTCAGATTAGGATGTAAATCCTATTTATTTTTGTTATTTTGTGCTATAATATGCACTATATTCATTTAATAACAGATGTTTAGGAATTGTTATCTTAGTGCTATGCCTATATCATATTTTCAGGATAGCCATTAGTGTGGGACTAGAAGGTGTAATTCACAATGACATATTTGACAGGCACAGAAGATATGTATCTTGAAACCAGATGGCTTACAGAGGTCTGTACTGGGCTTGCTCTAGGGTTCTGGGAAGCAGTCTTGACTTATTTTCTACTTATAGGCCCCAGTATGGCAAGTACCTCTCACTTGCTTACTTGCCTTGGGGTAAGAAATGTTTGCCTTTGAGGTATTTCATGCCCTTTGTTTGACTGATAGCCTGACCTTTCCTATATTTCCAGACCCCAAAATGTGTTTATTTGTGCGAGTAGGTATTTCTTCCACTTACTTTTTCACAGGCCACGATACTATCATAGAAGTTTAACAAAAGAATGCTTATAATTCTATTAAAATTTGGCAATAGTCTCTTTGTCTTAAATTTTCATTTGTTTGGAAAGATGGGAAAGATTATATTAAGGTAAATATCAAAATTTATAGTTATACTTGAGCTTTCAGGAACTTAGCTTATGTTGCTAAATCTTAGAGGTATAATAATAGTGAATTACTTAGAAAAATTTTTTTCAGGTTCTTATTTCTTAAACCATACAACTCTTGGTCATATTGTGAAATTGAAAAAAAATAAAACAATTGACTGCCAAGTAGATATTAAATTAGAATCCTTTGTATGGGTGGTGGACAGAATAATGGCCTGCGAAAGATGTCCACATCCTAAGCCCTGGAATTTGTGAATATTTTATGTTGCCTGATGGGTTGCGGTGGGGGATTAAGGTTGCTGACCTTGGGATGACATTAGCTTGGATACGCATGTGTGCCAAATACTTACATGGGTTTTTGTAAGTGAAAGAGGGAGGCAGGAGAATAGTTGTCCAGGTCAGATAGGAATTTGAAGATGTTGACTTTAAAGATGGCAGAAGGGGCCAAGGGGCCATGAGCCTATAATGCAGGTTGGACGAGGCAAGGAAATGAATTCATCTTGAGAGTCTCCATAGGAATGCAGGGCTGGCAACACCTTCATTTTTGCCTAGTGAGACACACTGCAGACCTCTGACCTCCAGAACCATGGCTGAATAAATTTGTGTTGCATTAAGCACTAAGACTGTGGTAGTTTGATACAATAGCAATAGGAAATAGTACATTAGGTTTCATATTTTTACAACGTTTTTACATCCATCATGTCATTATATATTTATATAATAACTCTGTGAGATGGGCATCGTTGCCATTTGTTAGATAAGAAAAATGAGGCTCAGCGAGATTTGCCCAAGGCCACCAAGCTAGTTAGCACTGTGAACACTAGCACCTAGTATGAGAGTTGAATGTGGCTCTCCTTTCCCTCTTCATTCTCTCTCCTCAAAACCCTCAAATTTGGTAAAAATTGTTCCAGATTCTAGGACATATGCAGATATTGCTTGTACAGTCCCCCACTCCCACTCTAGTGCCACCCCTCAGAGACCAGCACTACCAGATCTTTACTTCTGTTCTGCCACCATATACACCTGTTTCGTTATTTTTTAATTAAAGTCTTACATTGCTATTTCTCAGGTCCCATCCATTCATTTATTTGAATTTATTTTTTTAGTGAGCTCTACACCCTTTGTGGGGCTCGAACTCACAACCCTGAGATCAAGAATCACATGCTCTAGGGGCGCCTTGGTGGCTTAGTTGGTTAAGCATCTGATTTCTGCCTAGGTTATGATCTTGCCATTCGGGAGTTCAAGCCCCGTGTCAGGCTTTTTGCTGACAGCTCAGAACCTGGAGCCTGTTTCAGATTCTGTCTTCCTTTCTCTCTGCCTCTTTCCCGCTCACACTCTCTTTCTCTCAAAAATAAATAAACGTTGAAAAAAAATAAAAAAAAAAAAAGGATCACATGCTCTACCTAGTGGGCCAGCCAGGCACCCTGGTTATTTTATTTTTTACCTGTTCACTTTGAATTGTGGAAGATAAAAGTTTATGTCTTATATAGGTACCCTCCTCTCCCTGCTCTCCAAACATAGGTTTTACTGTAAGTTTTCATTAAATCAATATTACATATTTATATTAAGTATGTAATTTTATTAGCACTGAGACATATAATACAGTGATGTCATTTCCTTTTTGTACAACTTTTGTTTCTAAAGATAATTACTTAGATTAATTCCCCCCACACACCCCATTTGCTTTGTTTTCTAAATACCCATAATTGGTTCTTCTTTCAAATACTTTGCTAGGGTTGTAAACATCTTCTTAGCATGGCCAAACAAGGTAAGCCATTTATCAATTTGATCTTTATTTTCTAAATAAATTTTCTGAATAAAGGGAGCTTCTGAATCCCTCCCTCTTCCTGGTTCTAATCTGGGCCCATGCTCGTGTCTACTGCTCAGCATTACTCCAGGGACTCCTTTTTCTTTGTTCACCACCTGGGATTTCCTCTGCTGCTTTCTTGGGTCATGTCTCATAGTCCCTGGATCTCATGTCTTACTTTTCTTGGTTTGTAACTGCATTTGGTGATGCACATTCTTTATGAGCTAACTTAGAATGGGTTCGTGGGATATAATTTTTTAAACTCTTTGTTTACTTCAAATGTTGTATTCAAACTTCAAACTTTATTGAAGCATTAGGATGGATTTCCAGGTTGAAAATCATTTTTCCATATATTTTAAGACATTTTTCTACTAACTTAAATTCCAGTGTTGCTAATGATAATTTCAGTGTAATTGTGATATTAATTTCTTGAGTGTGATTTAGTCTGGACCTTCATGTACCCCTAGAAGCACTCAGCATCTCTCTTATTCCTATTGTTTTGTAACTCTAGAATGGTGTACCTCAGTGTGGGTCTTTTAAAATTCCTTTTCTTGAGTCCTTAGTGGGTCCTTGAATCTGGGATTTTATCCTTGGTTCTGAATTTTTTTTTTTTTTTAGGTTTTCTTGTATAGTTCTGTCTTCTCTCTTCTCTCTTCCCTTTTTCTAGAACAGCTCTTGATCTGATCCCCTAAATTTCTTTGCTCTTTTCTTATACTGTTTATTCTTTTTATTTTTTGTTTATCCTGGGAGATTTCCTCCACTTTTTCTTCTAGCCAACCACTGAAATTTTTATTTCTGCTGAAATATTTTTGTTTCTATGTGTCTTAGTCTCTTGATTGTTCCTTTTTATGGCCCCTAGTTCTTGTTTTATATCAATAAGATATAAAATGTTTATAGTTTCTTTGCTCCCTGCTTTGCCTCTATTTTCTTCTGGTCTTGATTTCTCCACCTCAGTTGATATAATTTTCATTTTTAAGGTTTTTATGGTGCCTTGAGCAGATCTGGAAAGATGGGTTAGATATAAGATGGCCACCTTACAGGTAAGTCGTAGAAGTGTGTTAAGTGGTATGGAAACTGTTTGGGAAGAGGCAGTGAGGCAAGAGGAAGCCGGGAGAGCCCTAGAACAGCCACACTTTTGGTTTGGGAAAGAGTGGAACTTAGTAATGAAGCAGCTTAATGCGATGGAAAAGAGCCAGGTCATTAAGGCTCTTATATGTTTTGTTAAATACTTGTGTGTCTTGAGGTGTACAATTTAGGATTGCATGCATAATTTTGCATGTGGAAGCATGTGCTCTTTTTCCTAGGAAGGTGCTTATAGCTTTAAGTGATTCTGAAAGGAAGTTGTGATCTTCAAAATAAACATCTGGGAAATCATTTGGATTGATTGGCATACCTTGCTCAAATAAATCCTTTCCTCTCATCCAAATTCTACCTGATTTTCAAAAAATGACTCAAATCTTGCTTTACTCATAAATTATTTCTTATCAAATAGATCCAAGAACGGGCTCCTTTTCTAAACTTCTGTAGTGGTTCTTATCTTCATTATTCACTTTTCAATTTGCCACATGCTGTCTTATTTTGGCTTATCTAGTATGGCTTGGATTTTTAAAATATTACTTTTTGAATATTTTCATCACAGAGATTAAGAGCTTAGGTTAGAATCCCCAACTCTTATTTATTAGCCATAACCTTAGAAAAGTTAACTAACCTCAAGTTCCACATCTACAAATGGAGATAATAAATATGACTACCTCCTAGTGATGAAGTTTTGGGGTGGTGGTGGGGTGATTCAGAGCCAATGGCCAAGAAAGAATTCTTGAAGACATCTTTGGTGCAAAAAGGGTAGTTTTATTAAAGCATGGGGACAGAACTCATGGGTGGGAAGAGCTGCACTGGGGTAATGAAGGGTAACTCATTATATACCCTCAGGTTGGGAGGGGGTCAGGGATAGAGTAAGTCTCTAAGGAATTTTGGAAGCAAGATTTCCAGGACTCTCAGGGGCTAGCTGTTGCTAGGGAAATACTATTTATTAGTGTTTAATAAAACCTCAGTCATGAGACCCTTCAGATATATATCTGGGCCATTGGGGGCAGTTGAGATAAAGGAAATAGACTTACAGAATCCTCAAGATTGGGATAATGTTGAGCTAAGGTTCTCTTTTGCCCCCAGGAAAGTGTCTTCCTTGAGGCAGCTAAGCTCCTAGAGGGAAGTCATTCTGCGCATCTCAAGGACTTGTTATTGGGCTATAGGCACTAAGGGAATTTAATTTTTCATTTGCCTTAGTTTCCCATATCACCATGGCAAGCACTTTGTTCTTGGGTAGCCAGAAGTGTCCAAGGAATATCACCCATATTCCACCTGTGTGTGTGCGTGCCAGCCTATATTTTGCCTTCAGCTTGCCCCATGCTTCCTTATCAGAGGCGCTCCCAGAATGAGGTATTTTTTGAAATGAAAATAAGACAAAGTAAATGACAAGTTATATTTCATATGCCCTTATACCTTGAAATACTATCTTCTGACTTTTTGTCAAATTTTTGTGTATAGAACTTTCCTTATGGCAGCTCTGTCTTATTGGCACTCTAATAGCATTCCTGAAGCACCTCTTTGTACCTGATAGCTGATGTCATCTTGTGATGTCACTATCCATCCACAATCACAGCTGCCTACTGACTGATGAACTTGGTAGGCATCAAGGGCTTTTTTTTTTTTTTCTATTTTTAATTATAGAAAATCCATTGTAAAGGAACTATTTGAGTGTCATGGTTTCACTTATCCTTTGCACCAATCCCTTCCTATAGAACTGGGTTGGGTTGTATCTCTCATCATAGTTGATTTTATAGGATTTTGTAGTTGACAAGTCCCTCTTAGACTGCCATTTTTGCTTAGATCACCAATGATATGGCCTTCAGGAAGTATATGGGTACATCTGAAGATACAGTTCATGAAATCAAATGTCTTATTTCAGCAGTGTGTACCTCTCAATTGTATCAACCAGTAGAACATATTAACTTTTAATTCTGTTCCAGTAGCAGTGTTTGTTATCGATTTCTCTGCTGTGAGTTAGGACATCATTTTAGTAATGACATAGGCTTTTGCTCCTGTGCTAACTTCCAAAGAGTCTTATGTTCTGCAGCTTTTGTTTTTGTCATAGGTGTTCATCAGTTGCTTACAGTTTGCCTCAAGGATTTTTAAGGCCGCTCACAGTTTGTTTCGTTTTAAGATATTCCTGGGGAAATAAGACGGAAATTGAAGGTTAAGGCCCCATGCTCCATCTCCTCTTTGTGCATAGCTGTATTTAAATTTAAAAAAAAAAAAGGAAAAATCTGGGCTAATGTTCCTGTAGTTGTACTTTAATAAGCATTTACAGAAACAAGTTGTATCATAAACTCAAACTCAAATCTTAATACTTATTTGATCGCTGCATCAGTGTATAAATCAAACATTTTTTGGATTTTCAGAACAGTGTTTGCCTTTCAGTGCTGATGCAGAGGAAGGAGCAATAGAACAGAACTTGGTTCTTACGACGTATACTTTACAATCCAGTATCTCTTCCTGAGATAATTAACAGCAGTCTGCCTTCATATTATACTTTATGGTTTTTAAAGCAGTTTCATCTGGAGTTTATTATTTGTTCGGATAACAACTTTGTGTCATGGGTGTTTTTACTCTTTTCAGTTTATAGATGAAAAAATTGAGGGCAGGCACGTTAAAGGACTCACTTAAAGTACTTAAGTAACAAGTCATGGAATACCTGAATCTCAAACCTATATATATGACCACAAATACTTCCCTCATCCTACTATATCTTATTTCCATATTTATTTATTTTTTAATGTTTATATATTTTGAGGGGAGGGAGAGAAGAGAGAGAGAGAGCGAGCATTAGCAGGGGAAGGGCAGAGAGAGAAGGAAAGAATCCAGGCAGGTTCTATGCTGTCAGCATGGAGCCCCACATGGGGCTCAATCCCACAAACCATGAGATAGTGACCAAGATCAAGAGTCAGACATTTAACTAACTGAGCCACCCAGGTGCCCCTCCATCTTATTTCAAGACAAAATTGCATACACTTTTGTCCCAATGCAAAAGAAATGAATTGATTTCAATTTGTGGGTTAAAAATGTTAGAAATCAAAGACCTTACCGGTATGTCTCATAATTTTATAATGAGAATATTTATAGTTTGGGTAAGTTGCTGCATTTTATTTGGTTCAGAGATTTATGTTTACAGAAAGCATAAAAGAAAAAAAACACCACTGTGTATTACATTATAGGATCACCTGTTCCTTGTTTTCATTTTCTTTATTGGCTATAAATAACAAATCTGTTGAAAACTTTATAACTGCATATAGGATCTAGTTTCTAATTGAATATAAACTATGAGGTTTGCTTGTGTCTACATAAAAAGAAAAATGTGTTTCTCTCTGCTTTAACAATATCATGAAATACCTTTTAAGTTTTCTTGAAGCTTTTATAAATGAGATTTTGAAGCTATAATTTTTTAGTTCAGTTTTTCCATTGAGTTCAGAATTTGTTTAAAGTAACTCCCCTCCCTGCTCTGCCTCATAGTTATCAATACTTATAAGAGTTGGAAAAACTTAAATCATAGCTATCTGATGTGAGGCCTGGAAAAATCAAACATTTCTGAGAACATGAAATTGCTTCTCATTTATTTATAGGTGTAATGGTTTCAAAGCAGAACATTTTGAACATACAGAGATTAACCATTAACCCACTTACTCTTTTATTCCATGGTGCTATTCCAGGGCTAGATCTCTAAAATGAAACATGGGATTCTTCTCATGTGCAGGGTACTGTCATAGATGCTGGATATAGTCTGGTAGACTGATGAGTCCCTGTCACAGGTAACTAATAATCTAGATAGCCATTGAATAAATGAGCAAGTGATGTAAACTGCCGTAAAAGAGAAACGAACAGGGTACAGTGGGAGAGAATGAAAGAGAAGACATAATTTAGATTGGTGAGACTTGTAAGGTTTCATGGAGGCAGGAGCTTTAAAATAGAAGGAGCAGGGGTTTGGAGTAAGGGCCCTCAAGACGGAGGTCATAACGTGTGTTACTGAGACAGGAGGTATTTGAGTAATTTCTTGAAGGGAGGCAGTGTGCTCAAGTTGAGAGTGAAAGGCAGAGAACTACATAATGAGTAGAAAAATACAGACTGCAACAGATTGGTAAGGTGCCTGCTGTGTTAATTTCTTTGGGCTGTTGAAACAAATTACCATGAACTTGATGGCTTTTAAAAGAGTAGAAATTTATTCTCCCACAGTTCTGGTGGCCAGAAATATGAAAAAAAAAAAAATGGGTGTTGATCTGACCATACACTTCCAGAGATGCTAGGAGAGTATTGGTTCCTTGCCTCTTTCAGCTTCTGGTGGCTGCTGGCATTTCTTGGCTTGTGGCTGCGTCTGTATTTCTTCTTCACACTGCCTCTTCCACTGTGTGTCTAGTCTCTCTACGCCTTTGTCTTAGCATATTTACAAAGGCCTTTAGGAATTATATAAATAATCCAGGATTATCTCTTCATTTCCATATCCTTATCCTAACCGCCTCTGCAAAGACCCTTTTTCTAAATAATGTGGTGACATTCACAGGTTCCAGGGACTCAATGTGAATATGTTCTGGGGACTATCTTTCAGCCTACCACACCTCACAGCATTCATTTTCACTCTTACCCTTTGATTTTATTAAGATCTCTATCTCTTTCTCCACACAGGCCCTGCATCTGTTCTCATCACCTCTTGCTCTAAGGATAATTCTAATTTTGTTTACCATGCCTAGGAATAGACTTTCAGACCAATGAGGCACAAGGAGAGGCTTCCTCTGGGCTTCTGGAAAAGTTTCTCCTCATTCTCTGGGAGATTCCCAGGGGCAACTCTTTATCTTTTCCTCTGGCTAGTCTGGTGAGGGTGTAAAGGTAAAAACACTTCTCATCATCTTACTGTCATCAGAAGGTCAAATATAAAGCAGAATACAGCCCAGAGAATCACAATGAATCCGAGCCAAAGCCAGGTCTGTCAACCCTGTAGCCTAGTCAATCTCTGGATTTTCGATCAGAGGGATCAGCACATTTTATTAAGCCTTTAAAGTGGTTTGAGTTGGAGATTCTGCAACTTGTAGCTCAAAACTTCTTTTGGATAGGCTGTGGTAATGAGTTTGGATTTTATGTGATATGTAATGGGAAGTCATTGATTTAGGTTGCAGAACCTCAGTTTGGATACCATTGGGATACTAATTAGAGAGACAGGTGGAATTAGAGAAACCACTTAAGCCATGTATGTAGCAGTTCTGCTGAGTGTGGATGGTGGCTTGCACTAATAGTGGGAGAAGTAGAAATGGAAATGGGTACATAGATTTGAAATACATAGTAGAGAACAGTATAAATACATGCTGGAAGATTTCTCATTAAAGTTGATAGATTGAGAAGAGACATCTAATTTGACTCCTACCATTATTAAAACAATAGTAAAGGACTTGTTTTTGAAAGGTATAGACATACGGGGAAAATGAGAGACCAAACAACAGCAACAAAATACTACAAACAAGAAAGGACTTGGACAATCGGTAAATACCTCATCAGATCCAAGAAAACAGAATCATAAAGGAACAGTTGGAAGAGCCATTAAGCAACCTGACTTACACAGTAGAATTTGTTAAAAATTCAGAAACTAGCTTTACTTGTTACCTCCAAGAGAGGGAATGGAGGCCAGGTGCTAGAAGGTAAAAATAAGGAGGATTGGTCAGAAGTGCGCTTTGGATGTACTTAGAACCCTGGATCCCCTCTCCTCCCTCATCTGGCAGGGGTCTGCCCCTCCCACAACTGGAAGAAGACTGGAGATTTATTTTTTGTAACGATTTTTTTTAAGGTACTTAATTGGGGAAATTAGAGTTGAAGGTGAAGGTGCTATATTTTAAAAATGGAGGTTAAATGAACATATGTCTATAGTTCCCAATACTTTCCCAACTGTTTTCCTATATTTGGCTCCAGACACTGGCAACAAAACCTTTAACTGTAATCAGACAGGAAGTGTTTTCTGGGAAAACTGAGTACCTCAAGGGGAAACACAGGAATGTACTGATATCAAAGGTTCTCTAGAGAAAACAAAGTATCCAGGTCTCCTATACAACAGCTTGCTATGCACCGACCCCACCCACAAACCAATCATATTCACAGAACTTTCAGCCCTTACTCTTACCTTGCAGGACGAACAGACTGTTGAGGAAAGCATTTGATATGAAAGATCCTGGAAACAACTTGGTGGAGCCAGAGAGCAAGCAGAGATGCAAAGCTTAAATGAAAAATATATATATATATATGTATATTATATATATATACATATATATATACACACACATATATAATATATATGTATGTACATATAATATATATATATGTATATGAATTGTTACACACATATAAATATTCTTAGATAAGTGCATGTTTTGCAACCATGAACAAAGAAAATGGTGCTTTAAAATAAAATTTTCTGGGAATAAAAATACTATTTTAAATTAAAAATATGACAGTGAAAACATAAATGAAGGTTGGGGGGGCTCCTGGGTGGCTCAGTTGGTTAAGCGTCTGACTCTTGATTTTGGCTCAGGTCATGATCTCACCATTGGTGAGATTGAGCCCCCACTGGGCTCTGAGACAGCATGGAGCCTGCTTGGGATTCCTTCTTTCCCTCTCTCTGCCCCTCCCCCGCTCATGCTTGCTCTCCTTCTCAAAATAAATAAAACATTTTAAGAAAAGATTTGAGGGCCACTGGGTGGCTCCATCAGTTAAGTGTCCAACTCTTGGTTTCAGCTCAGGTAATTCAGTCTCACAGTTTGTGAGATTGAGCCCTATGTTGGGTTCTGCACTGACAGTGTGGAGACTGCTTGGGGTTCTCTCTCTCCCTCTTTCTCTCTCTCTGCCTTTCCCCTGCTCATGCTGTCTCTCTCTCAAAATAAATAGACATTTAAAAAAAGTTTGGAAATTTTGATAGGAAAATCTTCCAGAAAGTAGAAAAAACAGAAAACAGAAAATATGAGAACAAAAGAAAGAAAAGTAGGTGACCAATTTGGGGAACCCAACTACTGAATAATAGGAGTTACCAAAAAAAAGAGAACCAGAAAAAATAAGAAGAAATAATTGAAGATACAATTTAAGGAATTTCCTCAAAGTGTTTTTAGATGGAAAGCCTACCAAGTACTCTGTACTTGACTGAAAATAGACTTATGTTAAGGCCATCACTGTGAAATTTCAGACTACTTGGAGAAAGAAAGATTTATATGCTTCCAGAGAAAAGGAGGGGGAAAAATTACAGTTTACAAGCAAAATATCAGGAATACAAATATTTCAGATTTTTCAAAAGCTAAACAATGGAGTTGAAGACAATGGAAACTTCTCACATATTTTTCAGGAAATTTATTTTCAATTCAGAATTTGGTACCTAATTAAACTATTAATCAAGTATAAAGATAAGTGAAGACACTTTCAGGCATATTAGGTCTCAAAATACACCTCTCCTGTAACCTTTGCTAGGACCCTACTTCACAGTATTCTCCAACCAAATAAGCCAGCAAACCAAGAAAGAAGACATGAGATACAGGAAACTGAGGAGCAACACATGAGGGAAAAAGATGCTGAAAGGAAATTTTGGGATGGCAGCTGTGCACAGAGCCTGGAGAGCAACCATTGTAGAATAGAGCACATCAGAAGATGCTAGGAGAGATGCTTTAAGAACATAAAATAGAACAGAGAATATGTATGGACATCTTCAGAGCAGACTCAGCTGATGAAGAGTTTGGGGGTGAATTTTTATTAAGTGCATAGACAGTTAAGCCAATGAATGAAACAAGACCATTATTAGTTACAGAAAAAAATATGTAGAAAAGGAAAACAATATATAGTAATTTACGGGCTTGGCTGTGCATAGTATTAAGTAGTTATAATAATATAAACACTGAGTAATGATCTACCCAAATTTATGGATGGCAAGTGTGTGTGTGTGTGTGTATGTGTGTGTGTGTGTGTGTGTATGAGAGAGAGAGAGAGACAGACAGACAGACCAACAGAGAAGATAGTATAGGACAAAGAAAGATAAATTAAAAAAAAACCTTCCATGGTGGAAAATTAATATATTTTTTTAAAGTATGCTATTTAGAATAATTCAGGTAAATACCCGAAGAGTCAAGTAGAAGAGGTTCAAATAGAAATGATGGTGCAAGAAAGTAGGGTAGGGAAAAATGTTGTAAATCCGATAGTATATGCCTGAAAAACTTTAATGAAAATGAAAACTAGAAAAAAAAATAATGTTAGAAGGAGAATCCATAGTATTTAGGTATGGATTCAATGTGAGGGATGAAGGAAAGGTAGACATCTAACAGTATTCTATGTTTCTGGTCATTAACAACCGAGTAAATAGAAGTGTCATTTCCAGATTTCAGGAAGACTGGATGGGGGACATGCTGAGGGAAGGCAGGGGAGACAAAGTGCCCTTTCAGACATATGGAGTTTTATGATGGTTGTAAGATGACTATAAGATGGAAATGCAAAGCAAGGCAGTTGTTTTATTGGACTGACTCTCAAAGGAGAGAACCTGCCTGGAGATCAATTTAGTCCTTACCGGCATATAGAGGTTTATTAAAGTTACAAGAACACAGGTCACAGGCAGAAGGAGAGGAGGACCCAGGCCTGAGGAGCATCCACACTGGGTGGTCAGGTACAGGTGAAGGACCCTCTAGAGGACATGAAGAATTAGAAGACTGAGAGGGAGGAGAAAAATTGCAAAGTACTATCATGAGCGTGAAGAAAGTATTTTAAAAAGAAGGGAAGAGTCCATCTTGCTGTGTGTTACTCAGAAGTTTAATAAGGTGAGACCTAAAAGGTATCCCAAGTCATAAACTTTTCATAATGTGAGTATGTAACTGGTACAAGATAATTTAGTGCTATTGTCACAAATTTGCAGAAGATACTCTCCAATCTTAATGTGCCAGCTAGACTTTTTTGTTAATGCTGTGCAACACTAAACATAATCCAAAGTAATAATTTAAAATTGTGTCTTCTTTTATAATATTTTGTTAACATATTTGGATATAATTTTTGGTGGTTTTCTTTAGGACGTATAAGTCTTTTGATTGTTCTTTCTCTGGTGAGTATGGAAGGATGTTACTTCATTTTTACCATAGCTGTCTTTTTGTTGTTCATAAGTTGCTCCTTTCTTGGGTTTCTATCTCCCAGTACTCTCTCAAAATGCTATTTTCATTCCCCTTACTGCTACACTTTAATTCCTTAGTTCTGCAGTTCAGCTCAGAAACTTTTAGAAACAGACAATAGATGAACATGACATTGAGATGGCTATAGTTCATGTTCATACACGGGGAAGTCTTACCACTTTCAGACAAACCCTGTTTCAATGTAATGAAGAAACACCTGTGACAGTTTTGGTACAACATGATAGCTATTTGAAATGATCTGGGAGTGTCTGGGAATCAGAATGTTAGGCAGCAACCACCCAGTAGAGATGTTGCCTGGAAAAGAATAGTCATTCTTTGGAGGTTGCAGGGACTGGAGACTCCTTTAGATCTATTTACAAAAATGCAGATTTAAAAAATTTTTTTTAATGTTTATTTTTAAGAGAGAGAGAAAGAGAGAGGGAGAGCACATGAGGGCAAGTGGAGGAGGTCCAGAAAGACAGGGAGACACAGACTCTGAAGCAGGCTCCAGGCTCTGAGCTGTCAGCATAGAGCCCAATACAGGACTCAAACTCACGAATTGTTAGGTCAAGTCAGACACTTAACTGACTGAGCTGCCCAGGCTCCCCCCAAAAGCAGGTTATCATAAGGATGAATGCAGACTGGGTTGGCAGCCTGGCCACACGTAGCTGTGGAGTCAGGGTACTTTCTCATCTTCTCTGATGGATTTTCTTTTTACGTTATATGGCTGTTACTCCACTGATCAGCTTCTCTAGTGACCTTGTAATTTTGGCTTACTGTTTGTCTGTTATTTGTATCATGACCTTTCAGTCCCCTCATGCTTAAAACTAAGTTAAGGACCTAGAACAGCCCCTAGTATATTATAGTCTAAATGAATTAAATAATTCTGATTCTAATATAGTCTTATTGTATTGAATAAGTGAATTAATGAGTGAGTAGCTAATGTTCCCTCTGTTAAAAATGTTTACCCTGATCATCATGCCAGAATCACCAAACATGTTCATCTAAGTCTCACATAAGAAGATTAATATTTTTACGTAAAATTTACTTTTGTAATAAGGTACGTGTTGATAAATTAATCTGATAATAAAAGGTATATACTGACACCTATCATATGATAATTCTAGATTGCTTTTTTATAAAACTAAACAGACCTTGCCTTCCTTTATTTTTTTTTCAATGCCTATGACTTGCGCACATTGGTGTAGTTAGATTTCCCAGATATTGTGTGCTATTTTCTCTTACGGCACATGGATGTTTAATATATATATATATGTGTGTGTGCGTGTGTATATATATATATACATATGCATATATATGTATACACACGTATATAAATCTTGCTACTCAAAATGTGGTCCAGGGACCAGTCATACCACGTGACATCATCTGGGAGCTTGTTAGAAATGCAAAATCTCAGGCCCCTATCCCAGAACTAGAGAGTCTGATTTTGTATTTTAACAAGATACCAAAGTAATTCAGATACATATTAAAGTTGAGGAATGCTGCATTAAAACACAAATTTTTATTCTAGCTCCCCACTAATTAAAGCCTACATTTATTGAGTTCTTGCTGAGTGTTTTGCATAGATCAATTCACTTAATCCTTATAACAACCCAGAGAAGTATTTATTTTTATTATCCTTCTTTCACAGAGGGAGAAGTTGACACATAAAGAGGTAAAATCACTTCTGCATGAGCACAGCTAGGCACACCCTGGAACTAATTAACAGGCAGTTCTACTCAATAGGCTCCCTTCTCCAGCAAGACTGTAGCTACCTTCCCAAAGCTATGGTTTCCTTTCCTCAAGCTCCTACTAGCCCAAATCTGTGTTTCCCACTGAGTAGCATCTGTCTTTTAAGCTCAGAGGATCTCTTTCTCCTCCACACCCTAACTGTAGAAATATCTTTGATGAATATTTACCTTCTCTCTGCCCGGGTTACTTCAGGGTTTAGAGTCACATGCATGGATTGTGTGTCTTTTGTGTGTCAGCCCTGAGGAGGCATGGGCCACTGAGGAAGACTCACAATGGATAGAAAGACAAGGATGTTTGAATGCAATCTGGATTTTGATATTTGGAATTCCTTTGGGAAATAAAAGTCAAACAGAGAGGATTAAGGGAAAGATTAGAGAAGAGCCTACCTTTTGGTCTAGGCACCCTAAACAATGAAGATAGGTGAATCTTCAGTAGCAACTTAGGACATCATGTGCATTTATACATAAGAAAATGATCTCCATCTCAGAGAAAAATATTTTCTTCATTTACGCAGGTTTTAAGACAGCTTTATTGAATGATATTCAATATATTTAAAAAATATATTGCACATATTTAAAAAAATACTGCACATATTTAAAAAATACAATTTGATAAATTTTCATCTACCCAGTTTTGTCTGATTTTTTTTTCATGGGGAGGCAAACACCCTTATATTACAGAATGCAAAGACAAAACTATGTGGGAGGATTTACACCACTGTGATTTAGATTTTGGCCAAATGAAATGGAACTTTTTTAAATTGAAGTATAATTGGCATACACTATTATATTAGTTTCAGGTATTCAATATAGTAATTTGATATTGTTGGAAGGTGAGGATTTCTTCCAAACTAAGAAGGCACTTTGAGATGGAGAAAGAAATCACTAACTCCATACTGTGTATACAGAGTTTAATTCATGGTTAATTTAGTAACAGAGAGGATCTGGTAGGGGATGATGTAGACAGCTCCACAGCTATTCTCTGCAAAGTCCAAATCTTTTTCTACAGACTTTATAGAGTGAGGGGATGTGAAGGAGGGCATTGTAATGAGATCAGAGCATTCACATGCACTTTTTCAAAGGGTCTGCATGCACCTAATTGACAGCTAACATTTAATAGACCTGGTGGTACTCTCTGTGCATCAGGAGGGGGAAAGACTATGTTATCTCTACCAGAGTCATGGGAGGCCAAAGCAACCCTCCTCCATATTCTGGTCTTGGCAGACATTTATGATACAAGGTATGTATATTACTCTCCAAGGGGCCCAGAACGTGTAGCACCAAGAGGAGTCATCAAGTGGACATGAACAAGGTGGAGGCCAACTATGGAGTCTGTATTGTCAGCATTGGTACTGTTACTTATATACATTACAAAATAAGCACAATGATAGGTCTCATCACCGTCTGTCACCATGTATAGTTTTAACAGTATCACTGTATGTATGCTCAGTGGTGCACATTACATCACCATATCTTATTTAATTTTAAAACTGAAAGATTGTACTTTTTTTAAAATTTTTTTTAATGTTTTATTTATTTCTAGGAGAGAGAGACAGCGTGAGCAGGGGAGGGTCAGAGAGAGAGGGAGTCACAGACTGAAACAGGCTCCAGGCTCCGAGCTGGCAGTCAGCACAGAGCCCGACGTGGGGCTCGAACCCACAAACCGCGAGATCATGACCCAAGCGAAAGTCGGAAAGTCGGACGCTTAACTGACTAAGCCACCCAGGCGCCCCTGAAAGATTGTACTTTTTAATCACCTTACCTATTTCATCCATCCCCTCCCTTCTGGCAACCATTAGTTTGTTCTCTGTATCTATGAGCCTATTTCTGTTTTGTCTCTTTGTTTTGCTTTTTAGATTCCACATTTGAATGAAAGCATACTATACTTGTCTCTGTCTGACTCATTTCACTTATCATAATACCCTTAGGTCTACTATATTGCAAATGGCAACACTTCATTCTTTTTTAAGACTAGATAATATTCCTTATATATACCACATTTTTATTCATCTATCAGTGGACACTTAGGTTGCTTCCATATCTTGATTATTGTGAAAAATGTTGCAGCAAACAGAGGGGTGCATGTATCTTTTCAAATTACTTTCTATTGTTTTGTTTTAGTTGTATACATACCCAAAAGTGGTATTGCTGGATTATATGGTAGTTCTATGTCTGATTTTTAAAGTAAACCCCCCATAATGTTTTCCATAGAGGTTGCCTCAACTTACATTCCTACCAACAGGGCAGAAGGGTTCTCTTTTCTCCATGCCCTTGCCAACAATTATTACTTCTTGTCTTTGTGATAATAGACATTCTGACAGGTTTGAGGTGATAATCCCATTGTGGTTTTGATTTGCATTTTGCCAATGATTAGTGATGTTGAGCATCTTTTTTATATGCCTGTTGGCCATCTATTATGTTGTCTTATTAAATTGATCATTAGTCATTATATAATGCCTACTTTGTCTTTTATTTCAAAGTCCATTTGGTTTTATGTAAGTATTGTTACCCCAACTTTCTTTTGGATTCTGTTTCCATGGAATATCTGTTCCATATCTTTATGGTCTGTGTTCATCTTTAGATCTGAAGTAAGTCTCTTATAGTCATCATATAGAAGAGTCTTATTTGTTATTTCATTCAGCCATCCTATATTTTGATTAGAGACTTTGGTCAACGTACATTAAAATAATTATTGATGGGAATGTACTTTGCCATTTCGTTAACTGTTTTCTGGTTGTTTTTGTTCTCTATTCCTTTCTTATCTTGCTCTCTTGTGGTTTGATGCCTTTCTTTATTATGTTTTGATTTCTTTTGCTGTATTTGTGTGTCTATTACAGATTTTTGTTTGTGTTTACTATGAACTACATATATAACAACATATATGACAGTCTGTTTTAAGCTTGATGGTGATTTAAGTGTGAATGTATTCTGAAAGCATTTTCCCTACACACCTCCTTTAGTTTTATGTTTTTTATATCACATATTCCATATTATTATTTGTATATCCCTAATTATTATAGTTATAATTACTTTTACTACTTTTGTCTTTTAACCTTCATATTGGCTTTATAAGTGGTTGATTCATTATCTTTATTATTTAATTGCCTTTACCAGTTAGATTTTTTCCTTTGATATATTTTCTTATTTCTAGCTACGGTGTTTTTTTTTACACTTAAAAAAGTCCCTTTAACATTTACCATAAGGCCAATTTATTGGTGATGAACTCCTTTAGCCTTTGTCTGAGAAAGTCTCTCAAATTC
Organism: Proteles cristata cristata; assembly: GCA_017311185.1. Taxonomy (NCBI): domain Eukaryota; kingdom Metazoa; phylum Chordata; class Mammalia; order Carnivora; family Hyaenidae; genus Proteles; species Proteles cristata. Next base: position 1,349,872 of record JAESUZ010004636.1, read on the forward strand.
TGAGTTATAACCTTGACAGTTAGAGTATCCTAGGTTGTAAGTTTTATCCTTCAGTATTTTGAATATATCCTGCCATTCAGTTCTGGCCTGCAGTGTTTTTGCTGAAAGATCAGCTGACAGCCTTATAGGGGTTTCCTTGTACATAAGTAGTCATTTTTCTCTCTCTTGGTTGTGTAAGATTCTCTTTTTATCTTTAACTTTTAACGTTTAATTATAATATGTCATGGTGTGGATCTTTTTGGGTTCCTCGTATTTGGGATTCTCTGGCCTTCCTGGACATGAATGTGTGTTTCCTTTTCCAAGGTAGGGAAGTTTTCAGCTATCATTTCTTCAAGTCAGTTTTGTGCCCCTGTCTCTCTCTCTTCTCCTCCAGAGACCCCTGTAATATGAATATTAGTACACTTTGTGTGTCCATAGGTCCTTTAAACTCTCTTCATTTTTTTAATTGTATATTTTTTCTTTTGGCTGTTCTGATGGGGTGATATCCACTACTGTGTCTGCCAGATTGCCGATCCATTTCTTCTGTATCCTCTAATCTGCTGTTGATTCACTCTGGTGTATTTTTCATTTCATTTATTGTATTCTTCAGCTCTGATTGATGATGTCTTATATTTTCTATCTCTTAGTTGAAATTTCTCTGTGTTCATTTATTCTTCTCTCAAGTTTTTTTTTTATGTTTTTATTTATTTTTGAGAGAAAGAGACAGCGTGAACAGGGGAGGGTCAGAGAGAGAGGGAGATACAGAATCTGAAGGAGGCTCCAGGCTCTGAGCTGGCTGTTAGCACAGGGCCCGACGTGGGGCTTGAACCCACGAACCATGAGATCATGACCTGAGCCGAAGTTGGACGCTTAACCAACTGAGCCACCCAGGCACCCCTCTTCTCTCAAGTTTTATAAGCATCTTTATGATCCTTATTCTGAACTCCTTTTCAGTTAGATTGCTTATTTCCATCTCATTAAGTTCTTTATTGAGGCTTTGTCTTGCTCTTTTGTTTGGAATATATTCCTCTGGGACTTCATTTTGCCTGACTCTGGGTTTTTTCCTAGGTATTAAGCAAATTGACTACCTCCCCCTGTCTTAAAGAAGTAGCTTTGTGTAGGAGATGACCTCTGGAGCCCAGAAGCACAGGACCTCCTGGCCACCAAGCTTTGTGCTCAGGGATTGTCCCCTGTGTGAGCTGTGTGTACCTGCCTGTTGTGGCATAGTGCTGGGTAGGGCTCTTTCTCCAGCTTGGCTTTCTGGAGTACCATGGCTGCTGCTGTCATTGTGGAGGTGGACAGGTCTCTGTCTGCTCCCTAGTTCTGTGGGGTGCCACAGTCACCTTTGCAGCTGTGTCAGTGGTCAGGGCTCTCCCCCCACCTGGCTGGCTAGGGTTGTGGCATGGGGCAGGCCTCTCAGTGGGGGCATGCCTGCCAGCATCAGCAGGTTAGAATGAGAGTTCCAAGTTGTTGCCCACCAGTATCATCCCTAGCAGAGTTAGTGCCAAACTGGCACCCAACAGTGTCATTGTCCCCAGAGAGTGTCTTCAGCAGTTCTCTGCCTCTCCTGCAGACGCCCCAGAGTTATTTAGTGGGTCTCCTTTACCTGTGTAAATGAGGTTTTTTTTCCGGGTGTTTTTCCATCTGGCAGTTATCACTTGGTTCTGGGGCAAATGAGACCTTGTACAAGCCCTTTAAGACAAAGTTCTCCATTCCGTAAAGCTCTGTGGTTTTCTGGAATGCAATCCCTGTTAGTTTTCAAAGCCTGACATTTTGGAGCCTTGTCTTTCCTGTTCATGATCTAAGGGTTGGAATATGTGTTGTGGAGTTTCAACCCTTGCTCCTCAGGGGGATGTTCTATGTTTTTGAGATCCTTTCCAATTATGAATGGACACTGCTGGGGTGGGGTTTTTCTTTTCTGGTTAGGCCTTGTTTCTGAAACTCCTACCTGGCTCAGTGATATCCTTTTATCCTTTGTTGTGGAAGCTATTCATCCAATTTTCAGAACTTTTTCTAAGAAAATCATTCCATGTGTAGATGTATATTTGATGTGTCCAGCAGACAAAGTGAGCTTAGGATCTTTCTGTACCACCATCTTGAACCCTCCTACCTGAAAACCTCCTACTTGTTTTGATAAGGGAAGAGGCCTAGAAGGGAGAAGTCATAGATGGCCTTTATGGGGAAAGGGAAGTATGTAGCTGAGATTTAAATAAAGGAAGATTGGAGCAACTACTCTTAATTTCACTGTTTCAGCCTCTTTATTATCATCTATAGTCCAAATGGTTGTTGCATATAGCTATGATTGAACCGGTCTGTGATCATTTTTCCTATATGCATTGCCCAGAAAGTTAGCAAATTGAACATGAGTTTTGAATGAATAACTTTGTGAAGATATGTAAAATTTCCCACTATTTTTAATCAAGGGCCTAGAAACTTCATATTTCTAGGACTCTGTGGCTGAGTAAGTATAGCACATGAAGTGCTATAGTAGGCTACCATTTAAGTTGAGGTAAAACTCCTTAGGGAATTCACCTGAAATTCAGAAGGGGCTATTAAATTTCTTTGTAAATCTGTCCCCCACACTTATGTTGTGGTTAGCTGCAACTCTGTGTAGCCTTCCGAAATGCATTTGTCTGGGAAACAGAAAAAAAAAAAAGAGCTTTTCTGTAGATTCCGGTGAATACCATCTCAACGATGGTGGGTTTTTCTTCTCCTGATTCCCTAGCAATCAGAAAACACATTGAATTTAGGTTTATCTAAGAGAAGGAATTCGTAGTAAGAGCTGGGGTGCAGTTGAGCATATATATATATATAGTAATATATACTTAGTCGTGACAGGTGAACACATAAGGGCAGAAGAGGGACAAATGGCAAAATGATTTTTAACAACCTACCTTACTTTATTATATATAGCTTGTTTTATTTTTCAGATGTGTTCATTTTCTTTCCATGAGTTTTAATAAAAACCATGATGAATCTGATGAGGCTGATCTCTCTACATGACTATAATAATTTCAGATGCTAAAGAATATGGGAAATATAACAATAATATATATTCCATTTCTGGCCTTGTAAATAATTGAAACCAGAATAGGCTTGGAAAGGTCTCTTAATTTCCTTCACTGGGAGTTTTACTTGTACTGTGGAAGCAAGTTATTCTGAAATATGAGATCAATTTTCATTCAAAGTAAAAGGTTTCTTTTATTTTAGCCATTTTCATGAATATTTCTGTTAGTTTATGATAAGCAATTTTTCTTGAGACTCATCAGATTGAACAAAATACTAGGAAGTAGATGTTGCCAGTCTGATCTTTTCATTGCTTCTAAGTAAATTCAAATAATAAAATCAGAATACTTAAACACTATTACCTGCTACTTTTACACCAAGATTTGTATGTAGTTAGTTGTAAATATATGTTTACTGATGTGTACTTGGTTTCAGTCTCCTTCTAGACAATGAATTCCCTAGAAAGCAGTACTGAAACTTCCTTTTTATAGCGAGCTAACCTTAAATAATTGAATGAAGAGAAATCAAGTTGGATAAAGTGATAGACAACTTCAATGTAGAATTTGTCTTCAAATAATTTCTACTAACTGACATGAAGTTAGAAGTAGTCCTTAGCCTATTTTTTAAAAAAAAATCTTGTGCCTGAATTCCCCACTAGGCCTACTGAAATGGAACCTTTAGGCATCTGATACTTTTAAAAGTTTCATAGGTGATTCTAATGCTTAATATGATGGAGAACCACTAAATTAGAGGGGCAGTATATTTAAAAAGCAACACACAGACATACCATTTAGTAACTGAAACACCAAAATATATATTTTTAGGTGACTTAGTGTGGGTCCTGACGTTTTCAGGTGCTGGAATGAGCACTAAACTTACAGTGTGATGTTTATGTGTTATCCAGCTTAAGCTGTTACTGAGGAAACCCCGTGAGCTGAGTAGCCCATCTCATGCTGGTTGTTTTGGCAACTTTGGGGTTGACATAACGTGATTCAGCAGCCAGGGGAGATTTTCTGTTTATGGACAAATGCTGTTTAAAAATAGATTACTGTATCTCCTTGATGCATTTTTAATTTAAGGACGTGAAGTTTTCATCTCTACGAATTAATTAAATACCAAGGGAATTAATACTGAAGAATACTGCACATTCTTAGGTACAAGAGTGTCAATTAAAGCTGGCAGAACGACAGTCAATCACAGGGGTTATTAAGAAGCTCTTGGAAAGTTTGCATTCTGATGAGTAACAGCAAATGGTTAGATGCTGATCACTGTTAAATGTAAATGTCAAATTAAATGGACTTGCCCTGGGTTGGTTTCTCAGAGTGTCATGTTTACTTGCATAATTTCTCCTTTTATACCCCGTGACAAATAAGGAAGAAAATATAACCAACCAACTGGGTTCTGTTCAGTTGCCACCCTAGGCAGCCCTTATTAATCCTATTTCTCCTTCTTACATTCTAATGAGCTACTCATCCAGAGTTTCCAAGAAATCAGCTAAAAGGCACAGGACTTACTCAGGGATTGGGGCTTATTAGAAGTTGTCCATATTTCTTCCTCCCAATCCCAAGTACTTTTATGAATAATACACTGGCACTAAAGTTTGTCAGGTAAACATTTGAGTTGAGCTAATATAGAATACAAGAAATCACTAGGGATTTAGAGTGGGGACTGAGAATGTTTCACTTACTAGCAAGTCACATAATCTCTGTGCAATTGTATTTTGTCATTTGAAAATGGATTAGGGATGGGGTGCCTGGGTGGCTCAGTCAGTTAAGCATCTGACTCTTTGTTTCTGCTCAGGTCATGATCTTGAGGTTCATGAGTTTGAGTCCCTCTTGGGATTCTTTCTCTTTCCTTCTCTCTCTGCCTCTCTCCTGCTCATGCTAAAATAAATAAATAAACTTTAAAATAAGAAAATGGGGGCATCTGGGTGGCTCAGTCAGTTAAGCATACGACTTCAGCTCAGGTCATGATCTCACAGTTCATGGGTTCAAGCCCCATGTCGGGCTCTGTGCTGACAGCTCAGAGCCTGGAGCCTGCTTCAGATTCTGTGTCTCCCTCCCTATCTGACCCTCTCCTGCTTACCCTGTCTCTCTCTCTCTCTCAGAAATAAATAAAACATTTAAAAAATTAAAAGAAATAAAAAAGAAAAAAAGAAAATGGATTAGAGAGAACAAATGTTTATGGAAGCACTGTAAATATTTGAAGCTGTATGCAAATACTATTATCTTATTATTAAATTCATCTCTTTCTGAAGTGAGAAAGGGTATATAAAGGCCACCTTCATCCTTAAAATCCCAACTACAGATCATAACTTGGAGATAATAGGCCTAGATTAGTATCCATAGGTATCATATTTTACATATTTGCAGTAAACACTAGGGAATGAGAGAAGGCATAGTAGGAGAGAAAGAGGCCACTGAGAAGGAAAATGGTAGGACATTGACTAGAAATTTCTCACATTTCACTTCTTCCTTCCTTTTTTCTCCTATGACTCTGCTGCATGATTCTATAAAGGAGTTAGCTGGAATGAACAAGCAAAAGCAAGACATTTTGTAGGGGATTGTGTATGCATGTGCCACTGGACGTTTGCTAACTTATTTGTGTGAGAATGTGGAGGAATTGCTAGTATTATATTTTGGGAGAGGGAGAGGTGAGTAGAGCTTTGAATTCACTTTTCTTTATAAGGAAGGCCTTGGTCCCCAGGGTAAGAATAATCTAGCAAAAAGAGCTTGGAGGAAATGGATTAGGAAAAAGTAGAGAAAGAAGCAGCTAGATAGAAACAAGGAACTGAGCAAGGAGCTGTCATTCTCCTTTTCATAGTTGTGTGTTTGCAGGTAGTCATCAGCTTTGTTCCTTGATCCAGAGAGCCTCAATTCTCACCAGACATCAGAATTGCCCAGATAGCTCCTGTTAGATTTACAGTGTTAGAATCTTAGACGGTGCCTGTGATATGTTTCATTTTGAATGAGTAGCATAAAGACATCTGAGGCATAGCTAGTGTTTAATCTTGTTTTTACCTTTGACAGATCTCTGACTTAACATACCTAAATGTCTTTATTTGGACATTTAGGACAGAAATGTCCACTATTTCTGTTTCAAAGGAAAAAGAATTAAAAACATAAAAGGAATTGCATGGAAATTATTTGGCTAGAGTGTTTCTTTAATTCAAGGTTTACTTACAATAGTGATAAGAAACATACAGGGATAAACCTAGAATAGATATGTAAGATCTCTAGGGAAAAAAACCCCTAACATTAACAAAGAAAAAACATTAGGGTAAGGATGTCAGATCTCTCCAAATTGATCTCTCCCTCTCTCTCTTTCTCTCCCTCCCTCTCTCTATGTATCTATATATCTATGTGTGAGTTTGTGTGTGTGTGTGTGTGTGTGTGTGTGTATATATATATATAGTATACTTTATACAATATATATAGTGAAAATAGTGAAGATTTATGTTCTATGAAATAGATTAATTTATTAAAGATTTCAGCCATAATGTTGGGGGTTGCTTCCTACTTCTGGTAATGGAGCTTTTCTATACTCTGCATAAAACATCTAGATTTGATGGAAAAAAATTAACTTACACATTGAGGAAGATGAGTAAGCTTTAAATAAGATAAATACAAGAGAGATATGCCTAGAGACAATATAGTGAAACTACTGAGATCAGAATCAAAGAGAAAAATATTTAAAGCAAAGAGAAGAAAAGCGCTAGGTAAGATGAACATCTAGCTTTCTATCAAAAACAACCAAGGCAAGAAGGCACTGGAGTGACATAGTCAAAGTGTTGAGAGAGAAAAACCAACAACCAAAATTCTATATCCTACAGATTTACCTTTTTTAAAAGGGGCAAAATAGAGACATTTCCAGATAAAGTAAAAGGGAGAAAATTTGTTGGTAGCTCACTTACACTGCAAGAAATGCTAAAGTAAATTCTTCAGACTCAAAGGAAATGGCAGCAGCTGGTAACTTGGATCCAAGGGAAGTGAAGATACAGGAAGTGGCAAGTGTGTAAGAAAAATTACTCTCTATGGTAAAAATTATAGATACACGATGCACAAAATACTATGTTGTGGGTTCATAATATAAATAAATATAACACATATTTTAATAATGGAAGAAGGGTAAAGAAGCTAAACTAAAGGAAGTTTACTGTGTTTTACTGGAGATACAGCAGTAGTAACTTGGAGATTATGAGAAACTAGAAATGCATATTGTAATACCCACCACAATGCTAAACTAACTCAAATAAATATCACTAAAAATTCACAAATAAATAAATATATGTATACATTTGACACAAATAAGACAGTGAAATGGAATAGAAGAACAAAAAGGAGACAGATATAAACCAAAAACCAAAATGGCAAACCTAATTCCCAACATATAAATAATCAGTTCAATAATTATTTTTATATGTTGTATATTAGTTACCTAATCAGTAAAACAGTTGAATATTAGTTAATAAATGGTTAAAATTTATTACATTTGAAGGACTAAGCATTGTAATTAAAATACAGAGATGATCACACTGGACAAAAATGTAAGATGTAACTATATACTTCTAGAAGTGAGGTACTTTAAATTCAAGGACAGAAATGTGTGGAAAGTAACACTTTTTTAAAGTATCTTCAAAAAAGATACACAACAGATGTTGGTGAGGATACAGAGAAAGAGGACCCTTTTGCACTGTTGGTGGGAAAGCAAACTGGTGCAGCCACTGGAGAACAGTATGGAGGGGGCTGATTTGAAAGGGAACATGCACCCCAGTGTTTATAGCTGTGCTATCAACAATAGCCAAATTATAGAAAAAGCCCAATGTCCGTTTACTGATGAATGGATAAAGTAGATGTGGTATGGAATACTATGGAATACAGTGGAATACTACTTGGCAGTGAAGAAGAATGAAATCTTACCTTTTTGCAACAGAATGGATGGAACTAGAGTGTATTATGCTAAGTGAAATATGTCAGTGAAAGACAGATATCATATGTTTTCACTCATGTGGAATTCTAGAAACAACAGATGAACATAGGGGAAGGGAAGGAAATAACAAGATAAAAACAGAGAGGGAGGCAAACCATAGGAGACTTTTAAATGCAGAGAACAAATTCAGGGTTGGAGGGCAGGGCAGTGAGGTATGGGTTGAATGGGTGACGGGCATTAAGGAGGACACTTTTCAGGATGAGCACAGGGTTTCTTATGTAAGAGATGAATCACTGGGTTCTATTCCTGAAGCCGAAACTATTCTTATGTTAATTAACTTGAATTTAAATAATAGAAAGATACACAATGTTAATGGTTAGCATTAAAGAGCTGAAGTGTGTACATTAATATTGGACAAAATGCACTTTAAGAATAATACTAGAAAGGACATTTCATAATGATAAAAGTATAAAAGTATCAATCTATTAGGAGGATATAATATATATAAATGTATGTGCACCTAACAACAGAATCATAAAACTGAAAGAATTAATAGGAGTAACAGACAATTTAATACTCCTCCTGCAATAAATGATAAAGTAGGTAGACATTCAGTAAACTTATAAAATGCTGTCAACCAACTTTATCTAATGACTTAGATAGAAAACATCAGCCAACAGCAGCAAAATGCACATTGTTTTATAAGTAAACAAGAAACATTCATAAACATAGGCTATACACTAGACCCTGAAAGTACTTACTTGTGAAGAATTTTTATAGCAGCATCATTTATAATATCCCCAAATTAGAAACAACCCAAATGAACATTTGCCTGTGAATGAATAAAGTATAGTATATCCATACAATGAAATACTATTAATAAAAAATTGAAAGCTACCTGCATATGTTATAACAAAGCTGAATTTTAAAGACATCATGTTAAGTGAAAAAGACAAAAAAAAGACTATATATTATATGATCCCACTAACATGAAATTTTTAGAAAAAGGCAAAACTGTAGTGACTGAAACCAGATCAATGGGGCTGCTGGTGGGGGTGTGTGGATTAAATGCTTTATATCTTTAACAGAATTATTTGGAATAGAAGTGATCATTTGGATACTAAGAGTGATGGATTTTATAAAAGTCTTTGATAGTCATTTACTAAAGGTTCAAATCAACGGAGCTTAGTCTTACTATCTTATTACTCTAACACCCTTCCCCAACTTTAGATAGTTTTAAAAATTTGACTATGTTTTTTCACCATATTGACGGCTTTTAATTTTGGATCAGGTTTGTACAAATATTTATTATTTTAAGAGTATTATCATATTTTTGTTCCTGTCATAGTTAATGGTATGTTCCAAATTTAAAATAAGGAAACATGAGTCATATTGAAAAAAAAATCTGATTCAAAATATTTCTTAGGTATTTTGGAAGAAATTTCTTTAACTAACAGGGAATAATCAAATTCACTTATCTCCCAACTTTGTTTCTTTTAACCATTCTAAAATGTATAGCTTAGGGGCACCTGGGTGGCTTAGTCGGTTAAGCGTCCGACTTTCGCTTAGGTCATGATCTCGTGGTTTGTGGGTTCGAGCCCCGCATCGGGCTCTGTGCTGACTGCCCGCTCAGAGCCTGGAGCCTATTTCAGAGTCTGTGTCTCCCTCTCTCTCTGACCCTCCCCTGCTCACGCTGTCTCTCTCTCCTCTCCTAGAAATTAATAAAAAATATAAAAAAAAATATATGGCTTAGGTGTTACCTTTTCCATAATTTAAGATTATTCACTAGGGGTCTTTAGATTTTGATACTGGCTTTTATTCAGAGTAATCCTACTTACTTTTTAATGAAATCAAGTTGGTGTATTAATACTGAAATCAAATGGCTGAACATTATTCAGAATATGCTCCTTATATGGTTTTCAATATAAGAAATACGGAGGTGGCAAAAATTTTGTGCCACATTTTCAAGGAATTGTGGCTGTGCATTTAGCTACAATTCAACTTAAAAGTGAGACATTAGCCTCTGTCATATTACTTATTTGACAAATGTAAAAAAAATCTGAATTTTATTGGAGACTTGAGAGAACAAATTGCCATTTAAGTTCTAGTTGAAAAAATATAGCAGTGGCCTGTGATGCTCTGGGAAGAGCAATACGGGAAATACTATTAAATAATATGAGTGCTTATTTCCTACTGTTTATACAAAGATACGAGATCATCATATAATTACTTGTACTATCAGGAATAGCACTTATGGATTGGACAATCATTTGGGCATAGCTTTTAGGATACCCACATAAAATACCAGGAGTTAATCATATCCAGACCAGGCATTTCACACATTTTGTATTTGTACTGTGTTCTGATATGGTAACCTAAATAAAAATGAATGTGGATACCTAAGCACATGATGGAAAACCTGGATACCATTGCCTGGATAATAGAATAGGATGCCAGCACTGTTCCATAGAACTTTCTTCAGTGATGGAAATGTTCCTTGCTTGAGCTGTGACTACATAAGCCTTAGTGTAACTAGTGTACCAGAGTTACAGCCATTCTGGTTTCCTTCCAGCATCTTGGATTAGATTTTATGCAGTTAATAGGAGTTATAACTGAGAACATAAGCAGTAGAAATAAATGCCAAAGAATTAAGCAAGAGATGGTTGACACTTGGGAATGCTTAACCATGGATGGACCCACCTGAAATAATGCCCTTTGAGCTTGCAGAGTCCAAGTGCTTATAAATATTGTGTACTCTATGATTAAAGAGTCAAACATAAATACCAACATTTGGTGAAGCAGACAAACCCACTCTGACTAAACCAGTATATTGAGAATTAGAAACAACCTTCAGATTCCAGTTAGTCTCTCTAACATCATTTAAGAAAATCTTCCCCTATCCACAGATCATTCTGGAGGATGGGTTTAGGTGATCATGTTTGTACCTACTGGTAAACAAATAATAAGTTTACCAGAGAAAGATACTTAATTCAGGCCAAGACAGACAGATTTGTTCTTATAGGAATTTATGGTTTAAGAAGAGCTCGAGTCTGCTGATGGTGAACACTAGAGCTTCAAGTTATACAGTCCAAGGACTGAACAAAATATTGAGTTGTGGGAAAATGATAGAATTCAGATTTTTGAGGTGAGAATGTAGTGCATAGAAATGTAGAAGCAGTTAAAAACAAGTGGTTCCCAAGAGAGATGGAGAAACTTGCCATTGATGACTTTATTTCTCATGACCTGTTTGTTCCTTCAGCACGTTTCCCTTATCCACACATGTATTCCTTTCCCATCAAACCATTTCTTTCTACTTTTTATTCTTTCTCACTTTTCCTTCCTTTTTTCTGCATTTTTTTAAGAAAGCAAGATTTTTTTTTATTAAATAAGTTTCAGGTTGTAGCTTTATAATTAAACATCCATATATGCAACAAAGTGATCCTTACCAGAAGTCTATTTACCATCCATCACCAAACAGTTCCCCCTTCACTCATTCCTCCCATCCCCCAACCCATTTCCAATCTGATAACCATTTGCCTGTCTGTCTATTCTCTATATCTATGAGTTTGTTTTTGTTTTATTTTGTTTGTTCATTTTGTTTTTTTTTAGATTATACAATTCAGTGAAATCATACAATATTTGTCTTCCATCTCATTTATTTTCCTCCTCAAAGTACATCGATGATGTCACAAGTGGCAAGATTTAATTCTTTTTCATGGTTGAACAGTTCATCTACTCTATGTATATATATTTATCTTCTTTATCCCTTCCTCTATTGATGGACACTTATGTTGTTTCCATATCTTGGCTATTGTAATCAATGTTATGATGAATATAGGGGTGCAGATATCTTTTCAAATATATGAGATTTAAAAATATGTGAGAATATTTCACACTGTTCTCAAGAGTCTAATAGTTAGATAATATGGTAATTCTATTCTCAATTTTTTTGAGGAATCTCTATATGAATTTAGTGGCTGCACCAGTTTACACTCCCACCAAGAAAGTACAGTGGCCCACTTTTCTCCACATCTTTTCCAACACTCATTTCTTGTCTTTTTGATAATAGCCATTCTAACAGGTGTTAGGTGATATCTCATTGTGGTTTTGATTTTCATTTCCCTAATAAATTATTAGTGTTGAGTATCTTTTCATGTGCCTGTTGGCAATCTGTATGTCTTATTTGAAAAAATGTCTCTTCAGATCCATGGCCCGTTTTTTAATTGATTTTTTTATTGTATTAATTTATATATATATATATATATATTTAAATATTAAGCCTTTGCCAGACATTTCGTTTGCAAATATCTTCTCTCATTCAGTAGGTGGACTTTTCATTATGATGATGTTTTTCATTGCTGTGCAGAAGCATTTTAGTTTGATTTTAGTTTATTTTTGCTTTTGTTTTCCTTGCCTCTGGAGTCAGATCCACATAGTAGTTACTAAAACTGATGTCAAGGAGCTAACCATCCAATTACTTTAAAGAGTTTTATGGTGTCAGGTCTCATATTCGAGTCTTTAATGCATTTTGAGTTAATTTTTGTGCACAGTGTAAGCTAGTGGTTTAATTTCATCCTTTTGTATGTTACTATCCAGTTTTCCCAGTATACTGTCTCCATTGTATGTTTTTAACTCCTTTGTCATAGATGAATTGCTCTTATGTTTGTGTTTATTTCTGAGTTCTCAATTCTGCCATACTGATCTCTGTGTCTGTTTTTTTTCTAATCCTGCACTGTGTTGATTACTGTAGCTTTGTGGTATCGTTAGAAATCAAGGAGCACAATAACCTCTAGCTCTGTTCTTTGTCAAGATTGCTTTGGCTATCCAGGATTATTTGTGGTTTTATATAGTTTATACAAATTTTTGAATTATTTGTAATGGTTCTGTGAAGTATACCATTGGTATTTTGATAGGAATTTCATCGAATCTGTAGATTGGTTTGGGTACTATAGATACTTTAACATTAATTCTTCTACCCCATGAGCACAGAGTATCTTTCCATTTATTTGTTTCTTCAGTTTCTTTCACAGTTTTCAGTGTACAAGTCTTTACCTCCTTTGTTAAATTTATTCCTAGGTATTTTACTTTTTGATGTCATTATAAATGGGACTGCTTTCTTAATTTCTTTTTCTGATAGTTTGTTATTGTATAGGAATGCAACTGATTTTTTTTTTTTTATTGATTTTGTACTCTGCCACTTTACTGAATTCATTTATTACTTCCAACAGTTTTTGGTAGATTCTTAAGGGTTTTCTATATACAGTATCATGTTATCTACAAATAGGTACTTTTATTTATCAATTTTTACTTTCATATGTTTTCTTAATTAATGCCACTTCTTCATGACTTAAGAAGGTCCCTTTAACATTCCTTCTATGGCCTATTTAGTGGTGATGAGCTCCTTTAGCTTTTTCTTATCAGGGAAGTTCTTTATCTCTCCTTCAGTTCTGAATGATATCCTTGCTGTATAGTGTAGCATAGGCAGTACTTTCATCACTTTAAATATATCAAAACTACTTGCTCTTGACCTGCAAAGTTTCTGCTGAGAAATCTGTTTGATGACCTTATGGGGTTTTCCTTGTTCATAATAAGTTCTTACTCTCTTGGTACCTTTAGAGTTCCCTCTTTATCCTTAAATTTTACCTCTTTAATTATATTGCTTAGTGAGGAGTTATTTCAGTCATCTTATTTGGAACTCTCTGGGATTCCTGGACCTGGATGTCTGATTCCTTCCTTAGGTTAGGGAAGTTTTCATGTATTATTTCTTGAAATAATTTTTCTGGTTCTTTCTTTCTCTCTTCTTTTTCTGAGGTCCCTATAATGTGAACATTATTCCACTTGAAGTTATCTCAAAGGTCTTTAAGGGTATCTTCACTTTTCTTTTTACCTTGTTTTCTTTTTTGTTATTTTACTTTTTATTTATTTACTTTTTAGAGAGAGAGTGTGTGTGTGAGTGGAGAAGGGCAGAGGGAAAGAGAAAGAGAGAGAGAGAATCTTAAGTAAACCCCATGCTCAGCACAGAGCCCGACACAGAGCTTGATCCCATGACCCTAGGTTGTGACCTGAGCTGAAACTGAGAGTCAAAGGCTCAACCGAGTGAGCCATCCAGGTGCCCCTGAAATATTTCTTTCTTTCTTTTTTTGAGAAAGAAAGAGAGCATGAATATGCAAATAGAAGAGGGGCAGAGGGAGAAGGAAAGAGAGAATCCCAAGCTGTCTCCACTCTCAGGATGGAGCCTGACATAGGGCTTGATCTCATAACCATGAGATCATGACATAAGCTGAAATCAAGAGTCTGACATTCACCCTACTGAACCACCCAGAAGTCCCTATGTATGTATATATTTTTATTTTTTATTTTTTTTTTTTTTTATTTTTTTTTTTTTCAAATAGTTTATTGTCAAATTAGTTTCCACATAACACCCAGTGCTCATACCCACAAGTGCCCTCCTCCATGCCCACCCCTCCTCCCCCCCACATCCACTAGTCCTCAGTTTTTGTCAGCATTCAAGAGTCTCTCATGGTTTGCCTCTCCCCTTTCCCCCACCATTTCTGCCCTTCTTCTCCCCCTTGGTCCTCTGTTAAGTTCCTCCTAATCCTCCTATACATGCACACATATGATATTTGTCTTTCTCTGCCTGACTTATTTCGCTCAGCATAACACCCTCAAGATCCATCCATGTTGCTACACATGGCCAGATTTCATTGTTTCTCATTGCCATGTAGTATTCCATGGTATAGATAAACCACATCTTCTTGATCCATTCGTCCGTTGATGGACACTTAGGCTCTTTCCATGTTTTAGCTATTGTGGAGAGTGCTGCTATGAACATTGGGGTACATGTGCTCCTATGCCTCAGCATTTCTGTATCCCTTGGGTAAATTCTAGCAGTGCTATTGCTGGGTCATAGGGGAGTTCTATTGTTAGTTTCCTTAGGAACCTCCACACTGTTTTTCCAGAGGGGCTGTACCAGTTTACATTCCCACCAACAGTGTAGGAGGGTGCCCGTTTCTCCACATCCTCGCCAGCATCTAGAGTTCTCTGATTGGCTCATTTAGCCACTCTGACTGGCGTGAGGTGGTATCTCAGTGTGGTTTTGATTTGTATTTCCCTGATGAGGAGGGATGCTGAGCATCGTTTGATGTGTCTGTTGGCCATCTGGATGTCCTCTTTGGAGAAGTGTCTGTTCATATCTTCTGCCCATTTCTTCACTAGGTTGTTTGTTTTTCGGGCGTGTAGTTTGGTGAGTTCCTTGTAGATTCTGGATATCAACCCTTTATCTGATATGTCATTTGCAACTATCTTTCCCATTCCGTTGGTTGCCTATTAATTTTCTGGGTTGTTTCCTTGGCTGTGCAGAAGCTTTTAATCTTGAGGAGGTCCCAACAGTTTATTTTGCTCTTAATTCCCTTGCTTTTGGGGATGTGTCAAGTAAGAAGTTGCTGCGGTGGAGGTCAAGGAGGTTGTTTCCTGCTTTCTCTTCTAGGGTTTTGATAGTTTCCTGTCTCACGTTCAGGTCCTTTATCCATTTTGAGTTTATTTTTGTGCATGGTGTGAGAAAATGATCTAGTTTCATTCTTCTGCATGTTGCTGTCCAGTTCTCCCAACACCATCTGTTAAAAAGGCTGTCTTTTTTTCCATCGGATATTCTTTCCTGCTTTGTCAAAGACTAGTTGGCTGTATACTTTTGGGTCCACTTCTGAGTTCTCAATTCTCTTCCATTGGTCTATGTGTCTGTTTTTGTGCCAATACCATACTGTCTTGATGATGACAGATTTGTAGTAGAGGCTAAAGTCTGGGATGGTGATCCCTCACGTTTTGGTTTTATTTTTCAGGATTACTTTGGCTATTCGGGGTCTTTTGTGGTTCCATACAAATTTTTGGATAGTTTGTTCTAGTTTTGTGAAGTATGCTGGTGCAATTTTGATTGGAATTGCATTGAATGTGTAGAGTGCCTTAGGTAGTAATGACATCTTAGCTATATTTATTCTTCCTATCCATGAGCATGGAATGTTTTTCCACTTCTTTGTGTCTTCTTCAATTTCCTTCATAAGTTTCTATAGTTTTCATCATACAGATCTCTTGTATCCTTGGTTAGGTTTATTCCAAGGTATTTTATGGTTTTTTGTGCAATTGTGAATGGGATCAGTTTCTTGATTTCTCTTTCTGTTGCTTCATTGTTGGTGTATAAAAATGCAACCGATTTCTGTACATTGGTTTTGTACCCTGCAACTTGGCTGAATTCTTGGATCAGTTCTAGTAGGCTTCTGGTGGAGTCTGTCGGTTTTTCGATATAGAGTATCATGTCATCTGCGAAGAGTGAAAGTTTGACTTCCTCTTTGCCAATTCTGATGCCTTTGATTTCCTTTTGGTGTCTGATGGCTGATGCTAGGACTTCCAGCACCATGTTAAACAGCAGTGGTGAGAGTGGGCATCCCTGTCGTGTTCCTGATCTCAGCGGGAAAGCTCTGAGTTTTTCCCCGTTGAGGATGATGTTAGCTGAAGGCTTCTCATAGATGGCTTTGATGATGTTTAAGTAGGTTCCTTCTATCCCAACTTTCTCGAGTCTTTATTAAGAAGGGATGCTGTATTTTGTCAAATGCTTTTTCTGCATCTATTGACAGGATCATATGGTTTTTATGTTTTCTTTTATTAATATGATGTATCACATTGATTGATTTGCGAATGTTGAACCAGCCCTGTAATCCAGGAATGAATCCCACTTGATCTTGGTGGATGATCCTTTTGATATGCTGCTGGATTCGATTTGCAAGGATCTTGTTGAGAATTTTTGCATCCGTATTCATTAAGGATATTGGCCTGTAGTTCTCTTTTTTTGCTGGATCTCTGTCTGGCTTGGGAATCAGTGTGATGCAGGCTTCATAAAATGAGTCCGGGAGTTTTCCTTCGCTTTCTATTTTTTGGAATAACTTGAGAAGAATTGGGATTAATTCTGTTTTAAATGTCTGGTAGAATTCCCCAGGGAAGCCATCAGGTCCAGGGCTCTTATTTGTTGGGAGATTTTTGATCACTGATTCAATTTCTTCACTTGTTATGGGTCTGTTCAGGTTTTCTATTTCTTCCCGTGTGAATTTTGGTAGTGGGTGTGTGTTTAGGAATTTGTCCATTTCTTCTAAGTTGTCCAATTTATTGGCATATAATTTTTCATAGTATTCCCTGATAATTGCTTGTATTTCTGAGGGGTTGGTTGTAATAAGTCCATTTTCATTCATAATTTTGTGTATTTGGGTGCTCTCTCTTTTCTTTTGGATAAGTCTGGCTAGAGGTTTGTCAATTTTGTTTACTTTTTCAAAAACCAACTCTTGGTTTCATTGATCTGTTCAATTGTTTCTTTGGTCTCTATGTTGTTTATTTCTGCTCTAATTTTTACTATTTCTCTTCTTCTACTGGGTTTAGGGCGTTCTTGTTGCTCTGCCTCTAGTTCCTTTAGGTGAGCTGTTAGATTTTGGACTTGCGCTTTTTCTAATCTCTTGAAATAGGCCTGGAGAGCAATGTACTTTCCTCTTAGGACTGCCTTTGCCGCATCCCATAGATTTTGAATTGTTGTGTTTTCATTTTCATTTGTTTCCATATATTTTTTAATTTCATCTCTAATTGCCTGATTGGCCCATTCATTCTTTAGAAGGGTGTTCTTTAACCTCCATGTTTTTGGAAGTTTTCCAGACTTCTTCCTGTAATTGATTTCAAGTTTCAAAGCATTATGATCTGACAGTGTGCATGGTATGATCTCTATTCTTTTATATTTATTGAGGGCTGCTTTATGTCCCAGTATGTGATCTATCTTGGAGAATGTGCCATGCGCACTTGAGAAGAAAGTAAATTCCCTGGCCTCAGGATGTAAAGTTCTAATATATCCGTCAGGTCCATCTGGTCCAATGTATCTTTCAAGTCCATTATTTCTTTAGTGATTTTCTGTCTGGTTGACCTATCCATTGCTGTAAGGGAGTATTAAAGTCCCCTGCTATTAGCACATTCTTATCTATAAGCTTGTTTCTGTTTGTGATTAATTGTTTTATATATTTAGGTGCTCCCATATTCGGTGCGTAGACATTTATGATTGTTAGTTCTTCCTGATGGATGGACCCTGTATTTATTATGTAGTGCCCTTCTTCATCTCTTGTGATTGTCTTTAATTTAAAGTCCAGTTTGTCTGATATAAGTATCGCTACTCCGGCTTTCTTTGATTTCCTGTAGCATGATATATATTTCTCCATCCCCTTACTTTTAATCTGAAGGTATCTTCCCGTCTAAAATGTGTTTCTTATAGACAGCATATAGATGGATTTTGTTTTTTAATCCATTCTGCTACCCTATATCTTTTGATTGGAGCATTCAGCCCATTTACATTCAGTGTTATTATTGAAATAGGTGGGTTTAGAGTCTTTGTATCTTTTGTAGGGTTCATGTTTGTGGTGGTGTCTCTGGAATCTTTTTGTTCCTTGCAACCTTTCCTTCAGAGCATCCCCCTCAGGATTTCTTGTAGGGCTGGCTTCGTGGTGACAAATTCTTTCAATTTCTGTTTGTTTGGAAAGGTTTTTATCTCTCCTTCTATTTGGAATGACAGGCTTGCTGGATAGAGGATTCTTGGCTGCATATTTTTACTGTTCATCACATTGAAGATCTCTTGCCATTCTTTTCTGGCCTGCCACGTTTCAGTAGATAGGTCTGTCACCACTCTGATGGGTTTCCCTTTGTATGTGAGGGCCCTTTTCTCCCTAGCTGCTTTCAAAATTCTCTCTTTGTCCTTGTATTTTGCCATTTTTACGATGATATGTCATGCAGAAGATCGATTCAAGTTACGTCTGAGAGGAGTCCTCTGAGCCTCTTGTATTTCCACATTGACTTCCTTCCCCAGGTCGGGGAAGTTCTCTGCTATAATTTGTTCCAGGACTCCTTCAGCACCTTTCCCTCTCTCTTCATCTTCTGGGATTCCTATGATACGGATATTGTTGCGTTTGACTGTGTCGCTGAGCTCTCGAATTCTTCTTTCCTGTTCCTGGATCAGTTTGTCTCTTTTGTTGTCAGCTTCTTGTTTTTCTAGAATGGTGTCTTCTAAATCACTTATTCTCCTTTCTGCCTCTTCAATCCGTGCATTGGAGGCCTCTAATTTATTATGTATCTCATTTATCGCATTTTTTAATTCTTCATGCCTATTTTTATTTTCCATTCTGTCTGTAGCCATAGTTTCTTTGATGTCCCCTATGTTTTTTTCAAGCCCTGCTATTAATTTCACCATTATTATTCTAAAATCTTGTTCACTTATGCTGCTGATATCTGTTTTGAGCAGTTCATTAGCTGTCATTTCTTCTTGGAGTTTCTTTGGAGGAGAGCTCTTTCGTTTCGTCATTTTAGTTAGCTTTCCGGCTCTTGTTGGTTTTAAAGACCTGTTATGCTCTCTGTTTCTATGAGCACTGCTATATCCAAGAAACTCTTGACTTTCCAGGGCCTATCCTTTCAGAGATTGTTTTTTGAATGGTATCCCTCGGTCACTCTTGTTGGGACCTTAGTTATTTTATTTTCCTATTCGTAGTGATATTTGGGACTCTTCACCTTGTGTACTCTAGCTTGTTTCTTGAGGTAGCCCTGGAAAAGAAAACAGACAGACAGACACACAGGGAGCAGGAGCACACAAACGCACAGGCTGATTCAACTAACATGCAAAGTGAGAGGGAAAACGAAAAAGTTAATAGAAAAGACGGAGGAAGGAGGGCGAATAGGGAGCATAAAATACATAAAAGGGTCAAAAAGGGGAAAAGAAAAGGAAAAAAGAAGAAAACCGATGGACAAAGAACGGTTTAAAGCATATACCTGGATTTCCCAGCTACAGTTAAATAGCCGTGTGTATGCAGTGCTGGTTGAAGAGCATAGAGAAAAGAGAGAAGGCAGGGTGAGACAAGGCAGATTTGGAAATAGAATGAACAGGCAGAAGGGATAAGAAACTTTTTTCAAAGAGGTAAAGGGTAGGATGTGGTTGGATAGGTGAGAGAAGGATGCTGGAATTATCCAGAGAAACTATATAGTCTAATTACTCCTGAGAGAAATAGCTGAAAAAGTCGGTAGGTGTAGAATTTACATTTACAGAATGGACTTGTGATTGTTTAAGCAAGCTGGCGACCAGAGTTAATCAGGTCAGTGTTTTGGGGAAAAAAGCGAGAAAAGAGAAAAAAGAAGAAAAAAAAAGAGAAAAGAAAGGGGAAAAAGAAAAAAAAAGGGAGGAGGGCACCTCTCAGGCAGAGATGGGCGTGGCGTGATCCGATGCCTCAGGCGGGGGTTCTGCCTTGGCGATTGTGGGAAGGAGAGTGACGGTGCTCCAGTCCCTTCTTGAACCCCGCGCTGCAGCTCGCTTTTTTTTTTTTTTGGCGTGTCAACTCCCCGTTCCGGGGACGCAGCCGAAGTTGGTTGCACTCTTCAACCCAGGCCAGTTCTAATCTCCAAATCCCAGCCCGCGTCCCGCTGAAGTTGCCTTAGACACAGCTTCCCAGACAACCCCCTCGGGCAATTCCAGGCTCCCTGCTGAGCTCTGGGGGCGGAGTCAGGATCGCTGCTTTCTTCTCTGGTCGGCTCTGGTGCGCATGCGCGGGGCTTGCCTGCAGCGTCCGCGTAGCCTGAGCCCGCTGGAGTGAGGAAAACCGGGTCTCTCTATGGCTCGTCACCCGAAACACGAACTCACAGGCAAATTTCCCAGTTTTTAGCTTTTTGCCTTCCCTCTCGAGTTCCAGCCAGCCAGGAGCGCGGACGCCTGGTGTCTGCGCGTCTCCTTCAGGGGTCCCAGCCGCCCTGGAGCTACAATGGCGGCAAGCGCGCCGCCGCTGGAGTGAGGAAAACCGGGTCTCTCTATGGCTCGTCACCCGAAACACGAGCTCACAGGCAAATTTCCAGTTTTTAGCTTTTTGCCTTCCCTCTCGAGTTCCAGCCAGCCAGGAGCGCGGATGCCGGGTGTCTGCGCGTCTCTTTCAGGGATCCCAGCCGCCCTGGAGCTACAATGGCGGCAGGCGCACCCGCTCCGCTTTAAAACCCCACCTCCAGGAGCGGCACAAAGAAGCAGTTTGTGTGCTCAGCCTCCCCCAGGACCGGCTGTCGCGAGGGGACCTGGTGTGCAGATATTTGGCAAGTACGGTCTTTCTATGCACCGAGCAGAGATTTTTCTGTCTCGGACTCTCCCCTTTTCCCCTCTCACTCCCCGTAGAGGGTAGAGGGGGATCGCCTCCCACCCTGGAGGCTCCGATCCCGGGCTGATTTTGCCTTCCCCGGTTCGCACTCACGTTAGAAGGCTTTCTCAGTGGATTCTGCGTCCTTTTTTCTCCCAGTCTCTCAGGTTTTGTATGGTTTCCAGTGGCTTCAGATCTTTTCTGTGTGATGTATGGGCGCGAGTGCAAGTACGGAGCTCCTTACTTCTCCGCCATCTTGCCTCCCTCCTGTATGTATATATTTTTAAACTGAGAGCTTTTATTTGTTTGTTTGTTTATTTGTTACTTTATATTTTAGAGAGAGAATGCAGCGGGGAAGGGAGCCGAGGGAAAGAGACAGAATCCCAAGCAGGCTCCATGATGTGGAGCTTGATCGCATGACCCTGGGTTCATGACCCGGGCTGAAATTTAGTCACTCAACCGACTGAGCCATCCAGGTGCCCCTAACTTTTCTTAATTCTATATTCATTTTGCTGCTTTGACTGAATTCATTGCTATGTTCTCAGCTTGCTGATCTAATCTTCTGCTTTATCCAGTCTGCTATTGAACCCCTCTAATTTATTTTTAGTTCATTTATCACTTCTGTTGGGGAATGTATTATATTTGTTATCTCTTTGTTGAAGTTCTCACTGTGTTCATCCTTTCTTCTCCTGGGTTCGATGAGCATCTTTATAACCATTGCTTAGAATTTATTATCAAGTAGATTGCTTATCTTTGTTTTGTTTAGTTATTTTCCTTAAGTTTTATCTTGTTCTGTCATTTGGAGCATATTTCTTTGTCTGCTCATTTTGTCTAACTCTTTGTGTTTGTTTTTATGTATTAGTCAAGTTAGCTACCTCTCTCAGTCTTAAAGGAGTGGCCTTTTGTAGGTGTCTTGTGGTGCCCAGAAGTGAATCTCCCCTTGTCACCAAAGCCAGGAGGTCAGGAATATCCTTTATGTGGACTCTGTGTGCCCTCTCTTGTGGCAAGGCTACTGCTATAGTGCTTTGGTGAGTGGGGCTGGGTCATGGTTAGGGCTGGGTCCTGGCCTGACGCCCCTGTGCCGCCACAGTTATTAGGGCATTTTAGGAATGAGGGGTGGTTCCTTCCCCAGCTAGATCCTTGGACCCATGTGCTTTGGTGATTTGGTGGGTGGGGATCCCCATAGGCTTGCCTACTGGTGCTAGTAGGTTAAAGGGAAAATTTCAAAAAGGCCCCACCAACCCAATATTTGTAAGGTATATTAAAACTACAGCTATGGTTCCTGCCAGTGTCTCTATCCCTGGGGAGGGTACCTGCTGTTTCGTGCCTCCCTGGCAGATGCTTTAAGTTTAGGCCTATCATATATGATCTATGAGCTTTTCATTGTGTTTGTGTTGGTTTCTGGGTTGATGGAATTTGTGTATGAGCCCTTTAAGAGTGGTTTTCCATTCCATACAGTTTTACAGTTTTCTTGAATGTAATCCCCATTGATATTCAAACCTGATTGTTTTGGGGGCTTGTCTTACCTCTGCAGGCTCTAACGCTTGGGGTGTCTAGAACTTGAATCCCTTGCTCCTCAAAGAAAAGTTTCATGCCTTTGATATTATTCCCAACCATGACTCATTGCCAATGAGATTTTTTTTTCATCTAGTGGGTCTGTGTCCCTGCCTCTTTTTCCTGTCTTGATGCTGTTTCTCTTATTCTTTGCTGTGGAGGCTTTGTTCATTCAATTTTCAGGTCCTTTTCAGAGGGACTTATTCCATATGTAGTGGTAGATTTGTTGTGTCCATGGGAAGAGGTGAGCTCAGGATCTTGCTGTGGCACCATCTTGAATCTAACCTCTCTTTTTTGTATGTTTTATATAATTCTCTCTCTGTTATCTTGTCCCAGCAGTAGTTCATATCACTTGCTGTGTGTTAGAATTTAGCCAACTTTTGAACATACTGATGTCTAGGACACACCCAACAAATAAAAATATCTGGGTGATGAGCTTCAGGTGTCAGTATAGTTTTAAAAGCTTCCCAGGTGATTCTGAATTATATGCATCTTTGAGAGGCATAGATAGTTTTCTAGTCTTCCAAGGTAAAAGTCATCTATTAATGTTATTTAATAGAGTTTTATTCACATGTACACTTATCAATGTTTTAATTTTAGTACAATATGCCAAGCAAATATATTTTATGTGTTACCAATTAAGCATATGACACTTTAAGTGTAAAAAGTCACTTTGAAATCCAATTTAGAAGTGTGTTATTTGTAACTTTTGTTTTTACACAATGAAGTACAATAAAATAATAGAAGACATTTTGATCTGAGATGAGAAAGATAAGATTATTCTATTAAAGAGAAAATTTCCTCAGTGGGAAACTTAAAGAATAAGTGAAGAATGTGAAGGCCTAGCCACAAATAAGAATTCCTTCTCTCCATGTCATCACCTCATCCTTCCGATTAAATTGAACTGTAGTGCTTTGAATATGAATGAAATAGTATTCTGCAAACTATCACCATTCCCTGCTATATGTTTTTCTTATTCAAAGTGAATCATTACAATTTCAGGAGCTTTCAAACCTCCTACTTTAGATAGCACTATGTTTATTTATTGTCAATTAGGTATTATTATATAAAAATGGATATTTGAAGAATCTTCTGTGTATGATCAGGTTAAAAAAAACCTTTGTTGGAGAAATCTTTTTGCTCAAGGGCTGAACAAAAGATAGCTGAATTTTGAATTCTAATTTTTAAAATTCTATTTAATAATTAGAACTTTACATTCTGATGAATAATCCTTATTTTTATAAAATATAGGGAAAGAAAGGCAGTATAAGCAGTTATTTAGCACTAGTAGGTTAGATCAAAAAAATAAATATTTGGAATTAAGTTTAAAATACCTTGCAGGTTTTGAAACTGGGGTTAATGCTTCAAGAAATGAAAATTCTGAGAGCAGATAGGTTAGGGATAATTTTATGAAGTTTTTAAACATATTCATGTCTCTTACACAGGTAATGTATGCTGTTTTCCATCTCTCCTAAGAACAGGACAAGAAAAAATCATTTTATTCTATAGCATAAGGGACTTATGAAAATTATTTTCTGACAGCAAAATTTGTTAAGCATTAGAACAGATACCAGGAGAGGTTATAAAATCACTTTCCCTGAGGTCCCTAAAAATAGAATCATTTCTCCTTTTCTTGGTATATTAGATATACTTCTTCCTAAGAGAAGAGGGATGAATAACTTGACCTCTAACAGTCTGTTTTTTCTGGCCTGATGCAGGTTGCTGTGTGTAAGTAGAAAATATGGTCAGAAACCTCATTAGGGTCTTGCCAAAAAAAAAAAAAAATGCCTAAAGAAATAATGTTTAGAACAAAGCATGTACTTAACATACATATGAATCATATTGTTACTTTCTATGAAGTCCTAATTCTGCATATTGCTTTGGACTTCAACAAAAAGAAATAAGCTTCAATTTTATTAGTACTGTTCACTTTTTTCCCCCTAGAAGTACAGTTTTTACTCTGAGAGGCTGAAATGGCATTGTTCACAATACTGTCATTTTTGGTGTTTTGGAGGATCCAAAAATGCCCTCAGTAGACCATTTGATTACAAATCAGCAGAGGCAGTAATGGTGGGGATATATAACTTAGAAAATCTGTGATATGTGATAAGTACATTCATAGTATTTTATACTTGTATCTAGGAGGTAATGCTAATGCTGTCAAGATTCAGAGTAAGCATAGAATATAGGGAAGGCTTCACCTACAGTCATATTTGTTCTTGGTATTAGAGTATTAATATGTCCTCAGCCAAAGGTTTAACAAGTCTGTGTCATTGTACAAAATATGCAGAAGCTTCCAGAACATGGGTTTTTCAGTCAGAAATACAGCTATAATGGTGGTTTGGGTCACATTAAGTACTTTGGTTTACTATTTTAAAGGAATTTGGCTGTTAATATAGCTCAGTGGTTGGAAAACTGTGCTAAGTAGTCATATCCAGCCTGTCACCTGTTTTTGTAAATAGAACGTACCTACACATATTTGTTTATGTATTATCTGTGGCTACTTTGTACAACATTGGCAGAATTGGGTAGTTGAAACAAAAACCTTATGGCCCACAAAGCCTAACATTTATTATATGACCCTTTACTGAAAAAGTTTGGCCACTTCTGTCATAGTTGATAATTTTGTTTTGTTTTCCCTAGGGAATGGTCTGATCAGATTTATGACTTACAATACTGGCTTTGGCAGCACAGAGAAGATACTGGTGTCTTGTCATATCTTAGTTCTTTGCAAATAGATGTGCTTCATAAAGATATTGTTTAGAATGAATGAGTACATTTATTAGGGCATATCACAGTGAGTCAAAATTAAATTCAGATTTCAGGTGGGAAATAATAAAGTTCTGAAATAAGGAGAGTAGCAAGAAGAATAGTAAATAACTTTCTAAATGAAAGTTATTTGAAAAATAGAATTAGCTAGACACGACTTGATCATTTTAGTAAATTATTCATTTATTTGTTTTACCAATGACTCCTATTTTTTAATCTAATGGTTGTCAAAAATTTTTTTAATTTTTTATTATTGTTTAAAGTTTTCATTTATCTATTTACTTGGAGAAAGAGAGAGAACAAGTGGGGGTGTGGACAGAGAGAGAGGACAGAGGATCTGAAGCAGAGAGCTGATGTGGGGCTCAAACTCATGAACCATAGATCATGACCTGAAGCTAGACCCATAACCAACTGAGCTACCCAGACACCTCTGTCGAAATTTTTAAATATGTCCAAAAGTAGGGATGAACGACCATGTGGTGATTCTCTTGTCTCAACAGTAAGCAACATTTGCCAATATGTTTTTCTGTCCTCACTCCTAAAAAAATACTATTTTTTTCTGGAGTATTCTAAGTCAAAAATAAGTACTAATCTAAGGGCAATCCATAATGCTAAGGATATTGGTACTTTTTCTACAGGTAAGGGTACATAGTCAATGTTAATTTGCTCGTTTAACTTAAAACATAGCTGCAACAGTGCTTCTCATAGAATAGCACAATGGTTCTCATCCTGGGAAGGTCTTCTAAAATACATATTCCTGGGCTTATCTCCAGACATTCTGATTTTGTGGTTCTGGAAAAGTCTTGTCGTCATGCATTTTGAAAATGTCCCGGGAGTAATGCTGATGAGCACCAAAGGCTGTGAAACACCAAGTAAGTCAATTACCATAGTTCAATGAGATGTCTTTCTGGGTTTCACAAAGCGTAGGGCCTAAGTTTTTGACTATTACATCATTTTGGGAACTGTCAATACTAAGGCTGTGAGCATTAGAACATTAGACTATGTGTAGGCTTTCTGGAACTTCAGAAAGTTTGAAAACAGTGCAGTGGATGCCTTACACACGGTATGAACACAGGTCTCCAATTGCCTGGGCTAGTTCTGGTTATTGTCCATTGTCCTGGAGTAATTGTATTTAATAGCACTCTGTTTAACTCTCAGAAGGATCCCAGTTTGGGTAATTATGGATATGATTGAATATGAAAAGTGAACATTAATATGAAGAATATTCAGTGGACTTTTAGATCATGGAAAATGATTTGAAGTTTTGTCTAAAAATACAATGGAAAGCCACTGAGACAGAAGACTAATGTGGTTCATTTTATGATTATAAAAGATTAGTGGCCAGGATATGAAGAACTGATTGAAGGGCCACAACGGTGTCCCAACTTCCAGATGATGGCACCAAATGGGGATGCCATTCAAGTGAACTGTTGGCTATTCAAGTGTGAAATTCAGAGAGTAGGATGGATCAACAGTCATCATGGGAATGCTTAGCTTCCAGAAATACTGCCATGGCTGAAGTCAACTAAGGGAGTGTAAAAAAAAGAAGAGGCCCAGAGCTGACTCTGAGTCAGTCTAGCATCTACTGTTTGTAATAGGAAAGCAGAGGAGTGGCAAAGGATGAAGACTTTCAAAGAGGGAGTTTCGTCTCTAGTAAATACTGTTGTGAGGATGTCATAGGTTGAATTCCCTGGGAAGCAGTTTCTTGGAAGAAATGTAATACACAGGGTGTTTACTAGAAGATGTTTAGGATCAACATCTGTGGAAGAAAGGTTTGGAGAGAGGATTAGCAGAAGTGGGGCTGTGGTGTAGGCCCAGTGGTAATATTGGCTGACCCTCCCCAGGGTCTGGAGCCGGAATGACCCTTAGGAGTTGTCCTGAGTTGGGCTAAAGGCCCCCTCATTATATTTCCACTGGCATGTGGGTCATGCTAAGGAAGAGTATGACCTGGACTGAGGTGGCTTTCTGCAGCTGAGGAAATGTCTGAAGGAGCTGGCATTTGAAGGCTATCCTGCTGACAGCACTCCTAGCAGCTCGGGCCGCACGTGCTTCATTGGACGGGGACTTGGGGTGGCCCATCCTAGTGTCTACCACAGAGAGAAAGCTAGATGACGACCAGTGAGTGAGAGTTGCTTACTTACTCACTCAACATATTTATTGAACATCACAATGTGCCAGGCAGTGAACTAAGTGCTGTTAGATAAATGTATAAAACAACTGTTACAGCTTGTAATATGTGTAGTGAACTAAACGAACAGAGTTAAGTAATTGAGAATATAGGGTTGAGAATTACTTATTTCAAGAGGACTTTGTGACCTTTACAATAGTAGTTTAGCAGAGTGACTTATGTAGACACAGACTAGAGTGATTTGAGCAATGAATATAATAATGTTATTTTTCAGATGCATAAGTTGTGATTTCTTTCTATTTGAAATGATAGCATCAGCTTCCTTTATGAAAAATATACTGATTAATAATGACTCATGGATAATATTGGTCTTCTATTTAGTTTTTAGGATTCTTACAGTTTTGTTCACTTAGTTCATTGTCAGCCCCATAAGGTTGACAGGGAAAGTGTCATTATCCTCACTTTATAAGTAATGGTAGTAGAAAGAAGTACTTCTAAGAAGCTAGGGAATAAACTGAGAGCCAGAGTCTGGTAGGGGGTGAAATGAGGCTAAGAATCACATCTTTCGCTATATCTTTCCCTAGTCTTTCCAGCAAGAAGGTGAACTGAATGGTTGGTAATAATAGGAGGGCTTAAATACCTTTTTTCAAATTTAAATCATCATAATGTTGCATATAGAGTTGCCAGATGAAATATCTAAAACATGCTTATACTAAAAAACATATTCATTGTTTATCTGACATTGAAATCAACTGTATTTCCTGTATTTTAATTTATTATGTTTGGCAGCTCTAGTTGTATGACACAGGGAGTTTCAGCTTCCTTTATAGTTTGTGCAAAAAAAAAAACCCAACAACAACAACAACAACAAACCTGATAGCATGTGCAGGTGACCACTCTGTAAGACCTGACCTGCCAAATACAACACCTGTATTGACGGGCATGAATAAATGAATGTAAGTTAAAGTGAGCTAAATCAATACATGCTGAGCAAGTCTGGCGTATGTTGTGTATGTTGCCCACCCTGAGATGTGGAACCTCATTAATACCCACCCCAATCTTCCCACATAGAGAAGAGACCTGACAAGATACTTTTAATGAGTGTGGAGGTGTGCCTGGAAGATGGTCTAGAGTTTTATAGTGCCAAGCCGCAAAAATATGTAGTTAACACTCGAATGGATCTTCAAATCTTCTGCTAGGCCACCTGTTGGGGACTCTGGAAGCCTGGTTAGGCTTCAGAATGGTAAATGTTCTGGAAAAAAGGGAATAGAAGCAATTTGTCTCAGTTCACCATGACAAGACGCTGATCTTGAGGCCAGCTGCTGTCTAGAGAAGGCATTTTTAAGAATTTGATCATGGAAGTAGAACTGTTTGTGAGCTTAACAAGAGGTAAAGAAAGCATTTGCCTGGTGTGAGAGAATAAAAGGTAAAGACAAATTTGTAAATACATTTCACAAACATTTGTTGTAACGGCAGTGTTCGTGTAAAGCTTATATTAAGCCCCTAAGCTGTTATTTTAATAATGTAAACAGTAATTAAAACTGAGGCTTTGGGAACTTTTTTAGTATTTGGTCATATAAATAGGATCTTACTGCTACTAAAGGGAAAATACATGTCATAGACACCCTGAATTCTTAATCAAAGTTTAATACATAAATAGATCACAGAATATTGAAGAAAGTGTCCACAAATGAAATACATTTTTTTTCTGTTACATAAGCAGCAGTATCTATCTTTATTTGTATTTTGGATGTTATAAATGGTTTCTTTTTATATTGTAAGAATCCATGATCTGTCTCCAGATTAACGCAATAGAATATATCTTCTTGATTAGATATCTTGCTGGGAGAAGAAAGAGAAAGAAAAAAAAAATCTACTTAAAATCAGAACTGCTTATATTGAAACTGATTGCATGATTGGATATTCAAGAGTATTTAATTAAAGCTCTGTTGTTCCCTAATTTTCTTTTAACAATTGATTAAAACTGTGTAAATAGATATCAGAAACATCATTCCATTGTTTATAGATGCATCTCTCAGTGTTGGAAAACAAATTTGTTTAAGCCTGCATGTGTATTTGGTGGTTTGGCATGTAGTTAAGAATGCAGACTTGTATCAGCTTGTGAAACAGTCTGAGTTTTAGTCTTGGCTTCCCCATTTCTTTGCTGTGTGACCTTGGGAAAGTCACTTCACCCTCCTGAACCTCAATTTCTTAATCTTTAAAAGAGGGTGAATAAAAGTGCCTCATTTTAAGGTTGTTGTGAAAATTAAGTGTTAATCTAGAGAAAATACTTAGAATGCTGTCTAGCATAATCAACTATAAAGTATGCTTTGGTGTTATTATCTGTCGTTCATAAAACTAAGGTAAGGTTGATAGCTTCTATAAGTGATGAGGTAATTTTGAAATAGTTCATAAAATAACATTTGAAATAATCATCTTAGAAGTATATCTTAATAATACATTTTAACATTTTGATACACAATAGGAAGGTACTTGTATACACATAAAGATATGCAACAGTTAGCTAATATTTTTTTTTGCTAATTTTGGATATTCACAATAACTCTTTGGTGTGTATACTTGATTTCTAAGATCTTTTGCAGGAAATTAATAAATTCATAGTATATGAAGTTATGTCTTTTAGGATCCTGCGAAATATGTCTTATGAAGGTACTTACATAATGGTAATGAACAGTCTTTTTCTATGAAGTTACAGCTAAAATCTAATGCTTTTATTTTGTTTATTTTTCTCCTGACTAGTTGCTTTTTAATTTGGGGTTCTTGTTCATGAATGATTCTTGAAAAGCTCAACACTAGAATGTATAAAAACTGTCATGAACTCATATCAATTACTATTCTTTAGGGAAGCCACAAAGAAACATATTCTATATTCCTTAACTATCACAAGTTTATGCAAAATACTAAATATTTATTTTGAGTATGTAGTTCATATTGTTCAGTGATTTATATTTATAGTTAACATACAGTGCAGTATTGGTTTCAGGAGTAGAATTCAGTGATTATCACTTACATACAACACCCAGTGATTATTAATATATTAATTTTGGAAAGAGAAAGATTAAGCAGGTAGGACTTGTGGAGGAGACAATAAATAGCTATACTAAAGTGTCTGCATAGATTATGCTGTAGGGCATTGTGGCAAACTGCTGCCCTTGATTTCTGCTGCAGTCAAAAGAGGCAGAAATGACCTGTTATTGAAGTAGGGCATCTAGTGGTGACACAAAGTTTGACTCTCTGGAGGTGGAGGGTGAGTTGGGTTCCCAAGGTGTAAACATCAGGATGCCTAGACTGAGCAGATCTCTGGTAATTTCCTCAGAGCACAGCAAAAGAGAGCCTTTGTGTTTCCTAGTCTGTGGATCTTTCCATGCAATGGTGTCTACTCATTAGGAGAGCAGGTCAAGTCACATGGGCTATTGATTCTCAATCCCCTAAAAGACCACCAGAATGAAACTGTTGATAAAGCTAAGTTTTATTGACACCCTCTTTACAGTCATAGAGGTATTTCTACTTGGGAAAATTAAGGAAGGTTACTTATAGAACTTTAGAGCCTGAGTCAGTGACATTCAGGTGGGTCTTGGCCAAGTGAGGAACTGATTGGACTGGAAAGAATCTGTGATGTAATAGTTTTAGATTGATGGGCAAAGACAGGTGAGGAACTTAAAGCAAGTGTTCTCAAGCAAATTATTTTGATTGATCACAGTCTTATCTTCTAGAAGCAATTATTTTCTGGAGCAAGGAGTTAAGTTTTCAAATAAGTGAACTTGGTTGTTTTTTTGTTTTTTGTTTTATATAGGGACAGAAAAGAAGTCTTTGTAACCATGTTGTCTAGCATTGGGCCAGGAAATTGTGCCTGATTCCAGTATTGCTCAACCCTTGGTCCTAGCTTTCCACATCGACCTAGAGATGAGTTTCCTTGCATTTGCTGGCTTAAATTCACATATGGATACAAACCTGCCCCCAAGACAAACAAATAAACAAAATAACTGTACTCTTCCCTCCTTCCTTTTTTTTTGTCTCTTAATTCTCCCCAGGTTGTTGGCCCAATACTTTCTTCAGGACATTCTTCTGGGGCCACCTATTCTGAAACCATACAGGGCACTTGAATCCTAATTCTTTTCCACACATATGTCATCAAAATATGCAGGAACCTTTATGACCAGGGTAACCTTCTTTGTTCCCCAAGAACCCTTTCCTTTGAACTGGACCTAACAGTGGTTGATTTTGAGTATTGAAAATGTTTTTTTCTTTCTGCTGTCTCTTTCTAACCACAGTTGACATTAAACGTTTCTACTCATAGATCCAGCAGAGTCTGTTTCTCTTTGTTTATGTCTGTTTGTTTTTAAAACAGAAAGACTGATGGTGTTTCAGCCTGCTGTTAGTGCCCTGGAGTTGGTATTTGCTAAGGACCATCTTTCTGATTATTGCAGTCCTAGAAAACCCAGGAATGCCAGCCCTCCTGGCCACCAGAGCAAGGCAGTCAAGGGGTATTTCCTGGAAGCAGACATAAAAACTTGGGTCCAGACATATGTAAGAACTCCCCTCTGGGAGATGCTATCGCATTGGCACACAGCAGAGGGAGAGTGTGAAAACAGTTCCTGCCCTCTAAGAGTCTCAGTCAGCTCTTAGAGGTGTGTTAAATTAGAAGCCTATCCCTTAGGCTGCAGCTATTAAAGATAACCTAATAGGCCTCTTTCACTGAAAGATTAAGCACCTGGGTCTGTTGCCTCTTGCCATGCTCAGAGTGTGGTAACTCTTTCTCTATTGGTTATACTCCTATGGGACCTGTGAACATAAGCCTCACTGTCCACCAAGAGGCAGATGATGCAGAGGTTTCTCCAGGCAGCAGCTGCTAGAATCAGGGCACCAGAAATGGATGTAAGATCCCTTCCAGAAGATACCAGCAAGCTGGAGTGAAGCATACAGACAGCACAAAGATGGCGTCCATTGGGCTCCATTTTCAGAAAGCATGTTCATGGGCCCCTACACGTGTGCCAAGCCAGAAACCTGCTCTCAAGCCAAAGGTCCTGAACAAGTAGCAAATAGACCTCTTTCTAAGAAAGGCTGGGGGTGTGTTTCAGTCTGTTATCTGTACAGTATCCAGTGAGTGGTAGTCTGCCAGGAGCTGAATTTCCGATTGTTATAGCCCCATGTACCCAGAGCCAGATGGTGAAGGGTCATGTTCTGGGTGGCAGCCACAAAGACCAGCTCACCAGATATAAATACTGGGGCACCACATGTGTGTAGAAGCTCCCCCTAGGAGGTACTAGTGCTCTGGAATGTGGCAGAAAGGGTTTGCAAAAATGACACTCACTGAAAAAAAGGAGGGAAAAGGAAAGGGGGAAAAAAGACAATTCACTGGCCTTAAGCAAGGCAGAGGGAGAGCAGTAAGACGGCACCAACTAGCCTCCATCCACAGAGAATATCTCAGAAAGCCCTAGTTCCTCAGACCTGTGCTTTCAGGTTAGAAAATGAGTCTCTGTCACATAAAGTTTGGGTACTTTTCAAAGGGCTGCTTCTGTACTGGGCCCTGGAGCCAATGAGTCCTTCTGCATGTCCTTTACAACCTGTTTCTCAGTTCTCCACAGCCCTGTGGGTGTTGTAAGCAGGAGCCCCACGGGTCTTCAGAGCTGGATGTTTTGGGGGCTTATTTCTCGGATGACAGCCTTAAAAGTTGAGATGTTGAGGATAGGAACCCTTTGTTCTTCAGGGAGGAGCTCCAGGTTTTGAGTTCTCTTGATTGTGGTTCCAGGTGTGGGGTTTATGGTGAGATTGTCACCCCTCTTTCCTACTGTTTCAATATGGTTTCCTTCTTACTTACCTGATGTGAAGGGGTCACTTCACCTGCTTTAGGGTGTTTTGTTTTTTTCAAAATTTTTGAGGAAGTTCTTCCCTAGATAGCTGTAGATTCAGCGTGTCAAAGGGAGAAGGAACGTTCAGGATCTTCCTGTGTTGCCATCTTGAACCAGAACCCCATACTTTTGTGTGGTTAGTTTTTTTCATGGTGAAATGAAACTCTACTTAGTTATCATTAGTGGTTATGTTTAAAAACAACTGGTTTTGTATAAAATATATCAAAATTCCTAAAACTAAGGTGTTAAAAAGATAGTATCAAAAAAATTTTCTTAAGATGGTTATCAAGTTTAAAGAGAGTTCTTAGTGGCTGATTGCTGGCATTCAGTAGATATTTTCTTCTCAGTGACTAGATATTATTATTTCTGTTATGATTGCTGCTTAACAAATCACCCTATAACTTTGTGGCTTACAACTGTCTTACACAGTTTCTGTTGGTAAATAATTTAGGAAGGTCTTAGCTTGAGATCTTCCATGAAATTGCAATCAGACATAATGTGGATCTGGAACAGATGGTTACCAGCTCTTCATGTAATCTTGGGGTCTCTTTTTTCATGTTGTCTTGAGTATTTGCATATGGATTCTATATGTAGTCTCACTTGGGTGTTCTCACAGCATTGTGGTTTAATGGCAGTTGGACTGTTTACATGGTAGCCAAAGGTTTCAAAATTAAGTATCCCAGTGAGCAAAGCGGAAGCTACATGGTGTTTTATAATCTATCCTTGGGACTCACAAAGCATTGCTATCTTTACTGACTGACTAGACACAGCCTACCCAGTTTCAAGAGGAAGGGACACAGAATTCCTCCTCTGACCTCTCTGGGAGGAATTTCAGGGAATTTGGGGCCATCTTTTAAACCTCCACAATTCTGTGCAATTCTAGCAATTATTAAGGCAAGTTGGTGGACGGGGTTACATCATAATGTTTAACATGGGTTAATTCCTTGGGAACTGGAAGAGGCTCACACTTAGAACCTTTTCAACTATGGATGCATAAGAATGAATGAAGAGAATTTAACAGCAGTCACTGGCCGAACCTTTTTTTATTGTCTCTCTTATCCCCTTAGTTTAACTCTACATTTATGGGTAGTATAGCATGTTACTAGGCCCTTTATATTCTTAAATAAGTAACAGACTTGATACCAAAACCCTGGTATAGTCAGCCTTGCTGAGCATTAATTTTGAGCAGTATCGCTGAGTACAAATATTAGACATTATTCTGGCAGATGTAGATCAGTCTAAAAGCATTTGATGGATCAGTATCTGTTTTGGTTACCTTTGCTCAGCTACTAGTGTTAAGGCAAAGACTAGTACCAGTGAAAACACTCATCAGTTTTAACAGATAAGGTCATTTAGGACACCTCAACCTTCCAATTTGGTGCAGATCCTTGTCAGCAATTAGATAGTTGAGCACCTACAGGACTGTCAGCCTTTACTTGTGTTATGATCTGTATTTCAAGTGAAAGGCTGAAAAAATACAGTTATTGTGGAAGTCTGTCAATTCAGTGAGGTAATTAAAATTCAAATACAATCTTCAGTAACTTAAAACAATTAAAAAAAAAAAAGACCCATAGGAATCTGGTTAGGGTTCTTCCTAACAGAGTGGAGAAAATGTGATATGATTCACATTAGGATAGGTTGACTAGTGTGATAATCCCCAACTCTTGGTGGCTTAGTGCAATGCAAGACTATTCTTTGTGTCTACACATTCTAAGCAGGTGTTTTTGAGCAACTTTACAGATGGTTCTTTAGGAACCTGGCCTTCTTTGTTGTGGCTTCACATCCCCTCAATTCTCAGAGCTGTCTGCCAGATTCTCTGCACACAGCCAGAAGGCGATGGAGAGATGCATGGCGTGTTTGATGGGCCAGAGCATCCCCACTGTAGAGGAAGTTGGCAAATGTGGTCTAACTCTGTGCTTGGAGAAAAAGAAAAGGGATATGGTAGGCAGGTAGGAAGTTTCTGCCCCAGAATTCTTCATCATTACATTCTTTTATATTCATAAAATAATGCCAAGAAGTGTAATGGTGCCTAGAGATTTACATTGAATAACAAGTTAATATTTATTGTTTACTCTCTGTAGTCTCTAGCCAGGTGATAAGTTGTGTCCTTGATTTTGTATGAAAAAGGATTAGAATATGAATTATTGCCTGAAAGGGTAAGCAAATACAGTGTTTAAAAGGTAAATACAATGAAGGTGGCATTCAGGTGATAGAAAGAATTTTCTCAGGCCAAGTTGGAAGTGAACATTAAACCAAAGAGTATTCCAAACAGTGGATTCACAATTATAATAAGCTTATAGCTCAGAGCATCATTTAGGGAGTAAACCTCAAATGTTTACTTAAGGTCAAGTTAGAGTACGTACATTAGCAGTCTATCTTTGGCTCTTATTTGATCTGAAGCTTTTACTAGTATTTATTTAAATTTTTTATTAATGTTTATTCATTTTTGAGAGACAGAGAGGGCGCAAGTGGGGGAGGGGCAGAGAGAAAGGGAGACACAGAATCTGAAGGAGGCTCCAGGCTCTCAGCTGTCAGCACAGAGCCCAACGTGGGGCTTGAACTCACGCACTGTGAGATCATGACCTGAGCTGAAGTTGGACCTTCAACCAACAGAGCCACCCAGGTGCCCCTGACTTACTATTTTTAACAGAATCAAATTGGACTGTAGTAGGTGTGGGTCAGTTTTGAAATGATCAACTTTAAGCTCAAAATTTGCTGGTAATAGTTTAAATGTTTACTACTAATAATATTTATTTAAAATATACACTTAGAATCAATAAAAAGCCAGTCCAGTAGACATTTGAAACATGTAGGCAAGTTACATGTTCAGATACTTAGATTGTTTATGTTGTATTTACAGCTGAGTGTCTACAGAAGGGAGAATAACAAAACACATTGCTAAGTATGGGTGAGAAAGAGAAAACAAAACTGAGGCTACCTAGATGAAAACAGCAAGATCAATTATAGGAACTTTAAGAAGGAAAAGGAATAAGTGACCTGCTGTTACTCTAGAATAAGTGGAAAATGAAGGGCAAAACAAAGCAAACTTCTTTCATAAGTAAAAAAAAGAGAACTGCCTCATCTAAAGTGTCAATAAGAAAAGAATCAGTAGCCCTTTTTTTGTTAATGAAAACATCTTGGTCATAAAATATTAGCTCCATACTTCAAGTGTTCAACAGAAGTGACATAAAAGGTATTAAGGAGACGCCCTAAAGGACTCCTCGCCAGTGCTGTATATAGTGAGGGCACATTTGGAAATTAGTTTTGGCCTCTGGTGGACAATAAATCTGCCTCAGCTCCATAGAAATCAGCCCATAGACCAAAGAAAAGTGAAGACCCAGAGGAGGAGAAACAAAATCAAATCAAGCCCCAGGAGTCATAGGAAATCATCCTGAGGCATTTCTGTGCCGCTCTCCCCACATGGCCTCCCAGGCCATTCTCTACCGAGTACCTTCACACACTGCAGAGCCTCTGATCCCAGACTCTGTCTTTGCCGCATCCTCAATGTTTAAAAGTTATTGATACTTTAGAGAAGCCACCATTACTTCCTTTCCCATAATCATCATTTTCTTTCTTATGTTTTCTCATCTGTCAAAGTATAAGGGACTATACACAGGGAGTGGTAATTAAAAGATAGATAGGCTCTTGGAAGCAGCCAGACCACAGTCCAGCTATAAACAGATTGCCAGTTGCTGCTGTTCTCTGTGAGGTGGGGAAGGAGCAATTAGAGTATCTAGGTGAAATAGCACTAGACCTGCCAAAATTCTAGATTCACACCGTGAGCAAACTGTGTTTGAGGAATCCAAAAGAACATGCCCCTAAACTTCTAACATACACATGTTTTTTTCCCATATGGTTTCCTACTTGATTCTACTCCCAGGCAGGATTCTTGTTTTTATTCCCTCCTCAGAACGAAACTCAGTATCACATCACCAGAAAACCCATTATTGAATGTGGTGAAGGCCTGAATCTTCTGCCAGATGTCTTATTGATTACCCTTTCTATAATGACCTATACATTCCTAAGCTCAATTTCTGTCATTTCCTTATGTCTTTGCCTGAATAGGATGACTCTTTAGACTGCTTTATTGCAGAATATAACTCATACACGGAAAAGTGCTTTGTTATACACACACA
Source organism: Proteles cristata cristata (assembly GCA_017311185.1). Classification (NCBI taxonomy): domain Eukaryota; kingdom Metazoa; phylum Chordata; class Mammalia; order Carnivora; family Hyaenidae; genus Proteles; species Proteles cristata. Next base: position 1,387,412 of record JAESUZ010004636.1, read on the forward strand.
CATTTGTATTTTACCAAATGGTTAACAAACACCCCTGTAACCTTCTCTCTCTAAATACTTTTCTGACTTTTATACCAATAAGGTCCCTTTTTGAAATAGTTATATCACCTGTGTATGTGTCTCTAAAGATCACATTGTAGCTTTGTCTGTTTTTGAACTTTTTGTAAACACAATAACAGATATTCTTTAGTGTCTAACTTTGCTCAGTGTTCTATCTGTAAGATACAGTCAGATTGAGTGAAGCTGTGATTTGTCCTGTATTGATTACTGAATGACATAAAGGTCTGTGTACATATGTGTTTCTTGTTTTTTTCTTCCACTTTCTTAAATATTCCTGCTTACCAGCATTTTATCTTTAGCTCAATTCTGTTCTGATTGTACATATGTTATCTTTGGTATAAATGAGGTACTGGGGGGAAGACAATAAAGACAACATTTCTCCACCCTGCAGGTTAGGCTCAGAGAAGTACCTGGAAAGCAGAAACTTGACAGAAGCTGTCCTTCTCTGTTGTACTATTTTGAGAGAGAGGAGGGAGAATCCCAAGCAGGTCCCACGTTGGCAGCACAGAGCCCGACGCGGGGCTTGAACTCACACACCATGAGATCGTGACCTGAGCCAAAACCAAGAGTCAGATGCTCAGCCAACTAAGCCACCCACCCCAGTACCATCTTGAAGGAGGTTAGCCACACACCACAGAGAAAGCAATAATTAACCTTCACATACTCTAAAATCTTATTTCTCTGACCTCACTCTTATTACCCTCAAAAGTTTTTGATTCTTCTTTAAAAATTATTTACTCTCTTTCTCTCCCTCTCTCTTTTTTTCATAGGCCAGAATGACACAGACAGACTAGCTTTTAGGGCCCCGGCCTGGAGAGAGAGGCCCCATGCTTTCCTTGGCTTACCAGGTCTTTAAGTTCAGCATTCTGCATTGCTTCTCTCTCTCACCTGGGAAAGTGTCTGTGTTCAGCTCACTGTCCTTGCTGATTGACACTGACATGAACTGCATTGCTCACAGGCTGCAGATATCTCAGCCAGTGTATAAGAACCTACTTGTTAGAATCAGAATCAGATGCCAACAGAACAGGGCTTTTTCAAAGTGTTATTAAATTGGGGCTTTGTTTGTTTGTTTGTTTTAAATATGACTGCTGCCATCTACCCATTTAAGTCTAGACAATTTATATTGCCCCATAGCCTCTGTTTCAGAATTTTCAATATATTTTGGTACCTGTATGTTTATTGCCTTTTCATTTAAACTAACGTTTAAAATTAGTGTCCCTGGAAAAGGTTCTTTTCTATCTAATTTTCCTTTAGATCATATCTAGAAAGCATTAGAGGATCTTTTAAAATAGGAGCTTTACTTCGCAAATCTTTCATAAGGTAAAAAATCAAGTGTCTCATTAAAGTGTAACAATATATGAGTTACATATAGATCTAATTGGTTTTTTATTTTCATGTTTTATTAAGCTTTTTAAACAAATACCAATGTCAAAACTCTAAAATTAAGTGGAATTAATTTTCACAATCCTTCTTCTCCAGAAACTTAAAATTTCCTTCCTACTCTTTGTAAAATTTGTAAAACTATCACTTGTTTTTTATAGCTTTATATTTGAATACTTTTGATGTGTATTTTAATGTTAAGTGTCCTCTAATATAATTGTGATATTTGTGATATTTATTTAATGGATGCAACCCAATTTTACCTATTTGCACACATTTGGATATATAGCTGTTTAAAAAATACAATTTCAATGTAAATATACAGTATTTTTATTCTCTCACATTATTTTAATATTATGTTCCAACTGAATGAATTTTATAGTTTTATAATTTTTAGGTTGGTTATTTTGAGGTGTAGAGCATTTTTTCATATATTTATTTACTGTTTCTGTTTACTTTGTGAATAAGCTATTAATATTTTTTGGTATTAATCTATTGGGTGCTCAGTAATATTTTAACAGGTTTAACATTTTTTCATCGGCACCATTGACTCTTTTTTGTCATATTTAGTATGTTTTTTCCTCTCAATGCTTAAAACTTTTAGTTTACTTAATGTTTTAGTACAGTAGCTTAATCTTTTCATATTTTTGTCTTACTCATTTTACTTCTCAAAACTTAGAAAAGTTATGACCTGTCCAATGAATATTAGTATTATTTTCTGGCATTATTACTAGGATTAAAAAAAACTTAACCCCTTAATCTACTTTTAATTCAATTTGATATGAATATTATGTTTCACCAGTGAACACACCAAATTCTTTCGGTGCTAAGTTTTCTTCACTTCACCTTTTCCTTCCCCCAATAAGTACGATACCCTCTGATGTAGGAAATACTTGTAAGTGATGATGTAGAACTCCAGTCTGACTGGCAGCTTTCCTGTGTTAAAGAGATCTATCAGTTAATGTCTTAGGAAATAATAAGAGGCTTTTTTTAAACTTGAGGTTTAGTATTTCCTAGATATATCATGGTGTTGGTTTCAGTGTATCAATTTTGTTTAAAACCTGAAGTCCTTCTGTTTCCTATATCTGATCTTCTGTTGGTTCAAGGAAGATTACTCTGAGCTCTGAGGATTTATTTTGATTGATTTGTTAAAGTTTCTTCCACAGCAGCCTCTGATTTTCACAGTATCTAACTTTTGTGTATACCTGCTTTTCTTATTTTCTTTCCTGCATTTATTGCCTCTGTGCACTGATTACATTTGAGTTAGCTTTTTATTATGTGCTATCATGGAGAGTGTTATTTATTTTCCCTAAGTTTTTTCACTCCTCTCTATGCACTCTGTAGTTGTACTAACACATCCAACAAATGTCAGTATCAAGATATGATTTCTTTTGACACAGATTAATATGAAATGTAAAAGAATATCTATTAAAAAAAAACACTCTTAAAACAGACATTAGAAAAGGGAACCAGGCCTTTTTTTATTACTAAATAATAAAAGATTCCTAGGCCCAGGAATCTTCAGGTGTGGAGTTTGGTGAGTTCCTTATAGATTTGGATACTAGCCCTTTATCTGATATGTCATTTGCACCTATCTAAAAAAAAAAAAACCTTAGAACAGATATTAGAAAAGGGAACCAGGCCTTTTTTTATTATTAAATAATAAAAGATTCCTAGGCCCAGGAATCTTCGGGTGTGGAGTTTGGTGAGTTCCTTATAGATTTGGATACTAGCCCTCTATCTGATATGTCATTTACAACTATCTTTTCCCATTCCATCGGTTGCCTATTAGTTTTATGGATTGTTTCCTTTACCGTGCAGAAGCTTTTAATCTTGATGAGGTCCCAATAGTTCATCTTTGCTCTTGATTGCCTTGCCTTTGTGGGTGTGTAAAGTAAGAAATTGCTGCGGTTGAGGTCAAGGAGGTTGTTTCCTGCTTTCTCCTCTAGGGTTTTGATGGTTTCCTGTCTCACATTCAGGTCCTTTATCCATTTTGAGTTTATTTTTGTGTATGGTGTGAGAAAATGATCTAGTTTCATTCTTCTGCATGTTGCTGTCCAGTTCTCCCAGCACCATCTGTTAAAGAGACTGGCTTTTTTCCATTAGATACTCTTTCCTGGTTTGTCAAAGATTAGTTAGCTGTACATTTTGGGCCAACATTAGTTGGGTCCAGATCTGAGTTCTGTATTCTATTCCATTGAACTATGTGCTGTTTTTGTGGCAATGCCATACAGTTTTGATGATTACAGATTTGTAGTAGAGGCTAAAGTCTGGGAGTGTGTTGCTTCCCGTTTTGGTCTTCTTCTTCAATATTACTTTGGCTATTTGGGGTCTTTTGTGGGTCCATACAAATTTTAGGATAGTTTCTTCTAGTTTTGAGAAGAATGCTGGTGCAATTTTGATTGGGTTTGCATTGAATGTGTAGATTGCTTTGGGTAGTAATGACATTTTAACTACAGTTATTCTTCCAATCCATGAGCATGAAATGTTTTTCCAATTCTTTGTGTCTTCAATTTCCTTCATAAGTTTTCTATAGTTTTCATCATACAGATCTCTTCTATCTTTGGTTAGGTTTATTCCTAGGTACTTTATGGTTTTTTATGCAATTGTGAATGGGATCAGTTTCTTGATTTCTTTCTGTTGCTTCATTGTTGGTGTATAAAAATGCAACTGATATCTGTACATTGATTTTGTATCCTGAAACTTTGCTGAACTCATGGATCAGTTCTAGTAGGCTTCTGGTGGAGTTTCTTGGGTTTTCTATGTAGAGTATCATGTCGTCTGGGAAAATTGAGAGTTTGACTTCCTCTTTGCCAATTCTGATGCCTTTGATTTCCTTTTGGTGTCTGATGGCTGATGCTAGGACTTCCAGCACTATGTTAAACAACAGTGGTGAGCGCGGACATCCCTGTCGTGTTCCTGATCTCAGGGGAAAAGCTCTCAGTTTCACCCTTGAGGATGATGTTATCTGAGGGCTTCTTGTAGATGGCTTTTATGATGTTTAAGTAAGTTCCTTCTATCCCGACTTTCTCTAGGGTCTTTATTAGGAAGAGATGCTGTATTTTGTCAAATGCTTTTTTTGCATTTATCGACAGGATCATATGGTTTTTATTTTTTCTTTTGTTGATGTAATGTATCACATTGATTGATTTGCAAATATTGAACCAGCCCTGTAACCCAGGAATGAATCCCACTTGATCTTGGTGGATAATTCTTTTTATGTGCTGTTGAATTTGATTTGCAAGTATCTTGTTGAGGATTTGCATCTGTATTCATCAAGGATATTGGCCTGTAGTTCTCCTTTTTTGCTGGATCTCTGTCTGGCTTGAGAATCAAAGTGATGCTGGCTTAATAAAATGAATCCAGAAGTTTTCCCTCAATTTCTATTTTTTGGAATAGTTTGAGAATAATGGGTATTAATTCTGTTTTAAATGTCTAGTAGAATTTCCCAGGCAAGCCATCTGGCCCAGAGCTCTTATTTGTTGGGAGATTTTTGATAATTGATTCGATTTCCTCACTAGTTATGGGTCTGTCCAGGTTTTCTATCTCTTCCCATATGAATTTTGGTAGTGTGTTTATGTTTAGGAATTTGTCCATTTCTTCTAAGTTGTGTAGTTTTTTGGAGTATAATTTTTCATAATATTCCCTGATAATTGCCTGTATTTCTGAGGGGTTGGTTGTAATAAGTCCATTTTCATTCATGATTTTGTCTATTTGATTGCTCTCTCTTTTCTTTTTGAGAAGCCTAGCTAGAGGTTTGTCAGTTTTATTTTTTCAAAGAACCGACTCTGGTTCCATTGATCTGTTCAACTGTTTCTTTGGTTTCTATATTGTTTATTTCTGCTCTGATTTTTATTATTTCTCTTCTCCTACTGGGTTTGGGGCACTTTTGTTGCTCTCCCTCTAGTTCCTATAGGTGCTCTGTTAGATTTTGCACTTGCACTTTTTCTAATTTCTTGAAATAGGCCTGGAGTGCAATGACAGGCTTTCTGGATAGAGGATTCTTGGCTGCATATTTTTTCTGTTCATCACATTGAAGATTTACTGCCATTCCTTTCTGTCCCACCAAGTTTCAGTAGATAGGTCTGTCACCACTCTGATAGTTTCCCTTTGTATGTTAGGGCCCTTTTCTCCCTAGCTCCTTTCAAAATTCTCTCTTTGTCCTTATATTTTGCCAGTTTCCCCATGATGTGTCATGCAGAAGATTGATTCAAGTTACATCTGAGGGGAGTTCTCTGTGCCTCTTAAATTTCAACATCTACTTCCCTCCCCAGGTTGGGGAAGTTCTCTGCTATAATTTGTTCCAGGACTCCTTCATCACCTTTCCCTCTCTCTTCCTCTTCTGGGATTCCTGTGATATGGATATTGTTCCATTTATTGTATTGCTGAGCTCTCGAACTCTTGTTTCATGTTCTTGTATCAGTTTATGTCTCTTTTTCTCAGCTTCCTCTTTATCTATAATGTGTCTTCTAAATCACTTATTCTTTTTTATGCGTCTTCAGTCTGTGCATTGGACACCTCCATTTTATTATGTATCTCATTTATAGCATTTTTTAATTCATCATAACTATTTTTGAGCTCCATAGTGTTTGTAGCAATAGTTTCTCTGATGTCTTCCATGCTTTTTTCAAGCCCAGCGATTTATTTTATGACTATTGTTCTAAATTCTTGTTCAGTTATGTTGCTTATAATCGTTTTGAGAATTTCTTTAGCTGTCATTTCTTCCTGGAATTTCTTTGGAGGAGAGCTTCCGTTTTGTCATTTTGGTTAGCTTTCTATCTCTTGTTAACTTTTAAAGCTTTTTGTACACTCTACCCCTGCAAGTTCTGCTGGATTAAAGAGGGCTCTTTGACTGTTCAGGGACTGTACATTCAGGAAGTGTTCTTTGAATGGAGTCTCTTGGTTTCTCTTGTTGAGTGAGTGGTTATTTTGTTTCCCTACTCATAGTGATATTTAGGACTCTCCACCATGTAATCTTTGGCTTATTTCTTGAGTTAGCCCTGGAAAAAGAAAGCAGACAACCACACAGGGAACAAAGGTACACAAAGGCACAGACAAAACCAATAAACACACAAACCCAGGCTCAGGTAAAAACAACAATAACAACAACACAGCTATGTGGTGGGGATGGGCGTGGTTTGGTGTAGACAGGTCTCACCTCCACTGTGTCCTTGCTGGCCTCTCCCTGACCCCACCTTGGTAGTTGTGGTGAGCAAAATGTCATCACCCTGGTCCCTTCTCAACCAAGTATTGTAAATCATTCCTTTGGGTCCGATCTCCCTATGCTGAGGAAGTAGCCAAGGTGGGCTGAGTTCTATGCTCCACACTCTGCCTTCTTTCCAGGTCCCAGTCTGCATGCTTTGTTTATACTGCCTGAAACAGTCCCGTAAGTCACTGCTTCCATGCTGTTGGGGGGTTGAGTGGAGGGTGGGGAAGTGTAGCAGCCTCCGATCCACTAGGGTCAAGCAGCGATACAACCTGGGATCCGAGGCCTCCCCGCCCTGCGTGCGTGCTGCGGGGAGCATAGCAGCTTCAGGCCCGCAGCATAAGCGCTATCGTGCTGCCGCTGGGGATGGTGCCGGGAGTGCTGCAGAGCAGTTTTTCTGGCGCCTTCTGGGACCTGGGGCACCTAGTTCAAAGTCCGCACCCCAGCCATAACTAAAAAACACTCTCTTTGCAAGCCAAGGTTTTTCTCTTCTTCAGGGACGGTTCTATCCTTCTCATTGTATTTTCTAAGTCTATTAACTTCTCTTTATGTATTACACATCTTTTCTCTTTCCTACATCATGGGTGAGTTCTTTATATCCATTTGTGGCTTACAACTTTTCCCATTACTTGTCACTAGTCAGATATTCTCCCATTCACGGAGTTTTTAATTTTAATTTTTTATTTCTCAGTTATGTTTGCTTTGATTTTTCAAATTCCCTTATCATTTCATTCATAGCTATTTGAAAAAGTCTAAATAATACCTGAAGTATTTGGAGATCCAAATTTTTATTTAGTATACTGTTTAACAGGTGATGGCTTATTTTCAAGTTTAATTATGCCATGTTTCTCTGAATTTTATATATGGCTGTTCTGAAAAACTGAACTGGAAATGTTTCTATAAGGATGGTTTTGCAAGGGCTTTCCTGGTGAATTCTACCAAATATTTAAAGAAGAATTAATGCCAAGCTATCTCAAAGTGCTCCAAAAGTCTTGAAAAGAAAGGAACACTTTCAGACTCATTATGCAAGGCCACCATTACCCTGACACCAAAGACACGACAATAAAAAAAATTACAGACCAATATCACTGATAATTAAATATGCAAAAATTCTAGGGGTGTCTGGGTGGTTCAGTTAAGCGTCAGACTTCAGCTCAGGTCATGCTTTCATGGTTCATAGCTTCAAGCCCCACGTTGGGCTCTGTGCAATCAACCCACAGCCTGGAGCCAGCTCTTGATTCTATGTCTCCCTCTCTTTCTGTCCCTCCCTTGCTCATGTGCTCTCTCTCTCTCAAAAATAATCAAACATTAAAAAAAAAAACAAACTTAAGGGGCTCCTCCATGGCTTAGTTGGTTAAGCATGCACAGGTCATGATCTCACTGGTCATGAGTTTGAGCTCCACGTTGGGCTCTGTGCTGACAGCTCAGAGCCTGCTTCAGACTCTGTCTCCATCTCTCTGCCCCTCCCTTGCTCACATTTTGTATCTCTCTCTCAAATATAAAGCAGAAAAAAAATTTTCAAGTTTTTTAAAATGTACTTGTAAATATGCAAAAATTCTCAACAAAATATTACCAAATTGAATTCAATAGCACATTAAAAAGATCATATACCACAGGGGCACCTGGGTGGCTCAGTCAGCTAAGCATCTGGCTCTTGGTTTCCATTCAGGTCAGGATGTTAGGTTTGTGAGTTCGAGCCATGCATTGGTCTCTGCGCTGGCAGCACGGAACTTGCTTGGGATCCTCTCTTCCCCCTCTCTATCTTTCCCTGCTCACTCTGTTTCTCTCAAAATAAATAAACAAACAAACAAAAAGAAAGATCATATACCATGATCAAATGGGATTTATCCCTGTGATGCTAGAATGGTTCAACTTACACAAATCAGCAAATGTGATACAACACATTAACAGAACTAAAGATACAATGTAGTCATCTCAACAGATGCAGAAAAAGCATTTGACAAACACATCATTTCATCTCAAAAACTTCAACAAATTGGAACATATCTCAAATATAATAAAAGCCACATATAACAAGTCCACACTAACATCACACTTAATGGTAAAAGTTTGAAAGCTTCTCTAACATCAGGAATAAGATAAGGGTGCCAACTCTCATCTTGGCTATTCAAAAGTACTGAAAATCCTAGGCAGAGCAAGTAGAGAAGAAACAAAAATAAAAGGCACCCAAATGGGAAAGGAAAAAATAAATATTCTAAATTTGGATATGAAATAATATTTTATTTAGAAAATCCTAAAGACTCCACTAAAACAGTACTTACTAACCAATGAATTCTCAGAAGTTATAGGGTACATTATCAACATATAGAAATCAGATGCATTTCTGTATACTAACAAAATATCTAAAAATGAAATAAAGAAAATAGTTGTATTCACAATAGCATTAAAAACAAAATACTTCGGAATAAATTTAACCAATGAAGCAAATGGTCTGTACACTGAAAAGTAGAAACCTTGATGAAGAAAATGAAGATAAAAATAGGAAAATATCCTATGTTCAATGATGGGAAGACTTTTTTTTTTATTACACTCATTCTGCCATTCCCTGCTCCACTGCAACCACCAATTTGTTCTCTGTATTTATGGGTCTGTTTGTTTGTCTTTTAGATTCCACATATAAATGGAGTCATTTGCTATTTTTCTCTGTCTGACTCATTTCACTTAGGATAATATCCTTTTAAAGAAAAATTTTGTTAATATTTATTTTCAAGAGACAGAGCGTGAGCAGGGGAGGGGCAGAGAGAGAGGGAGACACAGAATCCGAAGCAGGCTCCCAGCTCTGAGCTGTCAGCACAGAGCTTGGTGTGGGGCTTGAACCCACGTACTGCGAGATCATAACCTGAGCCGCAGTTGGGATGCTTAACTGACTGAGCCACCCAGGCACCCCAACTTAGGATAATATCCTTGAGGTCCATCCACATTGTGGCAAATGAAAAGATCACATTCTTTTCTATACCTGAGTAATATTTCATTTTATGTATATACCATGCCTTCTTTATCCATTTATCTATCAGTGAACATTTAGGTTGCTCCTGTATCTTGGGTATTATAAATAATTCTGCAAAAACGGAGGGGTGCATATATCTTTTCAAATTAGTGTTTTCATTTTCTTTGAGTAAATCCCCAGTAATGAAATTACTAGATCATATGGTATTTATATTTTTAGTATTTTGAGGAATCTCCATACTATTTTCCACTGTGATGGCACCAATTTGCATTACCACCAACAGTGCATGAGGGTTCCTTTGTCTCCACATCCTTACCAACACTTTCTTCTTTTCTTAATCCTTTTTTGTGTTAGCCAGTCTGACAGGTGGAAGATGATGTCTCATTGAGGTTTTGATTTACATTTCTCTGATGAATAGTGATGTTGAACATCTTTTTATGTGTCTGTTGGCCACCTGTGTATCTTTGGAAAAATATCTATTCAGGTCCCCTGCCCATTTTAAATCAGATTGGTTTTGTGTATATGTGTGTGTGTGTTGGACTATATAAGTTCTTTAATATTTTGGACATTAATATCTTTTCCCATTCAGGAGGTTGCCTTTTTGTATTGTTGATTGTTTCCTTTGCTATGGAAACTTTTTATTTTGGTATAGCCTCAATAGTTTACTTTTGCTTTTGTTTCCCTCGACTTAGGAGACATATTTAGAGAAATGTTGCAAAGGCCAATGTCCAGGAGATTACTGCCTATATTTTCTTTGAGGACTTTAATGGTTTTGTGTTTTACATGTAGGTCTTTAATACATTTTGAGTGTATTTTTGTATATGGTGTAAGAAAGTAGTCCAGTTTCATTCTGTAGCATGTAGTTGTCCATCATTTATTGAAGAGAGTGTCTTTCCCCCCATTGTGTATTTTTGCCTGTTTTGTTGATTGACCATGTAAGCATGACTTTATTTCTGGGCTTTTTATTTTATTCTGTAGGCCTATGTAATCGTTTTTGTTTTTTTAACTAGTACTATACTTTTTTGATTATCTTTGCAACGTAGCTTGAAATCTGGGATTGTGATACCTCCAGCTTTGTTCTTCTTTCTAAAGGATGTTTGGGTGGAATGGGACAATTATTGATAAAAGCTGTCTATACATTCAGTGCAATCCCTATAAAATTCCAGTGGCATTTTTCACAGATACAGGAAAAAATATTTTAAATTCATATGGATCCACAAAACATCCTGAATAGCCAAAGCGATCCTGATAGAAAACAAAGCTGGAGTCATCACAATTCCTGATTTCAAACTTCAAATACTAAAAAGTTATAGTAATTAAAACACTATGTTTCTGGCATAAAAATAGATATGTATATCAATGGAACAGAATACTGATCTCAGAAATAATCCCCCACCTATATGTGAACTGCTCTTTGACAAGGGAGCCAAGAACACTCATTGGAGAAAAGCTAGTCTTTAACAAATGATAATGGGAAAACTGGATAACCACATGCAGAAAAATAAAATTAGACTTCTGTCTAAATCACTCACAAATATTAACCGAAATGGATGAAACAATTAAATGTAAGATCTGATATTGTAAAACTCCCAGAAGAAAACAAAAGGAAGAAGCTCTTTGACATTGGTTTTGGCAGTGAGTTTTTGGAGATTATACCAAAAGCACAGTCAACAGAAGAAGCTTCAAGATGGCACCCAAGAGAATCTTGAGCTCACTTTCTCCCACAGAAACAACAAATATACAACTAAATATGGAATAATTTCTTCATGAATAGCCCTCAAGTCTGGATGAACAGAGCATCCACAAATGAGCGATAAAGATAAGGTCTTTCACAAAATAGAAAAGCCTTTACCTCAGGCATGGTGATCCAAGATTGTGAGTGGTCTCAAAAATGTGGAATTTCTCCCTGAGTAATAAGAGGTTGAAGCTCCACAGCAGGTACTCCAACCTTTAGATCCTGCAAAGGAGAGATGAGTCCCCTAAAGGCCAGGCTTTGAAAACTAACAGTGATTACCTTCAGAAAAACCACAGAGCTATAAGAATTGAGAAACTGCTTTTAAAAAGCTTAAACACAGTCTCACTCACCTAAGACCCAATGCTAAAACTCCAATTGGAAAATTACCTAAAATTTCTATAGGTGAAGAGACCCACTTACTAGTCCTTGGGCCTCTTCAAGAGGGCAGGAAACTACTGAGACACTGTCTGGGAATGGATACACAGTGGGATGCCATTTTTGTGATTACATTTTACCTGTACTGCTCAGATTTGCACATGTTGCCTTCCCTAGGTTAGGGAAATTTTTAGCCACTACTCATTTCTTCAAGTAAGTTTTCTGTTCTTTTCTGTCTCTTTCTCTCCTTCTGGACACATGCAGCACAGATGTTAACATGTTTGATGCTATCCCAGGGATAATGCAATGTCAGAGGCTATGGAGTGGTTGAGGGTGGGGCTTTCTCCTCAGCTGGGGTGCTTGGTTCCCCACAGCTGTGGCTGTGACTACAGAGATAGGAGGTACTTGGTTGCACCTATCACACTAGACAGGGCTCTCCACTCTCTCTGTTAAGTGCTGTGGTGGTGGGCATGACTTCGTTCCAGTTCAGCTGGAAGAGCTCTGTGACTGCCACTAGGAACCAAAGTGGTGGGCAGGTCTCTCCCCGACCTACCCATCTATGCAACAGGCTGGTGGAGGTGCTGTGGTGGCTACTGCAGCTATGGTAGCTGGTGGGACTTTTAATGGACTGTGCCTGCCAGCATTAGTGGGTAAAGGGAGAATACCAAGATGGCATTTTCCAGTGTCAGAATTAGCAAGGTAATCACAAAAATGGCATCCAACTGTGTATCCATTCCCAGACAGTGTCTCAGTAGTTTCCTGCCCTCTTGAAAATACCCACGTACAGGGAGTTCCAAAGAAGATGAGCCCAAAGGGATTGATACCAAGACACATTATAACTAAATGTCAAAAATTAAAGAGAATCTTACAAGGAGGAAGAGAAAAAAACAACTAGTTATGTACAAGGCAACCTCTGTCAGGCTATCAGCTGATCACCATGCCTGAGATAAGGCTTTTCTATTTTGTGAAAGACCTTATCTTTATCACTCATTTGTCGATGCTCTGTTCATCCAGACTTGAGGGCTTTTCATGAAGAAATTATTCCATATTTAGTTGTATATTTGTTGTTTCTGTGGGAGAAAGTGAGCTCAAGATTCTCTTGGGTGCCATCTTGAAGCTTCTTCTGTTGACTGTGCTTTTGGTGTAATCTCCAAAAACTCACTGCCAAAACCAATGTTAGTGAGCTCTGGGCCCCTAGCCCACATGGGCCCAGCATACCATATACAGGGATACCCCAAGTCCGTGCTCACTACAACTACAGCTGTCTCACTCAGATAACACAGGCACAGAGCACCTCAGACACGCAAACACTCAAGGCTTATACCATTTCTGCTCCAGATGAGTTGCCAGGGCATCTCGTGAGTAGAGCATCCAGGCACTCCATGACCCATGACCACCTCAGCTCTACTTAGGGCGCCCTCGACCAGATTGTCCCAGAACCCCCTGGTGTGCTCCTGCCTCAGCTCTACCTGCCCTATCAGGGCACCCCTTGCTTGGAACACCCTGGGACCCCATGGCTTGCACCCATTTTACTACAGCTGTCTAGCTAAAGAACCCTTTGCATGGAGAGCCCCAGGACCGCCCTGGCCCATACCCACTTGAGCTCTGGCCAGCTAGTCCATCACCAGTCACACAGTCTACATAGGGGATGATCATACACAAGATCATTCTTTCAGATTCAGAAGTAGTTGTAGTATCTAATTCATATAAACAAACACAAAAAGTCAACCAAAATGAGGAGACAGAGGAATATGCTTCAAATGAAAAATCAAGATAAGATGTCAGAAAAATAACTAAATAAAACATACAACAACCAATTTTCCTGATAAAGAGTTAAAAGTAACGGTAACAGAGATCCTCATTGCACTGGAGAGGAGCGGATAAACTTTGTGAAAACTTAATGAAACTTAATGAAAACTTCAACAAAGAATAAGAAAATATTTTAAAAAATTAATCAGAGCTGAAGAATACAATAACTGAAATGAAAAATACACTAGAGCGAATCAACAGATTGTAGGATGCAGAAGAACAGATTAGTGATCTGGTAGGGGGGGTAATGGAAAACATCCAAGATGAACAGCAAAAATAAAGAATTTTTTAAAAAATGATGATAGGTTAAAGGAACTTTGGATAACATCAAGTGAACCAACTTTACATTATAAGGGTCCCAGAAGGAGAAGAGAGAAAAAGGACAGAAAACTTACTTGAGGAAATAATAGCTGAAAAATTTCTTAATCTGGAGGAGGAAAGAGATATCCAGGTTCAAGATACACAGAGAGTTCTAAACCCAATGAACCCAGAGGAAATATAATCATTTAAATATCAAAGATTAATGATAGGTTTTTAAAAGCAACAAGAAGGGAAGTAACCAGTTATGTACAAGGGATGCCCCAAAAGCTGACTTTTCAGCAGGAACTTTGGAGGCCACAGGGAGTAGCATGATAAATTCAGAGTACTGAAAGGAAAAACCTACAACTAAGAATACTCTATCTAGCAAGGTTACCATTCAGAATAGAAAAGAGATAAAGAGTTTCCCAGACAAAGAAAAGCTAAAGGGCTTAATCACCACTAAATTGGCCTCACAAGACATGTTAAAGAGACTTCTCTGAGTGGCAAAGAAAAGGCCAAATTAGAAGAAAATTATGAAAGGATAAAAATTCAAGGATAAAGGAAAGCATAAAGTTAGTAGAGCAATCACTTCTAAAGCTTGTTTGGAGGTCAAAAGATAAAAGTAATAAAGTCAGAATAACTGGGAAGATGGTGGAATAAGAGGACCCTAAGTTCATCTCATCCCACAGAGAAAACTACATAATGTATCAGAGTAAATAAATAACCCAGAAAACAACCCAAAGATTTGCAGGAAAATAACTCTACACTTTCAGAAAATAAATAGGATGGGCAGAGCCGGGTTAAGAGCTAAACAGACCTGAGGGACTGTCCTTGAGAGGGAGGGACTTGGGGGCACAGAAAGGGGAGAGAAACAGATTATCACACTAGCAACCCCACACAGGGAAGACAACTCCCCATCACATTTGGCTTTGAAATCCAGAGGGGCTGAATTTCATGAGTTCTTATAACCAGTGAAACTTAAAACCCAGAATCTTAAAAAGCAGAGTGCTCAACTCTGGGAGAGCCAGAAGGGTGAGAGAAAACTGAGTTCCAGCCATTAAAGACACAGCACAACAGCCTTCAGAGATAAAGTATAGAAGCAGCAGTTTGAAAAATGCTTGGAGGATACAAGAGGGAGAGTTGTTTACTGTTCTCAGAGCATGGATTAGACAGGGAGAAATCCTTGCAGACCACTCCAGGGACAAGGGAGCTGGCAGGCACCATTTCTCTCCCCTGCCCCTTAGCATAAACTCCTTGCCTCCTGCAGAAACCAGCCCAGCCCTGACCTTTTCTACCTAAACTTGCTACCACCAGGCGTCCCTCCCCGCCATGCTTTGGCAAATCTGCCCCTCCAGTCAGACCTGCCTCAATGCCAGTGCTGCAGGTGTCCTCCCCTAGAAGACTTGTGCAAACTTTGCAAACACCATGCTTCATGCACTGCACACTTTGTGGATCCGTTCCTTCCAACCTGGGCAGCACTGGTTCTGGCTGTTGCAGTGGATCCCCTCTTGCAAGAACTTGCATGCTAAAAGTGTGAGCCCAGCCCCTGAGTGCACTGTGGATTCCCTTTTTCCAACACACTGTTGGCCAGAGACCATCTAAAGTGCTACCACAAGCCTGGCAATGTGCAAGCAACCCTGACAACAGTCAGCACTACTCCAGAATGACTTCTACACTGGGGAGACGGAAAGATAACCAAACACACCAGTAATACTTCAGGCCCAGCAGTGGGCTGGAGGCAGACAGTTGATCTGACAACAGGCCCCGCCTAACAATGAAAGCTCCCAGGACAGCACCCCACAGTTGGATGATACGGTATCTCTGGCAAAGCCTGGTCTAACTCAACTGAAGCCTAAGGTGGACCCCCATACTGGCTCACTAATACAAGGACATAACACTGCCCACAGCAAGCAAAGAGAGCCACTTCAAACCACTGAACTGAAGGAAAAAGTGGCTCAGCCACAATAGCAGTGTGCACACAGCACACATAGAAGACAGCCCTGAAGCATGAGGCTCTGGTAAAAGGGGACACTGCCTTTTAGGACACTACAGCACTCTTCTTCATAAGGCCCCTACATTTAAGAGCAAGTGACATAGCTGACATCTGTAACACACAGGAAAAAGACTCAGAGAGTTAGACAAAATGAGGAGACTGAAGAATATGTCCCAAATGATAGAACAGGGCAAAATCACAGCAAGAGACCTAAGCAAAATAGAGATAAGTAATATGCCTGATAGAGAATTTAAAAGTAATAATCATAACAGTTCTCACTGGACTTGAGCAAAGAGTGGAGGACATCAGTGAGACCCTTAACAAAGATATTAAAAAGACCAAGAGATGAAGAACACAATAAATTAAATTAAAAATACACTACGTAGAATAAACAGTAGGAAGCAGAAGAATGAGTGAGCAACCTAGAGGGCAGAGTAATTTCTTTTTGTGTGTGTGTGTGTGTGTTTGTTTTAAATGTTTTTTTATTTATTTCTAGGAGAAAGAGAGAGACAGCGTGAGCAGGGGAGGGTCAGAGAGAGAGGGAGAACAGACTGAAACAGGCTCCAGGCTCTGAGCTGGCAGTCAGCACAGAGCCCGACGCGGGGCTCGAACCCACGAACCGCGAGATTATGACCTAAGTGAAAGTCGGACGCTTAAGCGAATAAGCCACCCAGGCGCCCCTAAGGGCAGAGTAATTTCTAATTTCAATAGCAGAGAAAGCATTTGACAAAGCACAACCTCCATCATGATAAAAACCCTCAACAAAGTAGGTGTGGAGGGAACATACCTCAACATAGTAAAGTCTGTATATGAAAAACCCACAGCTAATTTCATCCTCAATGGAGAAAACTGAGAGCTTCTCTATGGTCAGGAGAAAGACAGGTCTATCTACTCTCACAACTGTTCTATAACATAGTACTAGAAGTCCTAGCCACAGCAGTCAGACAACAAAAAGAAATAAAAGGCATCTAAATAGGCAAGGAAGAAGTAAAACTTCCACTATTTGTAGATGACATTATACACTATATAGAAAACCAGAAAGAAAAAATAAATTTAAAAAAGGGAGGAGGCACCTGGGTAGCTCAGTCCATTAAGCCTCCAGCTTTGGCTCAGGCCAGGATCTCATCACTTGTGAGTTTGAGCCCTTCATAGGGCTCTGTGCTGACAGCTCAGAGCCTGGAGCCTACTTCGGATTCTCTGTGTGTGTCCCTCTCTCTGCCTCTCCCCTGCTTGCTCGCTCTCTGTCTCAAAAAAATGGGGAAAAAAAAGTTAAAAATTAAAAAAAAAAAAAAAAGACTCCACCAAAAACCTGTTAGAACTGGTCATGAATTCAGTAAAGACACAGGGCACAAAATCAACATACAGATATCTGTTGCACATCTATACAGCAGTATGAAGCAGCAGAAAGAGAAATTAAGGAATCAGTTTCATTTACAAGTGCACCAAAAACAATAAGATACCTAGCAATAAGCCTAACCAAAGAGTTTGTGAATGACCTGTACTCTGAAAACTGTAAAATACTTATTAAAGAAATTAAAGATGACACAAAGAAATAGGAAAATATTCCATGTTCACGGATTAGAAGAATAAATATTGTTAAAATGTCACTACTACCCAAAACAATCTATATATTCAATGTAATCCCTATCAAAATACCACTGGCATTTTTCACAGAGCTAGAACAAACAATCCTAAAATGTGTGTGGAACAACAGAAAACCCTGAGTAGTTAAAACAACCTTGAAATAGAAAAGCAAAGTTGGAGACATCACAATTTTAGGCTTAAAGTTATATTACAAAGCTGTTAATGATCAAAACAGTATGTTATTGGCACAAAAATGGATGCATAGATCAATGGAACAGAATAGAAAACCCAGAAATGGACCCATAACTATATGGCCAATTAACCTTCAACAAAGCAAGAAAGAATATCCAACGGGAAAAAGATAGTATCGTCAACAAGTGATGTCAGAAAATTGGAGAGCAACATGCAAAAGAATGAAACTGGATCACTTTCTTAACACCAAACTCAAAATGGATTAAAGACCTAAAATGTAATAACGGAAACCATAAAAATCCTAGAGGAGAATACAGGCATTACCCCTGTTTGACAGGCTTTAGCAACTTCTTTCTAGGTATGCCTCCTGAGGCAAGGGAAACAAAAGAAAAGAATAAACTATTGTGATTTATTAAAATAAAATGCTTCTGCACAGCAAAGGAATCCATCAGCAAAACTAAAAGGCAACTAAAGGCAAACCTTTAGAATGGGCAAGTGTATTTATTAAATAACATATCTGATAAAAGGGTAGTATCCAAAATAAATGAAGTACTTATAAAATAAACACTCAAAAAACAACTATTTAAAAATTAAATATGCAGAAGATATGAATAGACATTTTTACAAAAGAAGACATGGCCAGCAAACACAGGAAATGATGCTTAATGTCACTGATCATTAGGGAAATACAAATCAAAACTACAATGAAATATCACCTCACACCTGTCAGAATGTCTAAAATCAACAACATGAGAAAAAACAGATGTTGGCAAGGATGTGGAGAAATAGAAATCTTGTGTACTGTTAGTGGGAATGCAAACTGGTGCAACCACTGTGGAAAACATGGCGGTTCCTCAAAAAGTTAAAAATAGAACTACCCTATGATCCAGCAGTTGACCTGTTAGGCATTTACCCCAAAAATATGAAAATACTAATTCAAAGGGATACATGCATCCCAATGTTTATAGGAGCATTGTCCACAATAGCCAAATTAGGGAAACAGCCCAAGTGTCTGTCCATCAACTAATGAATGGATAAAGAATATGTGACATACCTCCTTCTCTTTTTTTCTCTATTCTTTTAACTACAGAGAACAAACTGATGATTACCAGAGGGGTAGTGGGTAGGGGATGAGTTAAATAGGTGATGGAGATTAAGGAACACACATTGATGGGCACCAAGTGTTGTATGGAAGTGCTGAATCACTATTCTGTACACTAGAAACTAATATTACACTATATATTAACTAACTGGAATTTAAATAAAAACTTTTAAAAATCCAAAAAGATACACGCATCCCTATGTTTATTGCAGCGTTAATTGTAATAGCCAATATATGGAAGCACTCAAAAGGCCCATTGATAGTAAATGGATAAGGAAGATGTGGTGTATATATACAATGGAATATTACTGCGCCATTAAAAGAATGAGATATTTTCATTTGTGACAACATGGATAGACTTAAAGGACATTTTACTAAGTGAGATAAGTCTGACAAAGACAAATACTATATGATTTCACTATTACGAGGGATCTAAAATTAAAGAACAAGTAAACAACCACATGAACCAACAAAAACAAAAACAGAATTATAAATATAGAGAACAAACTGCTCATTTCCAGAGTTAAGGGATTTGGGGGATGGGCAAAGTAAATAAAGGAGATTAAGAGGTACAAACTTCCAGTTATAAATAAGTCACTGGGTTGGAAAGTACAACATGGGAATTAAAGACAATAATACTATAATAATATTGTATGGTGATGGCAACTACACTTATGATGAGCATAGTTTACCATGTAGAATTGTCAAATCAGTACGTGTATACCTGAAACTAATAAAATAGTATATATCAAGTGTACTTCGAGGAAGGGAAAAAGGAAAACAAAGATACTGAATCAGGACTCAAAAACTCCCATGAGAAGAAGCCCAGGACAAGATGGTTTCACAGGTGAGTTCTACCAAACATTTAAAATATAGTTAATAGCTATTTTCTCAAATTTTTTTTTTAAAAATTGAGGAGGATGGAATACTTTTAAACTCATTTATGAGGCTAGAATTGCTAGAATTATGAGGCTAGAATTAGGAATTTCATACCTAAACTAGACAGACTACAAAAAAAAAAATTGCGGGCTAATGTCCCTGATAAACATAGATACAGAAATCCTCAACAAAATATTAATAAAAAAAATTCAATAATACATTAAAGGGATCATATTCCATGGTACTGTGAAATTTATATCAAGGATGCAAGGATGCTTTAACATCTGCAGTTCATTCAGTGATACAGCACATTAACAAAGCAGAGGTTTAAAATCATAGGATCATCCTAGTAGATGCAGGTGACAAAATTTAACATCCAGTGATGATAAAAACTCAACAAACTATTTATAGCGGAACATACCTCATTTTAATAAAGGACATATATGACATCACACTGCCACAGCTAAT
Source organism: Proteles cristata cristata (assembly GCA_017311185.1). Lineage (NCBI taxonomy): Eukaryota > Metazoa > Chordata > Mammalia > Carnivora > Hyaenidae > Proteles > Proteles cristata. The sequence continues at coordinate 1,407,463 of JAESUZ010004636.1, forward strand.
ATCATGCTTAATGGTGAAAAACGGAGGGCTTTTTTTCCCCTAAGATCAGGACAGGACAAGGATGCCCATTCTCTCCAGTTTTATTCAACATTGGCAGTTGTAGCTACAGAAAATTGGGCAAGCAAATGAAATATAAAACATTGAAATTGGAAAGGAAGAAGTAAAACTCAGTCTTTGCTGATGTCATGTTACTATTCATAGAAAATTCTGAAGACCCTATCAAAAAATATTAGCACTAATAAATGAATTCAGTATAGTTGCAGGATAAAACATTAATATACAAAAACCTATTTTATTTTTATATGCTAATAGCAAACTACAAGAAGAAGACATTAAGGAAATCCATTTACAATTTCATCAAAAATCATAAAATACCTAGGAATATTTTAACCAAGAAGGTGAAAAGACCTGTATTCTGAAAACTATGATATTAATTGAAAGGAATTGAAGACTACACAAATAAATGGAAAGATATACTGTGCTCATGGATTAGAAAAATTAATATGATTAAATACCTATACTACTGGAAGCAATCTTCAGATCCTCTGCAATTCCTATCAAAATACCAATGGCATTTTTTATAGACTAGAAGAAATAATCTTAAAATAAGTGTGGAAACATAAAACACCCTGAATAGCCAAAGAAGAACAAAGCTGGAGGTATCACACTCCCAGATTTCATAGTGTTCCGCAAAACTACAGGAGTCAATACGGTATGGTACTGGTACAAAACCAACATATAGATCAATGGAGCAGAATAGAGATCCCAGAAAGAAACCCATACTTAATATGGTCAATTAATATATGACAAAGGAGGCAAGAATATACAATACAAAAAAGGCTCTCTAATTAATGGTGCTGGGAAAACTGGACAGCTACATGCAAAAGAAGGAACTGGACCACTTACATCACAAACAAAAATAAACTTACCTCATCTTAATGACTAGGTTTTTGACATTGATTTTAGCAGTACTTTTTTGGATATGTCTCTTTAGTCAAGGACAACAAAAGCAAAAATTTAAAAATGACACTACATCAAACTGAAAAGCTTTTGCACATCAAAGGAAACTACCAACAAAACAAAACAGAACAAGGGTAACCTTATGAAGAGGAGAGGATATGTACAGATGATACATTCAATAAGGGGTTGATATACAAAACATACAAAAAACCTTCTACAACTGAATATCAAAATAATGTGCTTAAAATAGGTAGAGGACCTGAATAGACATTTTTCCAAAAAGACATATATGTGGTCAGTGAGCACATAGAATGATGATCAAGTAACTAATCATTAGGGGAATTAAAATTAAAACCACAATGAGATATCACTATACCTGACAGAATGGTTTTTATCGAAAAGACAAGAAACAAATGTTGGCCTGTGGAGAAAAGGCAACCTTTATGCACGATTGGTAGGAACATGAAGTTGGTGCAGCTACAGTGGAAAACAGTATGTAGGTTCCTAAAAAATTACAAAATAGAACTACTGTATTGTTCAGCAGTACCGCTTATGGATATTCATCTGAAGAAAATGAAAACACTAATTTGAGAAGATATATGCACCACTATGTTCATCACAGCATTATTTACAATAGCCAAGATTCAAAACAACCCACACGTAGAACAGAATATTAGTCAACCACAAAAAATCAAGTCTTACCGTTTACAATTACAGGCACAGACTTAGAGGCCATTATGCTACATGAAATGAGTCAGACAATGAAATACAAATACACAATTTCACTTAAATATGGAATCTAAAAAGCAAATCAAATGAACAAACAAAAACAAAGATTCATAGATACAGAGAACAAACTGATGGTCATTAGCAGGGGTGAGAGTTGGGGGCTAGAAAAAATAGGTGAAAGTGATTAAGAGCTACAGTCTTCTTTAACATAAATAAGCTACAGGGGTATAATGTACAGCATAGTGATTATAGTCAATAATATCTTAAAGACTTGTGTGATAACAAATGGTAACTAGACTTATGGTGATCATTTCATGGTGTGCATAAATATCAAATCACTGTATTCTATATAGTGATTATAACTATATATAGTAGAGTTATGTAATATAAATAGCATATTATAGCAAATATAATTGAAACTAATATAATATTGTAGATCAGCTACTATTTGATAACAAAAGACATATAGAGATGAACCTGGAACTGAACACCAACAAAGCATACAAACAAAAACAAGAGCCCAAACAACAAAAGCAAAATTCAACAAATGGGACTTCATCCTATGGAAAAGCTGCACAGCAAAAGAAACTATCCATAAAATGAAAAGGCAGCCTTCAGAATGGGAGAAGATAAAGAACTCTTAAAACTCTATCAAAAGTACAAACAGTCTAATTGAAAACTGGGCAGAGGAACTGAATAAACGTTTTTCCAAAGATATACACATGGCCAACAGGTACTTGAAAAGATGCTAAACATCACCCAGCATCAAGGAATTGCAAATCAAAACCACAATGAGATACCACTTCACACCTGTCAGAATAGCTGTCATCAAAAAGACAAGAGATAAGAAGCATTGTGAGGATATAGAGAAAAAGAAGCTCTTGAGCACTGGGAATGTTTGTCGGTATAGCACAACAGGAAATGGAATGCAGGTTCCTCAGAAAATTAAAAATAGAACTATCATAGGATTCAGCAATTCAACTTCTAGGTTTAATATATACACGTGTGTGTGTGTGTGTGTGTATCTCCAAAGGAAATGATATCAGGATCTTGTAGAGAGAGCTGCACTCCCATGTTCATTGCAGCATATTCATAATAGCCTTTCAAGAAAGCAAAACAACCTGTATCTATCTGTTGATGAATAGATAAAGATGATGTGGAATATATACACATAGTGGGATATTATTCAAACATGAGAAAGAAAGAAATCCTGACATTTGCAGAACATAAATGGACCTCTGAGAGCATTAAGTAAAGTGAATGAAATCAGAGAAAAACAAATACTGTTGATATTACTGTCTATGCGGAGTCTTAAGAACCTGAACACATAGTAGAATGTTATTTACCAACGGCTGTAGGGTATAGGAAATGGGGAGATAATGGTCAAAGGATACAAACTTCCAGTTAAAAGATGAATAAGTTCTGGGGATCTAATATACAGCTTGGCAACTACAGTTAATCATACAGTATTATATGACCCAGCAATTGCACTGCTAGGTATTTACCCAAGGGATACAGGTGTGCTGTTTTGAAAGGGCACATGCACCCCAATGTTTATAGCAGCGCTATCGACAATAGCCAAAGTATGGAAAGAGCTCATATTTCCATCGACAGATGAATGGATAAAGATGTGGGGTGTGTGTGTGTGTGTGTGTGTGTGTGTGTGTGTGTGTGTGTGTAAAGTGGGGTATTACTCAGCAATCAAAATGAATGAAATCTTGTCATTTGCAACTATGTGGATGGAACTGGAGGGTACTATGCTAGGTGAAATTAGCCAGAAAAAGACAAATGTCATATGCCTTCACTCATATGAGGAATTTAAGATCCTAAACAGATGAACATAAGGAAAGGGAAGCAAAAAGAATATAAAACAAGGAGGACAAAACATAAGAGACTCTTAAATATGGAGAACAAACAGAGAGTTGCTGGAGGGGTTGTGGGAGGGGGGATGGGCTAAGTGGATAAGAGGCACTAAGGAATCTACTCTTGAAATCATTGATGCACTATATGCTAACTAATTTGGATGTAAATTAAACAATAAGTAAAGTTTTAATAAAAATAAAAAATCATACAGTAGGATATACTTAAAGATACTAAGAATATATTTTAAACGTTCTTACCACAAAAAAGAAATTATGGGAGACAATGGCTGTGTTAACTAACCCTGTTGTTGTAATCATTTTAGAATATATAAGTTATCAAATCATCACAGTGTACATCTTAAACTTAATGTCATATGTCAGTTATATCTCAATAAAGCTGAAAAGAAAAGAGTGGTTTTATATTTGCATCTTCTAGTGTCCAGAAAGGCTTACTTTCTCAGCTTGGGGTCCTGGCACATTCCATAGTGTAAATTTGAATTACACAACCAACAGAGACATGGCTGGCTTTGCACATTCTCACAGGTGACTATTATTAGTTCTAATGTTGATATCATTATTACTAACTTGGATGCTTCTTTTGCTGGCACATAGATGTTTATCAGCCTGTCTTCCATTAGTACTTTAGGCCTGTAAACTAAGGGGTATTAGACAGTTTGCCACTTTGGAAGGGTCCAGGCCTTAGTTGAGAGTTCTGTGCTGCTAATATTATTTGCTGATAAGGCAATCTCTGCTTATCCATTCATGAAAGTTAATAGTCTGATTTCATCTTATTTTTCTTTCTTCTTTTTCTTTTGGCCTCTGAGGATTTCCTTTGCTTTCTTAAGAATTCAGTGATGTGTTAATATGTGTTACTTTATCTAGTGTTATGATACATTATCATGATCCTTTAAATAAGGCGAGATGTTGGTAACATATCCTCTGACGCTGTAGGCCATTATCTAGCAGGCTAACCCAAGGATTATTTAAATGTCTGGAGATGTATTTTGTCAGACTTATTTTGACTCCGTGAAGTTCCAGATTAACTCATAAATGATTTCTATATATAAAAATTCTGTACACACACACACATACACAGAGGCATCCTTAGAGGTTATATTAGGGGTTTATCCTGTCAGATATTAACCAGTTATGTATCTAACTTAACAGTATTATTCCAGTATTGTTTCTTTAAATCCAGTACTCAATTCCTAAACGTTCTTTACCCTCATTAATAATATAAATACACCATTGACATGTATTTACTCTAAATTTGTATGAGAGTCACATTTTTAACTTTTTGGAAAGTATCCTTTCCCATCAGGATCAAGCTAAATTGCATTTTGATAGCGTTTTAAAGTATCTTGCCAACCATAAGCAGAAGGAACTACTGAAGCAAAAGTAATCTTATTTTACTCTTCACTGAGTCTGAGTGATAATGGGGACTAGCACAATCACTGGCACATGGACTACACTCAGTCAATATTTGCCATCAAGAATGAATGAATGTATAACCATTTACATTTGGCTCTGATAGCTTCAATTTTATTGTATCCTATTCATGTTTTTTTCATGAATAATTGCCTACCTTATAAGAATCTTACTATATCTGTTTACTTTTAAAACATGATTTTATATAATTAATAGCAACAGTAACTTTTACTCTAAACTATGTAACATATTTATTTTTGTGGTATACATTTTTTCGTATGAGCAAGAGCTTTTAAAAAGTTTTTTTTTTTTTTTTTAATGATTCACTTTCAATTGAGTCTGGAGCATTTACTTTCACTTTTAATGCACTGAAGTTTTAAGATCTTCATACAATAGCTTCTGTTCTACAGCACAGATTGGCACTGCTCTGATCTGGAGAGGTGGGGAGTGGCCCCGCCTCTTACTCATGCTGGTTTGCTTAAAGCTGTGGTTAGTTCCAGAGGTCAATTTTCTGGACATGACTGCCTAATTGCTTGCCTGCTGTGATCATCTATATCCTGATAAGCCAGATTTATTTTAATAGCTATGATAATGCTGAAGATTTGGGCTGTTTCAAAAGTTTTCAGGTGCACTTACAACATTTTCCTGTTTATTTCCCCACTTCCCTGAAGTAAAATCCCCTAAAATGTTTTTTCCTTCTCCTAAGTACTTTGGTTTTCTTTATACAATTAATTCATATTAATTATAGAATAATAGGAAAATAAAGGAGTGAAACATATTAGATGGTTTAGAAAGTAGGGAACTTATTAATGTGTTGTCTACCCGGATTTAGGGCTGGTACCATCTGTCCCTATATATCTGAGTCTCTTTTCCCCTGCTGTTCAGTTTTCTTCCAGTGCTGGTCTGCTATCAAAAATCGATGGTGCACAGTCTAGCAACTGTGTTTCCTTCATTTACTGTGGCAATTGATAAACATTGTAATCAGAATCTGGCAAGTGGTTGGAAATTTTCCATAAATGCTCCTGGGGGCGTTCAGAGTTTTTATGCTTTCATGAGAGATTGGGATTTGATGGCTTTGGATATATAATGGTTAACAGCACAAGAGAATTCTGATTCTTATGTGTATTTGATCTAACTTTGAACAAGTTACTTACTCTCTCTATACTGTTACTCTCTCTCTCTGTTATTTAAATTGAGATTATGCCTTCTCATAGGGTTAAGGCTTAAATGATACAATATATAAACACTAAGCTTTATACACAATGCAAAATAAAAGCTTAATAAATCATAGTATATTGATATTGATACTTTTTTCTGCTTCTCCGTTGCCATGTTTTCCTGTAAGTTTTACTTCACTGGTACCAAAGATAATAGGCATTCAAGTTAAAAAAAAATCTGAATCTAACACTAGACTCTGCCCCTCACCATGTGAATTTAACATGTCTGAGTGTTATTTCCTTCCATTTTAAAAACGAGAAATGTCATTATCCAGGTTGTTGAGATACTAGATGGAATATCCCAACTGCTTGGTCTAGACAGAAGAAAGCACATGATTCTTATTGTCCCCATAGTTTTTACTTGGTCTTGGTTATGTTCATCAGTAGATGATATGAATAGATAACAATGGAAGTAGAGAGAATGCATCAGTTTTCCAATGCATGTCGCTAAACAACCCTTCCACAGCACCAGTTTGTCACTAATTATATACCCTTGATCTGAAAGTGTTTGCCTAACATTTATGTCACAGAATCCATTTGTGACCTTGTGAGCACTCACCTCTTTTCTGTTATTCTTTTGTTAAGTGTGATTTATCTAATATTAGCAAATCATGTACATCTTTAAACAAATGTCAGTGATTCAACATTACAAACCATTTTGATTAAATGAGAAGACAGATGGTTTCTACAGCCTCTCACATCCTTTTGAGCACAAAATGCCACAATTTTATTATTTACTTTTGACTTCCACTCTACTATCATATAGTCCCCAATGATAAGGAAATGAAAATCTTTCTATTAATTTGTTGCCTTAGAGACTTTGGTCATAAATAAGCACAATCTACTCTGTGAATAAGCAGAAGGCAGTTTTAAAGCTTGTTTGGTGGGGCCCCAGAGCTCTCCAGATTCTGAGAGTCACACTGAATAAGTCATTTGTTGAGGATGACAGTCTAACAGAAATCCCTGCCTGTGCACTCCCAAGCCCATGTGACCATCTTGTAGGAAATAGGAGGACTTTTATAAAGGTGCCACTTGTCCCTTTTGAGGTCTTTTGGATGCTTCTGGACAGTATCTTTAACTCTGATCTGGATAAGCGCTTAGCAGATTTTAAAAAATTAAATTATCTATTTATAATTATAATTCTGCTTTTTAACAGGTTAAATAGACCTAACTTTTCTTATATCTCTATTGCATTGTGCTCATTTGAAACTGATTATTGGAGCTTTGAGAGTTTGTTTGAATCTTATTTTGCTACCACAGCACTAGTGGTCTCTCCCAGTATTACATAGTTGAGATTCTGATTTGAAAGATTTTGTTCAAATTATTCAATAAAAACTAACCGTAGAGCCAAGTACTATGATTCGCTATTAGAATAGCCCATGCAAATTATAATCCATTCTCTTTAGGAGCAATTTATTCACCCATCCTGAAACTTATGTAGTCCCTACTGTATCTAAAAGAAGTCCTAGGGGCTTGCTCAGAGGCCTTGTTGAAATCAATATATTCTATTTCTGGGACTTCTTTTGATAAAACTTAGGAACTCTATCATAATAGGACAGGAATTAAAGTGTGGCCTGACATTATTCTTTAATTGATGCACTTTCCTAATGGACTCTGTATGCTCTTCTTAGTTCTCACAAATTTTCCGCATAGCAATATAGTTGTCCTAGAATCCACATATATTATTCTGTGGATTGAGACAATTACTTTCCTTTTTAAAAAAATTCACATAGCCCTTCTTACATCTATTCCTTTATTGCCTTTTATATGGTTTCTCAGTAATTATAATGAATATATTGTTAATTACATCTACAAGTACTTGTGTACTTTAGCATAAAATTCTTCCAACTTTGAGTTCAGTTCAAGTAGCTAGATTATTACATACTCATTGAATTTGAACCTTTTATTCTGCTTTATCTTCTATATGTATTATGTTTATTATCTCCAGACTGAAGATCATTCCTTTGAATGGGAAAAATGAGAATAAGATAGATTTTTCTTGTCATGTGTTAACTCTGTAACTTTTTTTTTCATAATGAGACTGCTCCTTTTCATCCTTGCTCTACACCTAAGAAAATATTTGTTTGCCTTTTGATTTTTTTAACTCTTGCTTTATTTTGAAGCTCAATGGTAAATATATCCAGATATAAATCAGTGTCCTTACATGTTTAATTTTGCCCCTTATAACTCTTTTTCTAGCAGTCAGTTGCCCCATACCTACGTGCTTAACTCTTCCTCAGGCGCTAGGCTTTCACCTGTTCCATGGCAGTGATTCAGAGGGCCGTGGATAATTTCATTTCAAACTAGTAGATTTAGTGCGTCTAAAAATTCTGACCTACCTCACATACTAGTCCCAGTAAACGTTTTCTGTGCCTTGTTCCTTGCCTGGCGGGCGTGGAAACAGAGTTCCCCTCTCATTTCCCTCTTCTTGCTTCTCTGCATTGTCATCATTCCCAGTTTCTTACCTGCTACTCAAAACTGAGATCCTGCTGCCTACAGATGGATCATGGTTCTTCAAACGTGACCTCTTCTCAGAGCCTCCTTACTTCTCTTGTACTCACTTGCCAGGGTGCCTGTTACTTCTTGCTGTTCTTCTCACGTGGGCTGAACTTCTCTAGTAATTGTTGTCTTTCTACACACACTTAGTAGGAGTTCCTCCCATTGTTTATAAAAGCCAGATCTTCCCTTTGGACACTGCCAAGCTCTGTGGTTTGTAGATTACCACTAAATGGCACCTTTGGGATTTTTGGAATACTGCCCCTGGGTTTATACATAGTTTTAAAGTAAAGTCCTACTATAATAAAGGCCTGCTTGGAACTTTGCCTTAAAGAATTGGACTTTACCATATGTCAGTCATAGTTTTGGCCAGCAGCAGAGCTTGATCTAAGTATTCTTGGTCAATGCCTTGTTTTTCCTAGTTTCCACTTTTTTTCTTTCTTATTTAACGTTTATTTTTGAGAGAGAGAGAGAGAGAGAGTGCGCGCACATGAGCAGGGTAGGCTCTGCGCTATAAGCGCAAAGCCTGATGTAGGGCATGAACTCACAATGGTGAGTTCATGTCCTGAGCCGAAATCAAGAGTCGGCTGTTTGACTGAGCCAGGTGTCCCACTTTTCTTTTTTAAACTGAGAAGTATTCTTAGCCAGAAGATAGGCACATTCTTAGAGTCTCTTATCACTGTAGTCACAAAGAGATTAAATTCTCTGGCAATTAAAGCCAAAGGAGCAGATTCTGCCAGTCTTTGCCTACAGTGTTTTCCTTTGGCATGTTAGTCCAGACCTCAGTCATACCTGTGCTTCTCCTACTTGAGAAAAGTAATGGGATGGAGAAGTTGTGAGCTCTCCTGCAAATGTGATGGAAAAAGAGAGAGATCTTTCTAATTCTATTTGGTTATCTCCTTAAGAGTTAAAAATAGCTACCTTCATTACAAATATTTCTATATATTAACTCATTTATTTTTCAGAACAAGCCCAGGAGATAGTAACTATTCTTATCCTCCTTTTACACATGAGAAAATTAAGCTACAGAGAAGTATAGTAATTTACCAGTGGTCACATAAGTAGTACATTGCTGAGCCAGGTTTTGAACAGGCAGTCAGATCTTTTATATAATATGTGTTTGTCTATATATATAGATAGAACATATGCAAGCAAGACAGACATTTAGGTTTAGTATTTATTTATTTATATATAAAATCAATAAAATTCCCTTTTCCCCTTATTCAAACTTCCCCAAACTATCAATACCAAAAACAGTGTACTTTGAAGACATAATGTACCAATGCTCTATAGAAACAAAAATCTGTAGACTTCTTCTCAAAAGGAAGGATTCAGAGTCTCACAGAAAAATATCCCTTTATGGCCTTCAGTTCTACAACTAGTTATAAATCTACAATTTATTTTTACTTCCTTCCTCCACTGCCAGTTATATCCTTTGTCCTCAGCCAGAACCTCAATTAGTTGGATTTACCAAGGGTTTCATCCCTGAAGGATCTGGCCTTTTGGTGGGCTTGCCTCTTGAAGTTGCTATATTATTCTATTTACTTATACTACTTGGAAGTTCATACCAGGCAATCCTTGGCTTCCAAATGCAATCTTCTCTGCTGCCACTATGTTTCAAATCCCTGTTTTCCTCACCCAGAGATCAAGTGTTCTACCCAACACAGGAACGTCCTTTTTCCCATTTGTGAAGTGGCACAAAGAACTTCATGTAGCTAAATGGAAATCTCAGACTCCAGTTCATGAAACAGTTGTTGAGTCCTTTGGTAGGGATGATTTTTACTTTTTTATTTAGACCTTTAAACCAGAATCCAATGTCACAAGGGTGTGAAGAATACTTTATCAATGAATCACTAGATCTAATATTGAGAGTTCCCTCTCTTTCATAGCTTGGTTCCTGAACTCATATATTCTGGCTATCAGAGAAAGGCCATCATATATTTGTCACTGGTTTGGAACATAAATTGCTTATAACTCAGCCTTATAAGGAGTGGTATTCTCGTTGGAACTAACTGCTGAAGCACCACTTCTGCTTTTATTTCCTGCTTGATTATGATTTTATATATAGTACAGCTTGATGATGTAGTGTTGCTGTGTATAACTGACTTTAGGTAACACTGTTCAAATAAGCAGCTTTGGGCATATGTGACTAATTGGTGTCCCATGATCAGGCAGTTATTTAATTTCTAGTAGGACCAAATAGTTATATGTGTGTGTGTGCTTATATTTACTTGTCAAGAAAGGTTTGACTTTCTTCCCAAACCAAGGATTCTCTTTTTGTGATTTACTTATTATGATTGGCTCCAGGCTTCAAGCAGTTACTGGGGAACTCCAAGAATGTTAGATATTATTGGATGTAAGGCCCAAGTGACAGGGCTTTCTGTTCCTCAACTTAGACCAGCTAGAGATCCTTATACTACTCTGGGCTCTTCTCAAAATTTATAGACAGGATTTACTCAATATCTGCATCCAAATGGTAAACCTAAATGAATATATGCTGCCTCAAATATCCACAAATTCCCATCAAGTATTAATATGTTTTTATTACTGATAGGAAATGCATACTAAAGCAACCTGGTTTTCACTTTGGAAGGGGTATTCTAACATGCTTCAGACTAGATGCATCCCAGGTGTATCAGGTACCTAAATCCTGGGGTCCACTCTCCTGTAATGGAGGTTTTTTTTACCAGAGCCTTTAAAATAATTGCCATATCAGCATGATATCGATACAGTACACCAGCATGATGTCCTGTGGAATGTTTTCATGATCAGAATCCTATGAACTAAATAATGACACAGAGCCAGCAAGCTGACACAGCCTTAACTAGAACAGAAAACATATACTGAAAATCTCATAGGTGAATGCAAGCTGCTTCATTCTGTCTTTATTGGGATAATAAAAAATATTCCCAAATTCAGAGCTGCCTAACAATATCAGAAACAGTGTTGATTATGCTAGGAAAGGAACTACAACAATAGAAATACCCTGTTGAAGTCTGTGCTAATTCACCGCCATTCTCCAAGATGCTTCTGCACAGATCAGATGGGCAAATGTATTGGGCTTATGGTAGGAATTTCCACCTCTGCATATTTCAAGACTTAAATGTCAACACTGGTTTCTGTGAATCCCCCAGGGGAATATGTAGATCAAAGCACATTTGATTTGGCTGACTTTACGAGTATTTGAGAAGGCTGAATTTACAGGAATGACTCCCTAAACTGCCGAGCCATCAAGGAAGCATCCTACTGCTCTCAGGATTAAGAACTTGCAAAAGTAGGAAGCCTCTAAACCAGCTGCATGATGAGCCAAAACCATGCCTCTCTGCCACAGTCTGCACTAGCACAATGCATGCCATGTGCCCTGCTTCTCTTCTTCCATAATGCTCTTTTTTTTAATGTTTTATTTATTTCTGAGAGAGGGAGAGACAGGGTGAGCAGGAGAGGGTCAGAAAGAGAGGGAGATACAGAATCCAAAGCAGGCTCCAGGCTCAGAGCTATCTGTCAGCACGGAGCCGGACGTTGGGCTTGAACCCACGAACCATGAGATCATGACCTGAACCAAAGTCCGACACTTAACCAACTGAGCCATCTAGGAGCCACTCATAATGCTCTTCTAAATCAAGGTCTCAGATGGGTAATTCTGATTGGCAGAACTCAAATAATATCCAAAATTCTAACTGCACAGGAATCTGGGGAAAATTATTAATAGCTTTCCAGTCCCTGAAATACAGGAAGATGTGCTAGAGTAGGCAAAGATAGCCTAGTTGTTGAGTGAGACATCCCACGTTTTCTACCACAGTAGCCTCTCATGTAATGTTGTAAGCCCGGGCCTCCATGCCAGCCTCTTTCAAAAGTTCCACTATGTTTACAAAGGGGCAAGTGTCAACTGAAATGTAAGGAAGAATACAGACCATTTTTATAAAAATGTTAACAGAATTTTAAATTACCCTACCAGTTATATACTTAGTTTCTGTTCTCTTACAAGCTTCAATCCTACTGGGAGACAGTAACAATTCCTACCTAGAGTTTGGCAGAGCTCTTTAATAGGATTGTATTAACTCTAGAAAAATATTTTTATTTTATTACTAATTTTTAACTTTTCAGGGTTCAATAAATTAGACTTCTGTAACCTTCCGTGCTTTTATATTATCAACCTACAATTGACATGTAACATTTATTGAACACTTACTAGATAGATGCCTGGCACTGTGTTAACCGTGTTACTGTCTACCTTAATATGCACAACAGCCGAAGTAGGTGCTATCACCATTTTTAGGTGCGGAAGCTCAAACATAAAAAAGGTAACTTGCCAGTACAAGTTCATAAGCAGTGGAGATGAGATTTGGCTCAGGCAATGTTAGGTTCCAGAGTCCACAAACCTAACCTTGTTAATAAACTCATGATTTCATTCCCACTGTCTGAAGTACCTTTTATTTTACTATGAATTTTTCTTCAGTTTATCTCCTAAAGAATTAAATATTAAGAAAGCAGGTAAGTAAACAACTAAAACATCTATAAAATACTCAACAGATTTTTTTTTGAGTTTAGATATAAGTATTCGTTTTTCAAGTACAAACAAAAATGTTAAAAAATCTGTAAAAACTGGTAGTGAAGAGTTACAGAGGGTGTGAGTCTTAGCCAGTTACATTATGAAAAAATAATGATAAATAACTATGATATCTTATGGTAATAAATTGATGTGGTTTTAGTATGAAGTTGACAAGTTGACTTAGAAAACTGTTACTAAGAACTAGTTACACAAATCCACATTTATAATAGAAATTTCTTTTGAACTCTCTAATATGTCCACCATTTTACTGTCATTTATTGAATTTTAAAGTATATTATTAAAATATTAATTTAAGAAATATTTAAGTGCTTATCTTAAAAGACACAGGTGACATTTCCTAGTTTCATATGCCATTATTTACTTAACATTATCATTTAAACATTTTATACACAAAAGCAATGTCTCCTCAATATGATTTTAGTCTCCTATAGAACAATGAAAAGGTATGTACTATTTCTTTGTTTTGAGATACTTCTGAAGCCTCCTTTCTCCAAAATAATACTAATGGGGTGCCTGGGTGGCTCAGTTGGTTAAGCGTCCGACTTTGGCCCAGGTCATGACCTCACAGTTCATGGGTTAGAGCTGTATGTGGGGCTCTGTGCTGATAGCTCAATTTTTTTTAATGTTTATTATTATTGAGACAGAGAGAAACACAACATGAGTGGGGGAGGGGCAGAGAGAGAGAGAGGGAGACACAGAATCTGAAACAGGCTCCAGGCTCTGAGTTGTCAGCACAGAGCCCAATGTGAGGCTCGAACCCAAGAACCATGAGATGACCTGAGCCAAAGTCGGACACTCAACCAACTGAGCCACCCAGGTACCCCTGTGCTGACAGCTCAGAGCCTGGAGACTGCTTCATATTCTGTGTCTCCCTTTCTCTCTCTGCCCCTCCCCCACTCACACTTTGTTTCTCTGTCTCAATAATAAACATAGAAGAAATTCAAAATAATATTAAAGGGTATAGTTAATGAAGTTCCAGCTATGAGTTATACATAACTTCAATGTGATTAATAATCAAATGACCTTTTTCCTAATAATTGTATATAGTTCATGGTTTCCAAAAGTCCTTTTACAGTTAGTTGTAGTGAGTACTTTTTGCTGCCTCTAGATGAAAATTTATAATTCTATATTTTTCTCCTCTCTCTCAAATGCCTCTCTTTTGACTTATGGAAAATAGAGAAGTCTTTCCACCTGTCTCTCCAGAGTGGAGGTGGGATTCATAGTATACCAATAACTATCCTAAAAGACATTTTCAAACTCCATTCTTTCACTTTTTATGTATATCTGTATCTATGCATATACTTATATCTAGTGGATAAGTGCTTAAGAGTCTGATCGTCTCTTTTACTCATTCTATATATGGTCTATCATGTAAATATAATTATTTACTTTGTTATTTCAGCTAAAACTTACATTTCAGCACTTTGTCATACATTTCAAAATATTAACTGCTTTAGAAAATGTTATTACTTATATAGTCATAATGTGTCTATTTCATAATTTTGCTTAAGACTGACCCAGAATTATGTTGACACTTTTAATACTCCTGACAGTATGAATTCAGTAATGAAGTCTTAGAAAATGCCTACTCAATATATTTTGACTTGACTTGATAGAAAGTAGAAATCTATTCATTTTTATCTTTAGTTTCAGGTGCAGCATTATGTGTCTCAGAGTCTGGTAACCCTGGGAAGTTGCCACTTGTTGAGAAAATCTATAATATCTCAGCTTTTATCAGAAGTAAACAGCTTCAATGACGTTCTGGGTACCATCAATCAGGTACTTATAGCCCGAAACTGTAATTCTTATTTATAGTTAATACAGCTGTAGTCTTTTCTTTCCTTTTCTCCTTTCTGTTCTTCTTGCTAGGCCGATATTTTAGTTTCATTACCTTTTTCCCCTAAAGTATGTGAATACCATTACTGTCTACTAAAATTGTGAAGATAGTTTTAGAACAAAGGTTTCAAAATAATACCATCTTATCATCCTCACATGCATATGTGTGCCAGAGGTACCGCTGGTGACAAGGAGTGCTTAGGCGAATGGCCTTACATCTGCCTAATCAGGCAGCATGTTCCTAAAGCAAAACAGTGAGAGGAAAGGATGCTAAATGAAGAACAGCCTCTAACCAGTAGTATTTATTTTTAATTGCTCATGAGAATCATCTGGTTAACTTTTAAATACCCCATTGTTAAGCTATATGCTAGTTTGGTCAAAGGGAAGTCTCTGGATTTAAGATGCAGGGATTGGTATTATTGAAGCACTTCAGGTATCCTAGTTTGCAGACAGAATTGAAAACCTGTGCTCTAAGCCCTCTTATCTCTGCAAACTCTCACATTAATGCTGACAAACGTATCTAAGGAACAGAAGTCATTCCCTTATCTTCATGTTGACACTGGTATATCATGTGTTCACTTTGCCAACTGTTTTAATGCCATTGCTGTCTCTGTGATAGAATGAAGTACAATTAAAGGAATTCAGAGACAGGAAGAAATATCTTCATAAGAAAGAAAAACATCTAATTAGAAAAAATATGTATATAAATTTAAATAATGTTTAACCAGTTGCTTACACCTAAGTTCCCTACGTTTAATGATACTGTTTAATCTAATTGAATTCAGCAAATGACATGATAAATCATGTAGGTGACTGTTAAATGGTAAACTCTCTTAAGTGCTCTGTTAGATTTTTTAAGTAATTGTTACTGATATTAAGGGGCTAATAATCCATTTGAGAAAGAAAGAAGACACATTTAATAAATGAAAAAAAAAGTGAAGTGCTAAAACACTTGCTGGTGTTTGTAGGAGCTCCAGCATCAAGGAAGTGATCAAGGTAGGTTGCAGGTCCCTGAAAACATGTCATGGAAAGGGAACAACTTGAAACATATATTTGAAAAGCAGAAGATAAAAGAAATTAGAGACACTGGGTGTACTTTTTTAAATATGTGCCCAGCATTCTGAAAATGCAAGGTAAGGTTGTGGGATTTAAAAACAGGAAGCAATGTGAGAAATGACTTGATCAAATTAGATTATTTGTATAGAAAATAACAAAGTACAGGTGAAAAATTTTTATTTACATATTCTCATTTAATTTTCACAAATCTCCATGAAGTAGTTGTACTTTTTACCTAGTGTATAGATAAAGAAATAAAACCTTAGAGTGGTTAAGCAGCTTGATCAAGATTGCAGAAAGAACATATGCCATAATTCAAACCCAGGCATCCTGATTGTTAAATCACTTGAGAATGAGAATGACGAAAGAACAATAACTGCTTTTTGGCAGGTGATAAATAATGTGTTAACATGCTTTACATGAATTTTCCCAATTAGTTGACATTCCTATAGTAGATGACAACAGTCACTCCAGCCATTTTAAGCAGAATGGATGCATGAGTAGCTATGGATTGTTGAGAGGGCTGAGAAAAGAGACTTCAGGCTGTACTTTATTGAATGACTCCCATAATCACACAGCAGAACTTGGCTACCAAAGGAATTGCTGCCTTTGCCATCATGACCAGGAAGCCTCTTAATAAGTCAAAGAGATGTTGCTAAAGTCACAGGTTCCAGAAAACACTCCTGCCACAATGTGTAACAGACAAATGTGTGTCCTGTTCTGTACCTGTCTCACTATGTGATTCACTTTGAACTACAAAGTTGTTGTGAGTACATTTGTTTCTAAACCAACTTTATATTCATACCCCTATCAGCAAGAAAGTATAGGAAATGTAGTTTAATAAAATGCAGAGAAGAGGGTTCAAGATATCAGGGTAGGAAGATCCTGAACTTACTTCCTCTCATGGCCTCACCATGCTATAACTACATATACAGCAACTCTGTCTGAGAAGAACCTGAAGACAATCATAACAACTTAAACACAGCTAAAGATACAAAGAAGAAGCCACATCAAGAAGGATAGGGGCAGAGAGGTAGTCTGCTTGGGACCCAGATCCCCAGCACAGCAACCCACAAATGGGAGAGATATCACAGCGGTGGGAGGTCCTTCCTAAAGAGTGAGAAGTTCAAGCCCATATTGAATAACTCCCCCCCCCCCCCCACAAGGATATATGTACCAAGAAGGTAAGTTCCCTTAATATATCGCTTTGGAAATCAGTAGGACTTGGCTTCAAGACAGCTGGAGGCCTATAGGATTGGCCTGAACACAATCTTACTCTCTCTGGAACAGAGAAGCAGCAGTTTGAAACATACCTGGGCCATAAGTGAAGGAGATTTATCGACTACTTTTAGGGCATGCTGAAGAGGCAGGGATCTGTAGGAACTTTCTCTGGGACAGAAGTTTTGGCAGACACCATTTTTCTTATCCTTCTTCAGCCTAGTTGGCCAATGCCAGTTCTGAACCCTCTCCATCTACCTTAATAGCACTGTGTGACCCACCTTGGTGTTCTGTAGCTGCCCTGACCAAACCCATCTGTCCTGGCAGGTGCCCTTCCAGTGTGGCTTCCACTCGGCCATACATGGTGGGCAGCCTTAGCCAGGATCAGGACCCCTCCATGGCAACTCTTGCCCCAGAGAGGGAGAGAAGAGCCCTACCCAGCTGCACATCAACAACAGTTGCCACCAGGCCTCCCAGGAGCAACACCAAGGACTAGACCCACCCATCAGTATGCCCACAGAGGCTGCAGCTGGGACTCTTACCCAGCCACTAGGGGCCACACACAGTCCACACAGGGGATACCCCTGGAGTGCCTGATTCTGAAGACCAGGAAGTATTGCCTTTCTGTGCCCCACAGAATGCCTTCAAGATCAGTCCACTACTTTTAAAACCAGGAAATATAGAAACAAATGCAGAGAGTCAGGCAAAATGAGGAAACAGAGGAATATGTTCCAAATGAAAGAACAAGACAAAAACCTCATAAAAAGTACTAAGTAAAATAAACATAAGCAATCTCCATTTTATAAAGAGTTCAAAGTAATGATCATAAAGGCGCTCATTGAACCCAGGAGAAGAATGGATAAACACAGTGAGGGCTTTAACAAAGAGATAGACAATATAAAAAGGAACCAATTAGAGCTTAAAAATGCAATAACTGAAATGAAAAGTACCCTAGAGGGAATCCACATCAGATTAGAGGATGCAAAAGAATGGATCAGCAATCTGAAAGACAGGGTAGTGTAAATCATCCAAACTGAACAGTAAAATGAAAAAATAATTTTAAAAATGAGGATAGGTTAAGGGACCTCTGGAACAACATAAAAAGTATAACACTAACATTATTGGGATCCCAGAAGAAGAGAGAGGAAAAAGGACCAGAAAAATTATTGGACGAAATAGTAGCTGAAAAGTTCCCTAACCTGTGGAAAGAAACAGATATTCAGATCCAGGAAGCATAGAGCCCCAATAAAGATGAAGTCAAAGAGATCTACACCAAGACATTAATAATTAAAATATCAAAAATTAAAGATAAAATATTAAATGCAGCAAGAGAAAAGCAACTAGTTACATACAAAGAAATACCCAGAAGACTGTCAGTTGATTTTACAGCAGAAATTTTGCAGCTCAGAAGAGAGTGGCATGATATATTATTTAAAGTACTGAAAGGAAAAACGCTACAACAAGAATATTCTACCCAGCAAGGCTATCATTCAGAATTAAAGGGAATATAAGTAGTTTCCCAAACAAAAATTAAAGGAGTTTATCATCACTAAACCAGCCTTACAAAAAATCTTAAGGGTACTTCTTTACATAGAAAAAGACATAAGAACAAGTAAGAAAATTATGAGGTTAAAAAATTTCACTGGTAAAAGGAAACATGGTAAAGGTAGTAAATGAATTAAGCTACTATGAAGGTTAAAAGACAAAAGTAGTTAAGCTAGGTATAGCTACAATAATTAGTTAAGGGATACACAAAATAAAATAAGATGTAAAATATGCCAACTATATATAATATGGGGAAAGGGCTAAAAAATGTAGTGCTTTTACAATGTGTTAAAAGTTAAGTTACCATCAAATTAAAATAGACTGAAGTATACTTATGATGTTCTATATGAACCTTACAGTAACTACAAACCAAAAACATGTAATAGATACACAAAGAATAAAGAGAAAGGAATCCCAACATAACACTAAATAATCAAATCTCAAGGAAAGATAACAGGAGAAGAAGAAAAGAACAGAGAATTACAAAAACAACCAGAAAGCAATTAGGAGAACAGCAATAAGTGTATACTTAATAATTACTTTAAATGAAAATGGACTACATGCAGCAATAAAAAGACATAAGGTGATTGAATGGGTAAATTAAAAAAAAAAAAAACACAATAAACCCATCTATGTGCTTCCTAAAAGAGACCCACTTCAGACCTAAAGACATAAAGGCTGAAAATGAAGGTATGGAAAAGGATATTCCATGAAAGTGGACATATGATTTCATTCATTTGTAGAATTTGAGAAACATAACAAATAATATAGGGGAAGGGAAAGAAAAAATAGATAAAAACAGAGAGGAGGCAAACCATAAAGACTTTTAAATACAGAACAAACTGAGGGTTGGGGGTGGGGGATGGAGGAATAGATTAAATCAGTGAATTAAGGAGGGCACCATATGGGATGAGCACTAGGTGTCATATGTAAGAGATGAATCATTGGGT
This sequence comes from Proteles cristata cristata, assembly GCA_017311185.1. Classification (NCBI taxonomy): domain Eukaryota; kingdom Metazoa; phylum Chordata; class Mammalia; order Carnivora; family Hyaenidae; genus Proteles; species Proteles cristata. The sequence continues at coordinate 1,427,330 of JAESUZ010004636.1, forward strand.
TCTACTCCTGAAGCCAAGACTATACTGTATTTTAACTAACTTGAATTTAAATTTTAAAAAATCTGGGATAGAAATACTTATATCAGGTAAAATGAGTTTAAAATAAAGACTGTAACAAATGACAAACAAGGCATTGCATAATGATAGAAGGATTAATCCAAAAAAAGGATGTAACAATTGTGAATGTCCATGCACTCAACAAGGGAGCACTAAATATATAAATCAAGTGTTAAGAAACATGAAAGGAGAAATTCATAGTAACACAATAATAATAGAGAAGTTTAAGATCCCACTTACTTCAATGAATAGATCATCCAGATAGAAAATTAATAAGGAAGCAGAAGCTTTAAATGACATTTTAGACCAGAAGGACTTAACAGACATATACAGAACATTCCATCCAAAACACATTATTTTCAAGTTCTCATGGAACATTCTACAGGACAGATCACATGTTAGGCCACAAAACAAACCTTAATAAATTTAAGAAGCCTGAAGTCACATCAAACATCTTTTTTTTTATCAAAACAGTATGAAACTAGAAATCAATTATAAGAAAAAGGTGGAAAAAACACCCATGTGGATGCTAACCAACATGCCACTAAACAGTAAATGTGTCAGTGAAGAAATTAAGAGGAAATAAAATACATAGAGACAAATGAAAGTGAGAACGCAATGTTCTGTCATATTTAGGACAGTTTTAAGAGGCAAGTTCATTACCCTGATACCAAAACCACAAAGACACAAAAAATGAAAATTACAGGCCAATATCCTAATGAACATAGATGTAAAAATCCTCAACAAAATGTTAGCCAACCAAACTCAACAACATTAAAAAGATCATACTCCATGGCCAACTCGGGTTCATTCTAGGGATGCAGGATGGTATAACATCCATAAATCAATCAATGGGATACACTACACTAAGAAAACAAAGTATAAAAATCATGTCATCTCAGTAGATGCAGAAAAAGCATTTGACAAAATTCGTCACCATTTATGACTGAAAACTTTCAACAAACTAGGTACAGAGGGAATGCATTGCAACATAAGTTGAAAGAAGTGAATAATGGCTATCCTTGTCCCCGAACTTAGAGGAAAAGCTTAATAACTTTCAGCCTTTCACCTTTGAGTATGTTAGCTGTGGGTTTTTCATACATGTTATTATGTTACTCTACAAATTAGGCAATAAAAGAAATAAAAGACATCCACATTAGAGATGAAGAAGTAAAACTATCACTATTTGCAGATGACATCATACTATAGATAGAAAACCCTAAAGACTCGACCAAAAAACTATTAGAAGTAGTATATGAATTCAGTAAAGCTGTAGGATACAAAAATCAATAAACAAAGCTCTGTTGTGTTTCTATATAATAATAAACTATCAGAAAGTCAAATTAAGAAAAGAATCTCATTTAAAATTGCATTGAAAAGAACAAAATATCTAGGAGTAAATTTAACCAAGGAGGTGAAAGACCTATACTCTCTGAAAACTATAAGATATCGCTGAAAGAAATTGAAGGTGACACAAATAAATGGAAATATATATTGTGTCCATAGATTAAAAGAACTAATATTGTTAAAATATCCTTACTACTCAAAGCAAACTATAGATTCAGTGGAATCCCTATCAGAATTCTAATGAATTTTTTCACAGAACTAGAATAATCATGAAATGTGTATGGAAGCACAGAAGACCCCCAACCAGCCAAAGCAGTCTTGAGAAAGAAGAATAAATGTAGAGGTGTCACACTCCCAGATTTCAAACTGTACTAACAAAGCTGTAATAATCAGCTTTTGTATAAAAAGCAACACATAGATCAGTGGAACAGGATAGGAGCCCAGAAATAAACCCACAATTATATGATCAATTAAACTACCACAAAGGAGACAAAAATACACAATAGGGAAAAGACAGTCTCTTCAATAAATGGTGTTGAGAAAACTGGACAAATACATGCAAAATAATGAAACTCAAGGCTCCTGGGTGGCTCAGCCAGTTAAGCATCAGACTCTTGATTTTGGCTCAGGCTATGATCTCACACTTTGTGAGTTTGAGTGCCATATGGGGCTCTGCACTAACACAGAGCCTGCTTGGGATTCTCTGTCTCCTTTCTCTCTGCTCCTCCATGGCTTGTGCTCGCTCTCGTTCTCATAGATAGATAGGTAGATAGATAGATAGATAGATAGATACATACATACATACATACATACATACATACATACATACATACATAAAATGAAATCATACCACTTTCTTACACTGTACACAAAAATAAGCTCAAAATGGTTTAAAGGCTTAAGTGTAAGACCTGAAAAAATAAGACTTCTAGAAGAAAATATACATGTTTCTGCTTTGACATCAATCTGAGAATATAAAGAAGGAACCCTCTTGTACTGATGGTAAGAATATATGTTGATGCAACCACTATGGATAAAAGTATCAAGGGTCTTCAAAAAATTAAAAATAAAATTACCATATGACTGCAGTCTCACTTCTGGGTATTTATTTGAACAAAATGATAACACTAATTTGAAAAGATATATATATCCCTGTGTTCACTGCAGCATTATTTACAATAGCCAAGATATGAAAGCAGCATATGTGTCCAGTGATAAATGAATTGATAAAGAAGATCTGGTGTACACACACAATATACACAATGGAATATTGCTCAGCAGGAAAAAAAAAGAATGAAATTTTGCCATTCATAACAACAAGGAGGGTAGTAGAAGATACCATGCTAAGTGAAATAAATGAGACAATTATATAAGTATGACTAAACTTATATATGGAACCTAAAATCAAAACAAAACAAATGGACAAACAAATAAAAACAGACTTATATATAGAGAACAAACTCGTGGTTACCAGAATGAAGGGAAGTGAGAGGACAGGAAAAATGGGTGAAAGGGATTGAGAGGTACAAATTTCCATTTATGAAATAAATAAGTCATGGGAATGTAATGTGTATCATAGGGAATATAGTCAATGACATTATATATTTTATAAAGTAATAGATGGTAACTAGACCTATCATGGTGATCATTTCTTAATGTAGAAAAATATCAAATCACTATCTTGTTTATCTGAAATTAATGTACTATTTGTCGATTGTAATTCAACAAAAAAAAGATAGTGTAGTTTTATGCTTTTTCAGCTTTTTTACTCTAAAAAGGTGATAGAATGACAATTGATGTACTCAGTCCAAGGTGTTATCTTTTGTTAGGTTCAGAGTCAATAATATGCTCTTAAGAGATGGAATCAGAGTAGGAGAAAACACAGAGCAAAGGGCATAAATAGAGGGAGGCCATTTTTTTAATGGTTTTTTTTTTTTTTTAATTTCTGAGAGAGAGAGAGAGAGAGACAGTGTGACCAGGGGAGGGTCAGAGTGAGAGGGAGATACAGAATCTGAAACAGGCTCCAGGCTCTGAGCTGGCTGTCAGCACAGAGCCCAACGCGGGCCTCGAACCCACTAACCATGAGATCATGACCTGAGCCGAAGCCGGCCGCTTAACTGACTGAACCAGCCAGGTGCCCTGAGGGAGGCCATTTATTTGGGATTGTCAATGCAATAAACCTTCCACAAGCAGCAAAAGAGATAATCATTGTACTTAAGGGGTATTATCCAGAGGGACTCAAGGAGAAAGTTAATGTGAAGGAGAAAGGAGAATCACTGGAAAAATTAATACTGTAAAACTAAGAGATAAGAAAAATGATGTCATTGAAAAGAATTAGGTAACCAGGAAGGAATGCTTATTTGTGAAGAGAATAAGTTTAGTTTAGATATATTGAATTTGAGGAAACACTGAATTAATATAAATGTAGGCACAGGGAAATATGAAATTAAAATTTGAAAGAAAGGTACAAGGCATGCCTAAAATTTGGGAAATACCACAAATATATGGCAATCATGAAATCAGTCAGAAAGAGAACAGGGTCTCAGAGAAAAGTAAGGTGGAATGGGAAAGAATGTACGAACAAAGAAAAGAAGACAAGCTTTATTTCAGTATGTGTGGTAGATGGCTTTATAAGTGTCAGACTTAAATGGTTTAAAATATTTATCAACAGTCTCTGGATGGTTCTTGGTTGAGTGTCCGACTCTTGATTTCAACTCAGGGTCATGATCTTGAGATTTGTGAGATCAAGCCCCTTGTTAGGGCTTAACGTGGAGCCTGCTTGGGATTCTCTCTCTCTCTCTCTCTCTCTCTCTCTCTCTCTCTCTCTGCCCCGCCCATGCTCTCATACACACATGCTTGCTCTCTCTCAATAAACTGAAAATAAGACTGTTCTCAGATATACAGTAATATGTATTTATTAATGTGAATTATGCAGAAAATCTATAAGTAAAAATATTAATGTTAATATCATACTACACATTTTGTGTCTTTCCAATGTTCTTTTTAACTCTTAGAGTTTTTTTGCTCCCCAAAATATTTGTATCTATTTAGCACATAGTTTTGTATTCTATTTTCTTGTGTAAAAGTATATCATTAGCACTGTTCATGATTTTGATTTCCTAAGGAAGTGTGATTTTTAGTGACTCAGTAGTATTTTATGATTTTCACATTCTTCATTTATTTAGTCTGTGTTGAACATACAATTTATCGCTGTATGCATTGACCACTGATAATATTAATCATTTTCTGAAAATGATTCATGGAGATACATTTCAGAAGTTGATCTTACTGCATTAACTGCATGCAACTCTTACTGGTGATTTGCCTCCCAAACTTGCATATTAAGATAATTTTTTTTTGAAAAAACATATATCTTTTTTTTAAGGATAGCCTTCAAAATATATAATTATTTAAAGCAAATATAATTTCTTGGAACTTCTGAAAAATAATTTAAAGGGCACCTAGGTGGCTCAGTTGGTTAACCGTCCAACTTCGGCTCAGGTCATGATCTCGTGGTTTAGGAGTGCAAGCCCCATATGGAGCTGAGCTGTCAGCAGAGAGCCTAGAGCATGCTTAGGATTCTGGGTCTCCCTACTTCTCTGCCCCTCCCCCACTCACACTCTGTCCCTGTCTCAAAAATAAACAAACATTTTAAAATGTTTTTAAAGAATTTAACGAGTCATGAAAGTTTACTGCTAACAGAGTTAACCTCTCCAATGTAAGCAGCTAAAAATCTGGACAAATATATAGATTCATGCATTTCAGTTAAAAGGCAGTACAGAATTATGATTCCTTAGGTGAGGGAAACAAATGATGTGCGGCCCATGATCACCTTGAATTTTGGTCTGGAGGACCTTTCTGTACTGTGGCATAGGTGGAACCCAACCAATCACAACAGTCTCACTAAACTGAGGGGGCGGAAATTGGAGTTCAGGAGTACTGATGTAGGTATTATTTCTGGGTCAGGGTCATGGGTACTGATGTAGGTAATATTTCTGGGTCAGGGTCATGGAGAGAAGAAACTTATGAAGAAGAACTTGAGAAATTTACACAGAGGCTTTCTTATTTGTTGAATACTAAGTTGCATATGTACAGAAAGACACTTTAGGAGGCCAAGCAAAGAAAAACTGCTGAGAAAAGAACTACTACAAATAAGCTGTGAATTGAATCACACAAGTGGTTGGAACCATCCACATTCAACCCAGCCATAATGACAAGACCTTATTTAATGTTCCCTGCATTGAGTAGAGACCCTAAAGGTTTACAACTTAGCCATATGGTAATATATAGCCATAGGATAAAAGCTATGGTAGAATGATTCTAACAAAGCTTAGAAACAAACCTTGAAAGGATCTTGCTGATTCACAGCTAGATTTACTGCCTGCTAAGACAGTATAATACAGAAAGTCAACATGATATCACTAATGTCTAGCATCCATTCCGAAATTGAAACATGTGAAGAAGCAAGAATGTATAACCAATAGCCAGGAGAAAAAAAAAATCAATTAACTGAAATAGAACCAGAAATGACAGAAATAATAGAATCAGCATACAGGTCCCAACAGCTATTATAAATGTGTTAAAAGAAAACAAGGGAAATTAGGAATTTTCAATATAAAAATAAAAGCAGTATATTGATAAAGCTGTTAAAACATAATAGGTCAGTATAAATATGAAAAAAATCTTTGCCAGTAATCAACAACTTAGGTTAAACATACACATTCCTTGAAAGATTAAAATTCCCAAAACTGGTAGTAGAAAACATAAATTACCCTATTCTGATTAAATAAATTATATTTAAAATTATAAACCTTTCCACAAAGACCACTCCAGTTCCAAATGAATCCTTCCATATATACGTTTGAAGAATAAATAATAGCACTCTTTCACAAACTTTTTAGAAGAAAGAGTAGGGAATATTTCCCAAGTCATTATGAGATTAGCATTGTCTCAGTATCAAAACGAAAGACAGCACAAGAAAAACAAACTCAGACCTATATTGTCTATATTCATAGAAGTAAAATCCTTACTGCGTATCAGTAAATAGAATTCAGCAATGTATAAAAAGAATAATACATGGTGATCAAGTGGGATTTATCCCAGGAATGAAATGTTTTCACATTCATAAAACAATGAATATAATTCAAAGTATTAACAGATTTTATGAAGAAAATTCGTGTGATCTCAGTATATGCAGAAAAGGCACTCGACAAAATTCACCACCCTTTCATGACTTAAAAAAAAATAACAAAACCAAAAATAATGCATATAAGAATAGAAGGAAAATTTCTCAACATGATAAAAGTTTTTTTCTATGAAAAACCTCCAGAAATACCCACTGGTGAATGACCGAATGGTTTTCTCCCAAAATTGTAAATCAGGTGTGGATGTTCTCTCTTATCGCTTCTATTTAGCACTGTGCTAGAGATCCCGGCCATTTCAATTAGGCTACTGTACCTTTAGAAAGGAAGAAGTAGAACTATATGTACAGTCAACATGATCAGGAATATAAAAAAATCTTAGCTTACCAAAAAGCTACCAACTAGATTATATTGAAATAGACCCACCCACATATGGTTAATGGATTTTAGACATAGCTAAAGTAACCCAACTGGCAAAGAATGGACCAACAACAACTAAATAAGCAAAAAATTTGAACACAGAAAAGAAGATATACTAAGAGCCAATAAATCTATGAATAATGCACAATATCATCAGTCTTCAGAGACATGCACTGAACGAACAGAGGCCAGAATGGCTAAAATTACTAGAGTAACAATACTAAATTTTGGTGGGGTTGTTGTAGGAGCTCATAAATTGCTACTGGGAATGTAAAGCAGCCTGGCAGTTTCTCAGAAAGGTAATTATACACTTACCATATGGCTAAGCAAGTCAACAACTATGTTGACATAAACAGCTGTTCAAGAATGTACACAGCATTTTTAATTTCGAGTATCAATCACGAAGTAACTCATATCTCCATTGACAAGAGAGTCAATAAACAGGTTATCTTAAATCTTTTCAGTAGAATAGTATAAAATGTATTGAATCACTGATACTTACCAAACAGCATGGATGAACCTAAAAAATACAAGGCTAAGAAAAATAAGCCCAAATATACATGATATAATTAAAAGAATATACAATATATAATTAAGTTTCCATGAAGTTCTAAAATTAGGCAAAACTAATGTATGGTGAAAGATATCTCAGTAGTGGTTGACCTAGGGAGTGGGCCTTGGATAGACTGGAAGGGGACAAGAGGATTGGGGTGTATTTATGAGCATACACAATTGTAACTATTTATCAAAATGTACACTGATGACCTGGGCATTCCATTGTGCATGAATTATACCTCACTTAAAATATATTTTTTGAAATCAGTTTTTATCTGAACCCATAATAATACAATGATATAATTTTATACTCAGGTTTTTTAGCTCACTTTGAAGACTGTTTCTTTGTTCATATCATAATGAATGCTAAGATGTCATCAAGAACTACATGAAAAACAGGGCTTTTAAATTTTTTATTTAAATTAACACAGTGCAATACTGGTTTCGGGAGTAGAATATAGAATGGACAAAGAAGATATGGTGTATATATGCAATGGAATATTATTACACAGCCATTAAATCTTTCAAAAATGAAATCTTGCATTTGCAACAATGTGGATGAAGCTAGGTAGAGTATTATGCTAAATAAAATAAGTCAGTCAGAGAAAGACAATTACCATATGATTTCACTCATATGTTTAAGAAAAACAGTTTTTAATGATGGAAAGCTTTCTAACTAATCACTAAGTCAAAATGAGCATATAGTATAATAGCCTAATACATATGGATCTGTTTCAGTCTCTAATGTACTAGTATATCAGATACAGGAGAAATCCTATTTTATAAAAATGAGTGAGAAATCTAATAATTATTGTCATAGATATTAATAGGGCCTTATTATTTGGCAAACACTATTCTAAGCATTTTATACTTCTCCAAGGATTTTACATATATGTTTTTGTTTAAAATAGATAGCTACTAATTTTGATTTTTTGGTTATGTCATTTCATTCTCCCAACTACACTGTGAAGTAGTATTGCTACCATTTTACAAAGGAGGAAAACTAGAGTGAGAGCCTTCAGGTAACCAGTCCACAATCACAGTAAGCATAGCACCAGGTTACTGAACTCAGGAAGTCTGACTCCAGAGTCTGGAAGATGAACTGTGCAACATTTTCTGTTACTGACTAACCACCTTAATTCTCCATATTTCACTGACATTATTTTATATTTTAATTTGTCCTCTGCAACTCATATGGATAGTGTCCCAGTTATTTTTTATGTAAGTGAAATTATACTAGATAATATATTTGTGTAAATGTTAATATTTTCTTCCATAATCAACTGTGAACCAGATTTTGTCCTGTCATCCTTTTCCATAGCTGTGCTTATTTAAATGCAGTTTTCTTGGGTCTTGAAAAAAATTGTTTACATGATGCTAAGGATAACACTTTCCTAATATCTTGACAGATATGTATTTTGTATATACCTGTTTGGAGTATTTTCTTTATCAGCCAGTTAAAATTAAGAGTTTGTATTTGTTTGGAGTGATGGAATTTTCTCATCATGATTATTGTTTACCATCTTGTAGCACAATCACCTTGGTTTTCTATTTATTTTGAAAATGACTTTTAAAAAGTGGCTTCTGTAGGATTCCATAGACTGCTCACATATTGATTTTCTAAGGGCCTAAATTGTTTGGCTTTTCAAAACTGAGAACAAAATCAAGATATTGATTTTCATTTCTCAATCATTATGCCATTGGGACCTTGTGTTGGAGAGCTTTATGAGTAACTCCTTTGAATGACTTTCTTCCTCTTCAAGCAGCTGTCATCTAGGAAAAGCCAGTCAGTAAACAAATAGTTACAAAGCATCCATGGGGTGAATATCTCCATCAAAAGCAACAGACATGGTTCTAGTAAGTTTTCTGCTTTGTTTATAAGAATTTTGTTAATAAGTTTGCAGGTTTCTCTGGATATCTAGATGTTTTGTGATTTTCATAGAACCCAGCCTTCTGGTCAGTCATTACTAAAATTTTATACTACTGAAAGCTGGTTTATCAATATGTCTTATTTTTAAATTTTAACAAAGGTAGAGTGTTTATGTGGAAAGGTAACATGGGGGGCAAGAAAGCACAACTCTTGTTGATAATGCTACTATAAACATCTGCGTACATGTATCCCTTCAAATTAGTATTTTTTTATTCCTTGGGTACATACATTTCCTTGGGTGAATACCTAGTAGTATAATTGCTAGATAGTAGGGTAGTTCTATTTTTAACTTTTGGGGGAAGCTCCACACTGTTTTCCAGAGTGGCTGCACCAGTTTGCATTCCCACCAGCAGGGTGAGATGGTTCCCCTTTCTCTGCATCCTTGTGTACACTTGTTGTTTCTTGTGTTAACTTTAGCCATTCTGACTGATGGGTGGTGATATCTCACTGTAGTTTTTTATTTATGTTTCCCTGATGATGAGTGATGTTGAGCATCTTTTCATGGGTCTGTTAGCCATCTGTATGTCTTCGTCGGAAAAATATTCATGTCTTCTGCCCATTTTTAACTGGATTGTTTGTTTTTGGGGTGTTGAATTGTGTAAGTTCCTTATATATTTTGGATACTAACCCCTTATCCAATATGTCATTTGCAAATATCTCATTCCTTAGGTTGCCTTTTAGTGTTGCTGATTGTTTCCTTTGCTGTGCAGAAGTTTTTTATTTTGATGAAGTCCTAATAGTTTATTTTTGCTTTTGCTCCCCTTGCCTCAGGAAACATATCTGACAAGAAGTTGCTACAGCCAGTGTCAAAGAGCTTCCTGCCTGTGTTCTCTTCTAGACAACATTGTCTCACATTTAGGTCTTTCATCCATTTTAAATTGATTTTTGTGTATGGTGTAAGAAAATGGTCCAGTTTCATTCTTTTGCATGTTTATGTCCAGTTTTCCCAACACCATTCATTGAAGAGACTTTTCCACTGAGTATTCTTTACTACATTGTTAGTGATTCATTGACCATATAGTTGTGAGTTAATTTCTGGGTTTTCTACTCTGTTCCATTGATCTGTTTGTCTGTTTTTGTGGAAAGATCCCAAATGTCCATCAACTGGTGAATGGATAAGGAAGAGGTGGAATACATCCATGCAATGGAATATTCCTCAGCCATCAAAAAGAATGAAATCTTCCCATTTACAAGAAATTGATGGAGCTACTAAATATTATGCTAAGCGAAATAAGTCAGAGAAAGACAAATATCATATGATTTCATCCATATGTGGAATTTAAGAAAAAAAAACCAAATGAACATGGGAAAAAAGGAGGAAAATCAAGAAACAGACCCTTAACTTTAGAAAACAAACTGATGGTTACCAGAGGGGAGGTGGATGGGGGCAGGGGGTGGGGGGGGGCGTTAAACAGGTGATGGGGATTAAGGAATGCACTTATAATGAGAACCAGGTATTGTATGTGTTAACTCATCAAATTCTACAGTAGAAACTACTATTACACTGTATGTTAACTAACTGGTATTTTTTTTTTTTAACATTTATTTATTTTTGAGAGGCAGACCACAAGCAGGGGGAAGGGCAGAGAGAGGGAAAACACAGAATTCTGAAGCAGGCTCCAGGCTGTGAGCTGTCAGCATAGGCCCCAAAGCAGAGCCTGCATGAACCATGAAATCATGACCTGAGCCAGTCAGAAGCTTACCTAACTGAACCAGCCAGATGCCCCTAACTAACTATAATTTAAATAAAAACTTTTTTAAAAAGTGAAAGAAAGAAGTATAAATGTTTAGTTCATACTTGATATGAACGTCAAAGAATACTAAAATCTAGCTCCAATCTGTGCCCTATTATTGAACCACTCACCTTGAGATGAGAAGTAGGAAGGTAGCAAACATAGGACTTTATAAAAAAGCTGAAATCAATAGAAAAAAACAGTTTCTGTGGAGTGTCAAGTAAAATCAGATGGGCAGACAATGCAGAAACAAGACAGGAAGTAGACAATGTAGAGGTTCAGTGGGGATCAGTCTTGACCCTGGCAAAATAGTTGCCTACGATTGTGAAACTTACCATTGAATTGTCAAATTGAATTCTATGAATCAGAGAGATATTATTCAATACCAGGTTTACTAAAATTTTAAAGAAATAGATAATCAAAGGCCACAGATGAAGTAGAAAGGAATATGGGATATCCTGGGTGGTTCCCCAGATCCTTGTTTGAGATGTGTCTCTCCATCCTTGAATGACAGATGAAGTGCCCCAGTGAGATTCTTCAGGGTTTTTCACACTGAGGAAGGGGGGAGCTCTAAATTGGTAAATGTCTCCATTTCATAACCCAGAGAATTCTATAGCTTATAGGACAGTCTTCAAGAAGCCCATATATCATAGAGTCTGAGTCTTTTTTAGTGTAAGTTATTCTTTGGCTAGGAAATTTTAACTTTTTATTTTTTTTATTATTTATTTTGAGAGAGAGTGAGCAGGGGAGGGGCAGAGAGAGAGGGAGACAGAGGATCTGAAGGGGGCTCCGCGCTGACAGCAGCAAGCCCCAAATGGGCCTTGAACTCACAAACTGCAGGATCATGACCTGAGCCAAAGTCAGATACTCAGCTGAGCCACCCAAGTGCCCCTAGATAGGAACTTTCTACTACGGACATTAAATAGATAAAAATTTCCTCCTGACAGCAAATCACAAGAGGTCCACTTGAGGAGATAGGGCTAGTCATCAGCCTTTTTGTTACCCTGTGGCATATTCCCAGTTAGTACCAGAGGCTTTATTTCTTTGTCCTAACTTGCTGTCAAGTTGCTGAGGCCTCATTATGCTAAGAGAATTGTTTATGAACTTGAGTCACCTAAGAAAGAAAATTTCTTTATAAAATTATATTTCAGTTTTTGACATGATGAATAGGTTTATGATATTTCCCTCAAAAGGTCTGTATAATTTATAATAAATAAAAGATGAACACTAAGATTATATAATGCGCTACACACCCATAGGAAACGGAGATAAACAATCCAGTAGAAAAGTGAGCTAACAATATGAAAAGGCAGTTTAATAGAAGAAACATGAAACATAAATTGACATGAATGATATTCAACTTCAACCGTAACAGGGAAATGCAAATTTAAAAAGTGATAGGATCTTTCATACTGATTATATTGACATAAGCTAAAAGAACAGTTAACAACAATATCAGATGTTAGTGATTATGTAGGGAAATGGAATTTATCACTGAGTAAAGCTAAAGATGTGTATTTTCTAGGATATAACAGGGTTACTAGACAAAGGAGATCTGTATTCATTTTAACATTTTTGTAGTAACTAAAAATTGGAAATAGCAGTGTCCATTTATAAAAGATGGCTGGCCCTGGTATGTTGAATATGAATATTCTGTAGCAGTTAAACTGAATAAATTAGGTCTTGACATATTAACAGTGATAAATTTTGAAAACTGTAATGTTGAGTAATAAAGAAACAAAGTATTGAAGGAATAAAGCTACCCAAATATGCCAGTTTTGAAAATTATATATATATATATAAAATTTTGCATGCACACCCCCAACATGAGGCCCTCTTCCAGTATATCCCTACATTTATTTATTTACTATTTATTTATTTTTATTTTTTATTTTATTTCTCTATTATTAATTTAGTTAACATACACTGCAGTCTTGGTTTCAGGAGTAGAACCCAGTGATTCATCTCTTACATGACACCCAGTGCTCATCCCATAAAGTGCCCTCCTTAATGCTACCACCCATTTAACCCATCCCCACCCTCCACCTCCATCAACCCTGTTTGTTCTCTGTATTTAACCACCTCTTATTTTTATCTTCTGCTTTAACCTCTCTGTTTTTATCTTATTTTTTCTTCCCTTCCTAAATGTTCGTCTGTTAAGTTTCTAGATTTCGACATGAGTGAAATCATATGTATCTGTCTTTCTCTGACCTATTTCACGTACCATAATATCCTATAGTTCCATCCATGTTGTTGCAAATGGCAAGATTTCATTCTTTTTCATCAAGGAGTAGTATTTCATAGTGTATATACCTGTATATACACTGTATCTTCATTCATTCATCAGCTGATGGACATTTGGGCTTTTTCCATAATTTGACTATTGTTGATAGTGCTGCTATAAATATCAAGGTGTATGTGTCATTTCAAATCAGCATTCTTGTATCCTTTGGATAAATTCCTAGTAGTACAATTGCTGGGTTTGTAGGGTAGTTCTATTTTTAATTTTTTTGAGGAAACTCCACACTGTTTTCCAGAGCGGCTACACCAGTTTGCACTCCCACCAGCAGTACAATAGGGTTCTCCTTTCTTAACATCCTAGCCAATATCTGTTTTCTGAATTGTTAGTGTTAGCCATTCTGACAGGTGTGAGGTAGTAGCTCATCATGGTTTTGATTTGGATTTCCCCAGTGATGAGCAATGGTGAGCATCTTTTCATGCATCTGTTTGCCATTTGGATGTCTTCTTTGGGAAAGTGTGTATTCATGCCTTCTGCCCATTTCTTCACTGGATTATTTGTTTTTTGACTGTTGAGTTTGGTAAGTTCTTTACAGACTTTGGATACTAACCCTTTATCTAATATGTCATTTGCAAATACCTTCTCCCATTCCATCAGTTGCCTTTTAGTTTTGTTGATTATTTCCTTCACTGTGCAGAAGCTTTTTATCTTGATGAGGTCCCAGTAGTTCATTTTTGCTTTTGTTTCCCTTGCTTCCAGAGACATGTCGAGTAACAAGTTGCTGCAGCCATGGTCAAAGAGGTTGCTGCCTGTTTTCTCCTGTAGGATTTTGTTGATTTCCTGTCTCAGATTTAGGTCTTCATTCGTGTTCAGTTTATTTTTGTCTATTGTGAAGAGAGTGGTCCAGGTTCATTCTTCTGCGTGTCACTGTCCAGTTTTCCCAGCAGCAGTTGCTAAAGAGGCTGTCTTTTTCCATTGGATACTCTTTTCTGCTTTGTCATAGATTAGTTTGCCATATATTTTGGGGTCCATTTCTGGATTCTCTATTCTGTTTCATTGATCTACGTATCTGTTTTTGTACCAGTACCATACTGTCTTGATGATTACAAATTTGTAGTAGAGGCTAAAGTCTGGGATTGTGATGCCTCCCACTTTGTTTTTATTTTTCAGGATTGCTTTGGCTATTCAGGATCTTTTATGATTCCATACAAATTTTAGGATTGTTTGCTCTAGCTCTGTGAAGAATGCAGGTGCTTTTTTGATAGAGATTGCATTGAATGTGTAGATTTGCTTAGGGTAGTATTAACATTTTAATAATATTGGTTCTTTCAATCCATGAGCATGGAGTGTTTTCCATTTCTTTATGTCTTCTTCAATTTCCTTTATAAGCTTTCTATAGTTTTCAGCATACAGATCTTTTACCTCTTTGGTTAGGTTTATTCCCAGGTATTTTATGATTTTTGGTGCAATTGTAAATTGGATCTATTCGTTGATATCTCTTTCTGTTGCCTCATTATTGGTGTATAAAAATGCAACCGATTTCTGTACACTGATTTTATATTCTGCAACTGCTGAATTCATATATCAGCTCTAGCAGTTTTTTGGTGGAGTCTTTCAGGTTTACCATGTAGAGTATTATGTCATCTGCAAAGAGTGAAAGTTTGACTTCTTTGCCGATTTGGATGCCTTTTATCTCATTTTGTTGTCTGATTGCTGAGGCCAGGACTTCCAAGACTGTGTTAACAGTGGTGAGAGTGGACATCCCTGTCGTATTGCTGATACTAGGGGGAAAGCTCTCAGTTTTTCCCCATTGAGAATGATATTAGCTGTGTGCCTTTCATATGTGGCCTTTATTATCTTAAGATATGTTCCTTCTATCCTGACTTTCTTGAGGGTTTTTATTAAGAAAGCATGCTGTATTTTGCCAAATGCTCTTTCTGCATCTATTGACAGGATCGTATGGTTCTTATCCTTTCTTTTACTGTGATGCATCAAACTGATTTGCAAATATTGTTGGTACTTTTAAAATATCTTTTAAAAATAACAGAATCTGACATGAATATGATTAATGAACATTGAAAATATACAGTATGGGGACTCAAATGCTATGTATTATTTTGCACTTGTAAAATATTGTTGACGAATATTTCAACATTAAAATATAAAACATATTCTAAAGTAAAAATTCTCCCTGAGTATAAGAGCTATATTGATTTAAAATGAAACCTCAGTGTTTAATGGCTTTTTTACAGAAATATATTTTTCTTAGATACAGTTCATACTTCTGTCGAATCAGCATGTTTTTGGGTATAGTAGCCAAGCTATTAAAAATGATAATGCTTTTGGAATATTGATAAGGATGGGATGAAATCTGAATTTAGAATATTATATACATACTCAAATACTTCAGAAACCCAATGTTTGCAAAGTAGATGAAATTTCTACATGAAAATAGATTTTTTTTAATTGGAAGAAAAGCATATTAGCAGAATAAAACTCAAAAACTTTGCTGCCTACATCAGGGAGCATTTTTACTATTCAGATGTCTATTTAACTTGTTAAGTAAAATAAAAGCTAAGCAATTCATTTATAATAATAGAACATGCAAATTAAACATTTTGAATTTGCAATGAGTTTGTACATACTTTCTCCAAAGTAAACTAATTTTCTATATCAGGGCAAAAAGTAACAACAAAATAAGCACTTTTTAATAAAATAAAGAGAAAAGTAGTCATAGCTCTGAGCAAGAAACAGCTGGCTTATTTTGCTTGAGAGGGGAACCACATTATTTTCTGAAATTATTCATATTTTGATCATATCTAATATCTAGGAAGCCTGGCTCAGTCAGCAATCAATCCATTAGGGAGCACAGTTTGCAGCAAACTGCTCAGGTGCACAATATAGAGATTAGGGGTTCTTAGCACCGGCTTTGCCTTTTTTATCTTGGATTGCTTAACAAGAACTTGGGAAATTCCTGATAATGAGCTATATTTTAAATTATTGCTGTTTCTCCTTTACTGGTGTTTTTGATGCAAATAGTTAAATACTAGGTATGGGTGAAACAAGCTGTAAAGTTCTCCAAAATACACTATTGACCTATAAACATTTCTACATTGCTGAATTACTCTTTGAAGCTACTGCTTATTAAGAGGTCAACTGACAACAAAGTTGAAAGTTAACTAGGGCATTTGCCACACATAGGCTAGAACTTTCTAAGGGAAGTCTTCAAGGGTAAACTAAATCATTGTGGCTAAGAGCCTGAGCTTTGGAATCATATGCGTGGTTAAAATGGCATGTGATCTCTGAAGTGGTTTCTTCTGTCAACAAATCAAACCCTTAGAAGACCCTTAGAATTAATTACAAATTTATAGGCAATACAGAAGAGAGTAGGAAAAATAACTCATCATATCATCTTCAACAGAAAGACTGCATTATAATGAGAAAGTGGACAGTGGGTTGGGGGAGAAAGAATCTATATGTTAAGAGAGTTAAGAGGCATATTAACCTATCTCTGTATATGCAAGATTAATGAACTGTGGTCTGTGGGTCAAATATGGCCTGCCACCTGCTTTTGTAAATAAAGTTTTATTGTAACACAGCCTTGTTTATTCATTTATGACTAGTCTATGGCTGCTTTTCACCCAAACAGCACCATTGGCTGGTTGCAGCAGAGACCATATGGCCTATAAAATATCAAATATTTGCTCTATGGTACTATACCAAAAGGGCTTGCCAATACCTGCTACATTTGAGACTTATTTGTATACTTATTTGAATATACTTATTTGTATACTTATACTAGATAAGATATAAATTATGAGACACTTGGAAAGTTGAACACTGTATATGATGATATTAACAAATTATTAAAGTTTTTAGATGTGAGAATATTATTGTGGTAATATTTTCATTTATTTTTTTAAAGTTTATTTTTATCGAGACAGAGAGAAACACAGCATGGTGGGGGTGGGGGGGGTGCAGAGAGAGAGGGAGACACAGAATCCAAAGCAGGCTCCAGGCTCTGAGCTGTCAGCACAGAGCCCTATTCAGGGCTTGAACCCACCAACCGTGAGATCATGACCTGAGCCAAAGTTGGACGCTCAACTGACTGAACCACCCAAGCGCCCTGTGGTAATATTTTGAGAAAGTCCTTATCTTTTAGAAATAAATATTATATATTTAAGGATTAAATAAAATACAAATAATAATGCATTAAACCTAAATTTTTCTTCTTTTAAATATTGACAGCAATAGTATTTATCACATACAGTTTTTGTGGGTCTCATTAAATAATCCATATTTGCATTTAGCAAATGCTATAAGTGCCCAGTGGCTGTTATCTGCTGTTATTATTACCATTCAACAAGATACAGAGCTTAAAATAACAAAATTCCTCAGAGATTAATATGCATTTATAAAACCAAATGATATTAGAACCATCCTCAATAGCAGTTTTTCAAGTTTTATGTTTGTGACCTAATGGTCTTTAAATTATTTTCCATGGAAGACAGGCATAGATAACCACAAAGATTGTTGTTTACTCTTTCTCCTCAATATAAACATTGGACAAATATTTTAGAAACACTTTGAAGAGATGCCAAATAAGTCTGGTAATGTCTGAATTTCCTTGTGTTGACTATGGCACTGAGCAAATGAAGAGGGCTGAAAGATTTGTCATGGGAGGCCAGAAAACATATTTTTCTTGCTTTATGATTTTGCTTTTGCATAATGAACCATATTTAAATTCTTAAAGTTCATAATCTAAAATGTGACTTACTTTGCATTGGTGGGATAGTGTGAGCACAGCTGCCTTCCAAAATGAGACTTACAGTGCTGGATGAAATGAGATACATCATTACAGTCTATCTCCTACTGATTAAAACTTAAAATTTTGAAAAGAAATACCATAAACAACTACATTAGCACTCTGAAATGTACAAACAATAGTATGTGAATTGTTCAGGAGGACGATACTTGAAAGAAAAAATGTATAGAATATGTTTCCTTTTTTTCTCTTTCTCTTTTATCTCCCAGATTCAATCCAAGAGCAGCCCCACTCAAGGAAGTATACAGTGCTTGCAAATAACAGAGTTTGGACAGAACCAGGTCTTTCTGGCAAGCAGACTGAGAACAGGGCCTTTGTGAGCTGGAGACTTTGGCATGAATCCTTAAGATGTTCAGTTTTGGTTTTGTTTCCTCCAGTCCCTTCAGTAGGGGTTATGGTCATTGAACTATGCACTAGTAGCAGGAATTGTTAAAATTCTGAGAGAAACCTAAGCCTTTTTGGCAAGAAGGAGAGGAAAACGAAGAGAGCATAGGGGTGGGGATGTAAATTCTGATTATCTTTTAGAGACATTAAGTATCATGTTCTTTTCTGTTTTGGGATTGATTTTCACAGAACTGACTATCACAAGTTTCTGGAGTGGTGGGATGTTGATTTAAAAATTACTTAGCCTTTGGGGTGCCTACATGGCTCAGTCTGACTCTTGATTTCACCTCAGGTCATGATCTCATGATTAGTGAGTTCGATCCCCACATCGGGCTCTGTGCTGACAGCTGGAGTTTGCTCGGGATTCTCTCTCTCCTTCTCTGCTCTTCCCCCACTTGTGTGCTCTAATTCTCTCCCTCTCAAAATAAATAAATAAACATGAAATTTTTTTAAAAAACCAGCGTTTTAGAAACCTATTGATGTTTTGGACACTGTGCTTAGTTCAGATAAATACTTTAAGATTGAGTAGCATGTAAGTGGTGACTATTTAAAGTAATTCAGCCTTTCCAGTTTTTAGCTCTTTGCCTTCCCTCTCGAGTTCCAGTAAGTTAAGTCATAGAGTATTCTACTCTTTCATGTCTGACTTCTTTCATTCAACATTATGTCTGTGAGATCCATCTATGTTGCATGCAGCAGTACCGTGTTATTGTTCATTGCAGTGTAGAAGTAGTCCATTGTGTGAATATTCCATAGTTTGTTTATCCATTCTCCTTTGGTAAACAGTTGGGGTTTTTTCCCCAGTTTTGAACTAATGTGAATAAAGCTGCTATAAACATTAAAAAAAAAAATAAAGTAATTCAGCAATTACATTACTAGGAATTTACCCAAAAATTAGAAAAATACTAGTTCAAAGGGACAACATATGCATCATGATGTTTATAGCAGCATTATCTACAATAGCCAAATTATGGAAACAGCCCAAGTGTCCATGAACTAAAGAATGGATAAAGAAGATGTTGTATATACATACAATGGAATATTATGAAGCCATAAAAAAGAATGAGATCTCACCATTTGCAATGACGTGAATGGAGCTAGAGAGTATAATACTAAGAGAAATAAGTCATCAGAAAAAGACATATACCATATGATTTCACTCATATGTGAAATTTAAGAAACAAAACAAACGATCGAAGAGAGAAAAAAAGAGACATAGATGGAGAAACCAAGAAACAGACTCATAACTATAGAGAACAAACTGATGGTTACCAGAGGGGAGGTGGCTGGGGGGATGGGTTAAATAGGTGATGGGGATTAAGGAGTGCACTTGTGGGTACTTGGGTGGCTCAGTCCGTTGAGTGTCCAACTTCAGCTCAGGTCATGATCTCACAGTCTGTGAGTTTGAGCCCTGCATCAGGCTCTGGGCTGACAGCTTGGAGCCTGCTTCGGATTCTGTGCCTCCCCCTTTTTCTGACCCTCCCCTGCTTATTCTCTGTCTCCTGTCTTCTCTGTCTCTCAAAAATAAATAAATGTTTTTAAAAAAGGGAGAAAAAAATCTAACCCTTAAAAAAAAAAAGGAGTGCACTTGCAATGAGCACCAGATGTTGTTAGAAGTGTTGAATCACTATGCTGTACACCTGAAACAAAAATTACACTGTATGTTAACTAACTGGGATTTAAATAAAAACTTCAAAAAAAAAAGAAAGTAATGGGGCACCTGGGTGGCTCAGTCAGTTGAGCATCTAGTTCTTAGTTTCGACTCACATCATGATCTCATGTGTTTTATGAATTCCAGCCCCACATTGTGCTCTGTGCTGGCAGTTCAGAACTTGCTTGTCATTCTCTCTCTCTCTCTCTCACTCTCTCTCTCTCTCTCTCTCTCACTCTCACTCTCACTCTCTTTCTCTCTCTCTCTGCCCCTCCTCTGCTTGCTCTCTCTGTCTACTGGAAATGAATAAAGTTAAAAAAAAAAAAAAAGAAAGAAAGTAAGACACCATCCCAGTATTTCTGCAAACTACGGCTTTCACTCAGATGATTTTGCTGAGAAGTTAACACTGGAAGTTTTGTCTTATTTTTGTCTAAAAATAAATATCTTTAGATTAAAGATACCTTTACTTTGAAAAAATTTCTCTATTACCATAATATTCTCATTAAATGTTTGGTAATTTTAATTACCATTTTTTTCTGTTTCAGTTCAAAGCTACAAGTAGAGAAAAAAACCAAGTAGAAAGTTGTAAAGATGTAGTCAGACTATTCTTTTTCGAAGCTATTAAAGAACAAGTGATTTATACTAACCATGTGACTCTCTACCTAGTTCATGATAGAGATAAAAAGCAGGATGATTTCTCACTAAAGGCCATACATTACTGTATACTTGTGAGTGTTATAAGGGCCCCTGTGCCCTAATCTCAGAAGCCATATCTGAAAAGGCTGTGACAAAGCAACAAAAACTACTAAAATGAATTATCTTATGATTTCTCAAAAATGATAAGCTGACAGTTTACAGCTAATTATTAATTTATTCATGATTTGATCATTAGTGCAGACAGTTATAATAGAATTGACAAAGTAGTTAGAAAGAGAACTGAATGCCAGTTGGAAACCCTGGGTTCTTTTCTAGTTACTATTATTTTTTGTTGATGTTTGTTTATTTTTGAAAGAGGTAGAGAGAATCCCAAGCAGACTCTGTGCTGACAACAAAGAGTCCACAGGGCTCAAGGTAAAGAACCGTGAGATCAGGACCTGAGCTAAAGTCAGATACTTAACCGACTGAGCAACTGAGGTGTCCCACTATTCTAATTATTAACTAGTTTAGCATCTTTGGAAAATTTAGTACTCTGAGCCATGCAGTTGCCGTATGATGGGAAGTGTATTTTTTTTTAATCCCAGACAGTTGAATCAAAGATTTAGGATAGCAGCCAATCCAACATGTGGTTTATGGGTACTCTTCACACATATTGCATCATGATCAACCCACTTTTCTGGCCTTTTCACCATTTTAGTTTGGAGAATGTCTCAAGGGTAACATAGAGCAGATGCCCATACAAAGCATAGCAACATTACTGGTGCTTGTTTGAATGGTTCATGAATCTGTTTGTCTTTGTCTTTTTCTTGACACAATCCCTAGCCATAGGTTTGTGAATCATACTAATAACTCTTTAAGAACAGTTCATGATCACAAAGGATGTCCTAAAATTTAGATTTGGAATTTCCAATTATTTTTACACCTGCAAACAAAGGCTCTCTGCTACATTGAAAAGTCGCAGTGAAACATCTTCCAAACCATTAAAAACATAACAGAAGCCTTCCAGCAATGAGTGGATACAGTGGGGTTAATTTTCTTCGTCTTCAAGATCTAGATTAGTTATTTCTCCATGAATTGATTAAACTTTTTCAGCTCTCTAAATTTCTGTTATGAATTCAGGAGTCTGTATTGCAAATTGATACCTTTACGTTAAAGAATGAGGGGGTAAATACAAAACACTAAAAACACAGAAATCAGTAATTTGACTAAATGTTTTTGGTTCCAGAATTTAAATTATGCAGTGAATATATTAGAGTATATTTACTGTTATGTTTTTATCAGTGACCATGCCTGAATGCATCCCCCCAGTTCTTGCCACATTTGAGGAAAGAAGTTAAAGGCAATGGTTTTAACTTGATTTTTTAAAAAAAATTTTAACATTTTTATATATTATTGAGAGACAGAGCATGAACATGGGAGGGGCGGAGAGAGGGGGAGACACAGAATCTAAAAGAGGCTCCAGGCTCTGGCTGTCAGCAGAGAGCCTAATGCGGGGTTTGAACTCACAAACTGCGAAATCATGACCTGAGCCAAAGTTGGAGTCTTCACCAACTGAGCCATCCAGGCGCCTCTAATTTAATTTTATATATAAAATACGTGTGGATTAAGGAGTGCACTTGTGATGAGCGTGATTATAAATAATGTATATATAATCACAATGTAATATAATTTATATTACATGGATTTATATTCTATGGATAATAGAAAATGAAAGGGAGTCTGAGACCTCTACATCCTTTCCCTAGCCTCTCAGAAAAAGTATCGTATACAAAATGGCTTTATAACCTATGACTATGTAGCTTAATAAGACCATCTTACAATGTTTACAATAGATGTGAACTGCATCTCCAACGTATGTTTCTCAATCCAAATGTTTAGAAAGTCCTTGCCCTTTTCACCCATCCACTGGTGACCAGGTGAAGCAAGTAGGAATTCACACTTGAGCTCTTTGAGTCTGTGGGCTTTTTCTTGCAGTTTGCATACTCACAATGACTTCTGATGGCTTCAGCCTTACATGGGTGCCTCAATTCTAAAATCGCACCTCGTCCAGTCTTCAAACTTTGTCTTCCCCCTGTATGAGGTAGCCAGGTGAAACCCAAGATGTTCCTCAGCAAGGACTGGCAAATTCTCCTGATGGGACAGCTCATGCCCTGTCAGACAGATCATGTCTTTGTATTCAGCCTTTCTGATTTCTGAGTCTCAGAGATGATCCTTATTTTCCGGACAGCTCAGTACCTCTACTCTTGTTAATTTTAGGGCCGTGTGTCTTCATGAGTCTGTGAGGGGGAATGTGTTTACTTAATACTTTTAAGTATTCTGTAGCATGAGGGCCAATCTGTTGATCCAGTTCATTATACTGCTGGGAATCAATATCAATTTATACCTCAATTTTCTACATTTATTCAGGATATTTGGAAAGGCTGTTGGGCATGGAGCGAGGTGAGGCTCTAAGTGGAAAAAAAATCAACTTCCCAATGTTTGTTGAGTATCTCTGACTCTTCAGTTTCTGATGCTTCCTTTATTATGTATTTACTTTTCATGTGTATATTGTTTGTTCATTTAGCTCCCTGTCAGTTCCTTCCCTACTACCACACCAATTTAGTTACTTTAACATTATATTATATATTTTAATACCTAATTAAACTAATTTAATACCTAATTAAACACAATTGCCTTTTATTAGGTGTTCTTCCTGTTCATACTTCTTAATGGTTTTGAGAATAATTTTTTCAAGTTCAAAAACAAAACTGTATAGATTTTGATAATTTTTGTTGAGTGCTGAGCCCTTAAAACAGCATTTTTTTCTTAAGGAAACATTTCTTAAAATTATATCTTTAAAAAGACCAGTCATTGTGGTTTATAGAGCTCACAGTCTCTATACTTATATTTTATCATCATTTCCATCCCTTTGTCCTTACCTATTGTATATGCAAACCTCTAAAGCTCTTCATTCATGTAGTTTAATGCAATGCTGCTTCTTCGGTTTATTTTCAGTGTGAACTTCAGTTTTTCTTTTGGAATTTTAGTTATGATTTTTCCTCATTTGATATATTCCACTTTTTTTTTCACTCTTTATATGTTTTTCTAGAATGCAGTATAATTGTCTTTTTATCTTTTCTTGGCTTTCACCTTTCTGTAATGGATATGCACCGAACTGGCTGAACCTTCTTCCCTCTATTAATTCTGGTTTCTTTAGTAAGTCATTTTCAGTGTTCCTCATACTTAGGACACTATTCTTTTTCTTGTATCATCTGTGTTTCTCATGGTATCTGTGTTTTTGTTTGTTTAATTGCCTTTATCTTCCTTTTTTTAATGTTTGTTTTTTGTTTTTTTTTTTGAAAGAGAGAGAGAGAACACTAGCAGGGAAAGGACAGACAAAGAGGAAGACACAGAATCCAAAGACAGGCTCCAGGCTCTGAGCTAGCTGTCAGCACAGAGCCTGACTCGGAGCTCAAACCCACGAACCACAAGATCGTGACCTAAGCTAAAGTTGGATGGTAACTGACTGAACCACCCTTTATCCTCTAATGAGAAAATTATTATTGGGTCTTACTGAGATTTCCCCACATGCCCAAGCCAGTTGTCCCTGCCCTTGGTCACTGTACATTCAGGTGATAATACCTCTCCCATTCCACTATTCTTCTAGAGAGATCACGGTCCCTGTGTCCAGTACTTTTCTCTTCACCTCAATGCGGAATCCTATCATTGGTAATAGAGCTTTGATAAGCTTATGAGATACAGTAAGACCAGAGTACTAAACATTGACAATTTCCAAAGCTTTTGCTACATCTTGCTATATACCCAGTATCAGTGTTCCTCTATCCCCCATCCTGTTGTTTAGCAAGTACAGGAGAATTTAGGGAGGTCTATGAATTATGTTTCTTTATCCAGTTCAATCAGCCTCTGGCTCAGAGTACCTCTGAGAAACTGGAAGACTCTTAGGAAAATCATTTTTAACAAGAATTCCTGTCACCTTTAAGGTTTCTGTGCTCTTACCAGAAGCTGAAAAGAGTTAGGGAACATTTCCTTATTTATTTTCATGAGTTAATGAAAAATGAAAATTTTGCATAAATAAAAGAACCAGCGGCATTCTCTTTATGAGTTGTGAAACGGTGCACAGAATCATATACAGGAGCAAACAGTGGGGGGGGGTGGGGGGGAGCCAGGTGCACCGTTGCTGTCACAGTTCAGTCTTAGATTATAGTTAATTTAAGAGAAGTTTTGATTAAGTACAGAAAATAAAGCCAATTATTCCCTCCATATTTGGCTATGGTAGCAACAAGATGTCAATTAAGTATGATTAATTTTTACTTTTTTTTCAATAAGCATGCGATTGTGTTGCTGCGGTTCTAATGGCTGTCATAATGAGGTCTATTGGTACTGACTGAAAGAAATCATCAGAGTCACTGTAGTATCATGAGAAAATTCCAAATGTATTTCAATAAGATATCTTTTCCTGACTGCTTTTCTTTTGCTCCCTGTGGCAAGCAAAATTATATTTGTTCTGAACAATTTTCTGACACAGTTAAAATCTAATGCCTTCTGTAACCTAATCACCATAGCAGGAACACCCATGTCCTTCCTATTACTACCTTTGGGAGATATTCACACATTTTATTGGAAATAATTTTAATCTGGTGTTGTTTTCATGTGTTTTTCTTTGGGCTGAGGCTAGTGCAAATGTCTTATCCATAGTTTTATTTCTAGAACTCGCTTATGCATAAAGGATGTGTGTTGACTGAATGAGAACTTTTCACTTTAAATAGAAAGGTGGCAACCCAGGGGCACCTGGGTCACTCAGTCAGTTAAGCGTCTGACTCTGATTTTTGACTCAGGTCATTATCTCACAGTTGTGAGATCACGGCCCACATCAGGCTCTGCTCTGAGCATGGAGCCCGCTTGTGATTCTCTCTCTCCCCCTCTGTCTCTGCCCCTCCCCTACTTGTGCTTTATCTCTTTCTCTCAAAATAATATATTTTTAGAAAATCAATTTGTTAAAAAATAATAATAAGGGAAGCAACGCACAATGAACAATTGTCATGACCCTGAAACTCACATCACTTGTTTTGTAAGCTGTAGTTCTGAGAACTGAAAAGGAAAAAAAGGGAAGAAAAGATCATTGGAATTCACATCTCTTCACTATGCCTGCTTTATGCAGAAATCCTTGAGTGCCTCAAAAGAATGATTTCAGGAAAAAGATGAATGTTTGGCTCTTGATGTTTTTTCTGAGAAGGTAAGATGTGTATGGCACAAATTTGGTACATTAAAAAGCATTTACTAGAGGAATGGAAAGCAACAATTTGAAAACAAAATAAAAAATAAATAAATGGGACTTCATCAAACTGAAAAGTTTTTGGACAGCAAAGAAATCCAACAGAATGAAATGGCAACCCATGGGATGGGAGAAAATATTTGCAAATCATGTATGTGATAGGAGGTTCATATTCAAAATATAGAAGAAACTCCTACAACTTAATAGCAAAGATATAAACAATCCAATTAAAAATGAGCAGAGAAACTGAAGAGACACTTTTCCAAAGAAGATCTACAGATAGACATTGGGTACATGAAAAAGTGTGCAACGTCACTAATCATCAGGAAAATGCACATCCCCACCATCAGGAGAGATCACCTCAGACCCGTTAGAAAGACTTACCATCAAAAAGACTAGAGATTGGGGCGCCTGGGTGGCTTAGTCGGTTAAGCGTCTGACTTTCGCTTAGGTCATGATCTCGCGGTTTGTGGGTTCGAGCCCCGCTCGGGCTCTGTGCTGACTGCCAGCTCAGAGCCTGGAGCCTGTTTCAGAGTCTGTGATTCCCTCTCTCTCTGACCTCTCCCTGCTCACGCTGTCTCTCTCTCTCTCTCTCCTAGAAATAAATAAAAACATTAAAAAAAAAAAAGACTAGAGATAACAAGTGTTGGTAAGGATGTAAAGAAAAACAAATTCTTGTGCACTGTTAGTAGGAATATAAATCGGTGTGGCTACTACAGAAAACAGTATGGAGGTTCCCCCCAGAATTAAAAATAGAAGTACCATATGATTCAGCATTCCCACTTCTGGATGTATACTGAAAGGAAATGAAATCAGGGTCTCAAAGAAATACCTATGCTCCTATGTTTATTGCGACATCATTCATTCACAACAGCCAAGTCATGGAAATAACCTAAGTATCAATGGATGAATAAAGAAAACATACACACGTACGTACACACACACACACACACACACACACACACACACACACAAGAATGAAATCTTGCCATTTGCAACAACATGGCTGGACCTTAGGGACATTATGCTATATGAAATAAGTCATATAGAGAAAGACAAATACCCACACTTATATGTAGAATCTGAGAAAACTAAACTCATAGAGAACAAATTGCCAGAGATGGGGGTGAAGGGTATGGGAAATGAGTGAGGTGATCAAAAGGTACAGCTTTCCAGTTATAAGATAAGTAAATTCTGGGGATGTACTATATAGCACGGTGACTCTAGTTAACAATACTACATTGTATATTTGAAAGTTGCTAAGAGAGTAGACTTTAAAAGTTCTTATCATCAAAAGCAAAGCAAAACAAAACAAAAACCTTTGTAGCTATGTAAGGTGATGGATATTAACTAAACTTACTGCAGTAATTATGTCACAATATATACATCTGTCAAATCATTTTGCTAAACACCTTAAACTAATACAAAGTTGAATGTCAGTTATATTGCAATAACGGGGGGAGGGGGAATAAAAGCTACTAAAAGATATAGTGATAGAGTTGTTCTGGATAACCTAGGAGTGTCAAGTGACAAGTCCAGTGAATAAAAGGAAGACAGAAAGAAGGAAAGCCTTATTCTTTCTGTGGAAGTTTGGAATTTAAGATTTTAGATTTGAGGCCCTTCTAGCTGTTGGTTATGGAGTGGGTGTCAAGTTCAGTGCAGTTGAATAGGATGATTCCTCCAAGGGGCATAGGAATCTTTCAAGATGACAGCAGCATGTTAGGCAGAAGGAAAGAGGCCTAAGAAAAAGATGCCTGACATTTAGTGCCTACACGAGTGCTGGGCATATGTTATGTCAACAAGTAAATGAAAGAATGAATTCTTTGGATAAGAGGTAGAGAAGAAAAACACTGGTATAAAGATTTATTATTAAGGTCCCTGCTATGAGCATCGGGCTCAACGCTCCCACGATCTCTGGGAAGCTGTGATATGGCACGCTCCTATCTTCTGCCATATTGTCCAACCCCCACCCCAACTAGATTGCCACCATCTGAGCTCCTTTTTAAAGGAGACTCTAGAGTTGCAGTCAGGTTTCTGTGAGGTCACAGAGGCAGAAGTTGTCTCTGTAATCGTGATTTGCACTACTAATCAGAATGCCATAGTACTTCTGCTCTCACTTATTAAGCAGATTATTTTAAATATAAACTGTAGCTTCTTTCACAGCTTTATTGCTCTCAATGTTACTAACCTAATGTTTATTAAGGTCTTTCCATGAGGTAAGTCTTGGTACTGAATGCCCTGGAGGGCAAAGTGTGTGGGACACTAACATTTTAACTGGAAAGTTAAATAATTGCTGTCGCATCCAAACCAAAACAGGACATGAATAAGTATTTCAAATGAGCATATACATGAAATAATTGTTGAAGGAACAGGTCTCATCATTTAATATAGTTAGATTTATATATATATATATATATATATATATATGTATATGTATATAGTTAATATTAATATTTTAATACAGAAAGCAAGTCCAAAAAGATTTAAGAAAAAATAAAACTACGGCGGCTGGGCACTCCCCTGAAAGCCTCATAAGGGAGAAAGGATTTAAGGGCCCTGAAGTGAGGACAGGACTGAAGGAGAACATTTCAGGTCACCTGAGGATACCATTGGACCAGCAAGAGGCCTAGGTGTGTTGGAAGGATGGACTGGCAAAATCAACTGCATTCCTGTTCACTTTGGGAAAAGTCACACTTGATGTTTTTGCTAATGCTTTCCTTGGAGATTATCATTGTAACCATAACCCATGCTTTATGGCTTTTTATAAATATTGTCCTGAAAGTGGTTAGATGTTCAAAGAATGCAAATAGGGAAAAATGGGAATGCCAAAGTAATTTATGAAGAAAGTCCTCTCCTTTACAGTCCTGGTGATTATAGAGCCATAGTGTGTAATATAGAATCGACTGGGGATTCAGTGGTGCTTGGCATGCCGAAGCGATCATTTCACGTGATTCTCTAGTGGTACGGGAAAACCTCTTGGCCTTTCAATGTGTGTTTATTCCTAACAGTCTGGCTATTTTTGTGGATTGCTATGTTACACAATATTACATTAACATTTGAGGCGGTGTTTCCATAAACATTCATCCCATGTGGCTGATTGATTTTAAACCCTTCACTGATGAGCACATCTAATGTTAAAATGTGAAAGCAATGAGAGAATTTAGTAAACAAGCAATAGCAATTTTATTTCCATTTTCATCTTAAACATGGACAATATGCTTAAGCATCTGAGGAGATAACTATATTATATAATCTATTTCATTCAGCCTCTAAAAGACTAATATACTGAAAAGCACCTACGGAAGCTGAAAGTAGGGATTTGGGAAAGGAGAAAATGCTGATAGCTTCTAAATCAGTGAGCTTTTGTTATTGTTATTAAATACTATCTGGTTAATCCTTTAATGGGCTAAACATACATCCAACTCAAATATAACTTAACTTGCTTATTTGCAAATGAGCCTAGGATATATTTTAAAAGAACAGAACATCTAAGTTCTGTATGTAAGCGGGCCAGATTAGGGATTCAAATATGTAATAAAGTTCTATTTGTAGAGTTGTAATCAAGCTTTCTCCTTTAACTTAAGTATTATATTGTTTTGTTTCTTTTCTGTAGAAATAAAAATGCCTTCTGAGCTTGGTTACGTTGTTGAAATCTTCCTCTGTTAGGAAGCTGAATGTCAGCTTCCCTGTATCAGAAAACCTCAGAGGTTCATGGGATATGGCAAGTGTTTAAAAAAAAAAAAAAAAGGTTTAACAATAAAAATGCATATGGGGCACCTAGGTGGCTCAGTTGGTTAGGCTTCTGACTTCACCTCAGGTCATGATCTCACAGCTCGTGGGTTCGAGCCTTGCGTCAGGCTCTGTGCTGACAGATCGGTTCCTGGAGCCTGTTTCAGATTCTGTGTCTCCCTTTCTCTCTGCCCATCCCAAGCTCATGCTCTGCCTGTCTGTCTCTCTGTCTCTCACTCACTCCCTCTCAAAAATAAACATTAAAATAATGAAAATAAAATGCGTAAATTAAATCTTACTTTAATCTTCTATCTTTAAGTGGTGCTATAATCATCCAAGGACAACTTTATTACTTAAAATATGCTGGAAAACAGAAAGAAAGCTTTTAAGATATATTTTATTCAGAAAAAAAACTGGCACAATGCTTTCTCTTTTTTGAAATAAACTAATATGAATATCTCCAGGTAGAGCCAAGTTTAGATTTGCCTTATAGTATATGTGTCTTAGAATTGAACCCAAATCAGCAAATATTTTTAGTGTGTCCTATCTGCAGTGGTCTAAAGCAGATGTTTGTGATTCACAAAACAAAACAAAAAAAAGAGCCACTCACAGTGGTCAGGGGATCAAAAAGTTCGTTGCTATTTGCATTTCTAGCAGGTGTCATTAGTGCATTTTGGAGATGCTTATGAATTATCCAAGTTGCTTCATTTTTTTCGTATTGATACAGAAAAGTAGAGCAGGCCCTCATTCAGTATGAGTCAACTAATTTATTCATAAGCAGTATTATGTGTAAACCATATATATTGTCCTAACAATTTTTTATGTTTTGATTCCTTTTTAAATAAAGATGGATACAAATAAATGCAAAAATTTACATAAAAACAACTAAAAGTTTTTAAATGTTCTTTTTTAAACTATGGGCAGGGAAGCAAGTGAATTCTTCATTGTGCTAGAACCTAGCAGGTGTTCAATCTAGCAGGTGCTCAAAGGGCTTGCAGTCTTCCTGAGCTGTGAAGTATATAAGAACTGATGGGCTTCAAGTACATGCTGCCCACAGTGAGGTAAAAGACCACAGCCAGTTGGGCTGCCTCAGGGCCTTTCCAGGTAGAGAGTGTGCAGGGGGAATCTGCTTGCTCCAGAAAGAAAGTATTTTCCATTCACCTCTGAACCCTCAATATCTTATAGGAAATGCGCAATAAATACTTGCTTATTTCTTGAGTTGAGATTTGAAAGATTTGGCTTATAACACAAATGAATGCATATTTCTTAGTACCGACTATATCCAAACTTTGATCGACTTTAAGGAATGAGAACAATACAGAGACACAAAGAAAATGAGAGAGAATTGTAGAAATGGGAAAGAACTTGAGCAAAACAAATGAGAAATTAGTCTGGGTGTCCACTGGTTTGAAACCACAATAATGAACTTTTCATACTCTCTTATCTTAAAATCCATTGGTTTACTTGCACTTTGAATGGATCTTTTACTCTTGCATTAGTCATTTGGAAAATGTTGGCTCATTGAGTTACAAAAATATTCTAAAGGTCGACACATTTCATCGCACAATATTTAAAAAGAATTACGTCTGTTAATATTACCACTGATCTCATCAGAAAAAGTTTTTAAATATCAAGAAACTTTCCAGCCCACTGTGGTGGATACAGGGTTTTCAGACTTCTGATTTTTTACTTGAAAGCTTCAATTTATCATTGGTAACAAATACTGTAATTTGTTTTCTTTGAAATGACAGTTTCACTTCATAGTTTTCTGTTAGCTATTTTTCCAAGTAGAAATGGTGTTTCATGTAAAAAAAGAAATTAATTTGGCTCACAGTTCAATCACCCAAGTCATTTTTCTTGTGAAAACCATCATAGTTAAGCATACAACAGAGTGCTTTATCCATACTTCTAATTTTGCCACAAACTATTAAAATGTGCACTCGAGAATTGCTGTTTAAGAAAATTATTATTTTTTACTGCTCCATCAAGGACATTCTTGAAACTGGCATTTTGTTGTTAATTTGTTTGTATTATTATGTTTGTTTGTATGGTCACGCTAGGTGATGAAGAAAATAACGCCTTCTTGCATACTTTGGTACCACTGCTTTGATTTTGTACTAAGGTGCCCATGATTGACCCATTATTGCTTTCATTCAATCAGTACAAACTGTTTGTCTTTTTCACAAACAGTGTGAGAAAGACAAATAACTTTAAAATATTTATTTATTTTGAGAGAGAGAGGATGTGTGCGTGCATGTGAAGGTCAAAGGGGCAGAAAGAGGGAAAGAGACAATCCCAAGCAGGCTCTGGCTGTCAGTGCAGAGCCGGATGCAGAGCTCCATCTCACAAACTGTGAAATCATGACCTGAGCCAAAATCAAGAGACACTTAACCAACTGAGCTACGCAGATGCCCCAAAGACAAATAATTTTAAAATTTTATTCTGATAGTTTAACTTCACCACCCCTCTGAAGAGGTCTTAGGCCCCCTGCAGTTTATGAACCACACTTTGAGTACTGCTCACAGAGGAAAAGAATAGGGATCCATAAAACCAATAAGAAAGGTTCATGCTAACAAAACAAGGTACCCTAATACTTAAGTATTAGGGATACAGCAGTGTGCTCTGGAGGACACTGTCACTCATAGAATCATAGAGCTGCAAGGGAAGAGGAAGGTCATCTTGACTGACCTCTGCATTTTTCCTAGTGAAAGACAGAACTCCAAGGAAATTCTGTGACTAGCCTGAGATTGCTCCTTTTAATCACAAAAATACGAGTGCTGAGCTGACTCTGCAGTTTCAGAGTTTTGTGTCCTTAGGAAAAAAGACACCTGATATCTCTGAATCTCAGATTCTTTGCTGTAAGTCAAAGATGACAATATGTACATGGACTCCATCACTTAGAAGGCTATGAAAAGCATATGGAACAGTACGCATCAGGGTACTTTGAAAACTATACTGAAACTCTATGACAGATAAGGGTCGGAGAATTCTTATTCTCTGGGAAAATACTAATGTTTGGTGTTTTCTAGAAGAGTTAACTCCAGAACATGACCTGAATCCTTGCATGTGTCTTATGAATTTTCTGTACCAGGATATAAATTGGGTTCTGTTAGAAGACGACAGAATGACATAATGAGAGGCTTGGAATAATATAAAAGATAACTATGTTAGAAAAGATCTGTTTTTGATGACTTTCATTCTTCAAAGATTATGCAACATTTTGTTGGAATATCTAAGTAATGGGCTATTATGTAGTTGTTAATTAGATTTCCTGTTTTAACTATGGGTTGGTTCAACATAATTAAATATTTTCTAGACAATTTTGGAAAGTATTATGCTTGTGAATGTCACTTCTCACCAGACTTGAGCTACACTAAAAAGACTGCATTAATAGTGATTTTATGTGACCATGAACTCTTTTTTAAAAAACTAATGATCTAATTTTCCCCCTTTACCATCAAGGCATAATAAAATAAATATTACCTGATAAGTGCATCTGGTATGGGATAACACACAAAACTTTCCAACAAATGAATGTGCTTACTCATGGTCAGAGGCATGTACAATTGTCCAGAACATTTAAAATTAATCAGCATTGGGGCGCCTGAGTGGCTTAGTCGGTTAAGCGTCCAACTTTCGCTTAGGTCATGATCTTGCGGTTGGTGGGTTTGGGCCCCGCGTCGGGCTCGGTGCTGACTGCCAGCTCAGAGCCTGGAGCCTGTTTCAGTCTGTGTCTCCCTCTCTCTCTGACCCTCCACTGCTCACACTGTCTCTCTCTCTCCTAGAAATAAATAAAACATTTTTAAAAAAATAAAATAAAATAAAATTAATCAGCATTTTGGCAACATTGTTTGAAAAATAACTGTAATACCAAAAATTATGTATTAACAGTTAATTTAATTATTTGTATAAGTTTAAACCTAAAGTAAAAAAATTACGTAAGCATATATAACTGGGAATTTTTTTTTTATTCATTTAATTATAATACTTAATGATCCCACTAGATCAGATTTCCATGAACACTTACTAACTATAGTGTTCAGTTACCTTTTTAAAGAAATTGAGGAGAGGCTTTAAAGGACTGCACTGTGGTTAGGAAGAAATGTTTACTCAATGTAAAAATCTTTTAAAATTTCTAGTTCAGTCCTAAAAAACAAGTAACATCTTTAACTAGCTGGTAAGATTTGGCCTTACGTATGTTTCTTTCTTTTTAATTCCTTTCTGTATATTTCCTTTGCAAGTTATTTTTGAATTTTTAACAGCGCCTTTCTTTCTGCCCTGCTGAAAGGGAATAATGCCTCTAATTTATATAATTGGATACAGTTTAAGCAGGATGGCTTTTCAGTTTTGGTTAAGTAATCCCTTTTAATCTGGTATTCTGAATTCTTAAACAACCCTAATGGGAAAAAAGTCGACTTTTAGAAGATTTAGGTAAGGGAAGAATTTTTATTGAGGCTACTCACACAAACGAATGAATTGTGGAAAAAGCAGTGTCTTGATTTCAGCTGAGTTACTGATCTCCTGTACTCAAAGATTCATTTGAACTTCAAGACTTAGAGATCCCACACCCACAATTTAGAGCCCTTGGGCCCATCTGTGTGTTGGTAGCAGTTTTCTTGTGATCCAACCTGATCATTATATCATAGACCCACCCCTGCTCAGAAGCCAATGCAGATCCTATAAACATGAATTGACTCTACTGACTTTTATTTAATTTGATATCAGTGCATTAAACTCATGTACTTCCAAGAGGGATAACTTATTACAGAATAACCAAATCCTAACATCTTAAAATTTCCAAAATTCCTTTCACATCACTTAACTAATTTTCTTCTCACAATTAGGTGACCACCTGTAGAACAGGCATTGAGATTCTCACTTTGCAGGTGAATAAACTAGACTCTGCATCTCTGACTGGTTAGCAGCAGAGGTAACGTGGATCTGGAGTTTCTGACCCTATCGCCCTGCTCCCTCTACTATAATACATGCTTCTCATGATTCTGAAAAATCTGTGAAATGAAATTTGAATGAAGTCAGAGGGGAGAGTTGATAGCAGCTGCTGTGTGTACCTAAATTTGTTATTAGCTGGTTTATGATTCCAGTGGGAAATGGAGCCATAATGTTGTTTAGAAAGATTGAGCAAGCACTTTGGTCTGTGTGCTTTATTAAAAAACTTGTTCATGCTCACCTAAGTGCTAATGGAAATCATCAAGGTGGATTGAAATACTATACAATTATTTTACTTCATAAAGAAGCATCTTTTCATTATAATAACTGTACCTCTCAGGGCACCTGGATGGTTCAGTCAGTTAAGCATCCGACTTGGCGCAGGTCATGATCTGGCAGTTTGTGGGTTCAAGCCCCACATTGGACTCTGTGCTGACAGCTCAGAGCCTGGTTCCTGTTTTGAATTCTGTGTCTCCCTCTCTCTCTGCCCCTCCTCAACTCACACTCTATCTTGCTCTCTCTCTCTCTCGTTCTCTGTCTCTCTCTCTCTCAAAAATAAGTAAACATCAAAAAAAAAATTTTAAATAATAACAACCATATCTCTTATCCCAGACTCAGTTTCTAATAAAGCCTTTTATTATATTTCATAGCATCATATCAAACCACTTATAGAATGAGAATTTTATTTTATATTTAATTATACCTCCTTGACCACATTAAGTTAAATAATACACATATAGACACATGTATACAGTATACGTATTATACATGTATAATGAATATGAATATCTCCAGATATAGTTCAAACTTTTCCACATCCCACCGTCTTCTCTGTTACCACCATCACACCTGCCATCATGCATCACTTGGATTACTGAACTTGCCTCTCCAAAATACCTTGTTACTGTCCACACCTTCACTATAAATACTTTTTTCAGTTTGCTCGGTTTTCTTGTACATGTTCTTTGCATTTCACTGTGAATATTTTTTTTTGTTCGTCTATTTCTTGTTCATGTTGTACACATTCCTGCCTCACTATTTTCCTTCTTATTCTCTGTGCTTTGAATGCTGCTTCTCCTTATCATGTCTGGTTGCTTCTTGTCTTACACATTTTTACTCCAGTAACAGTATCACCTGCTTAGAAAGGGCTATCCTGGTAGTAGCATCTAAAATAGAATTACAGGGGCACCTGGTGGCTCGGTTGAGCGTCCAACTTCATCTCAGGTTATGATCTCCTGATCAGTGAGTTCGAGCCCCGCATCAGGCTCTGTGCTGACAGCTCAGAGCCTGGAGCCTTCTTCGGATTCTGTGTCTCCGTCTCTCTCTGCCCCTCCCCCACTCATACTCTGTCACTCTCTGTCTCTCAAAAATGAATAAACATTAAATAAATAAATAAATAAATAAATAAAATAGAATTCCTCTCAACCCCGTTACTCATGTAGAACTTAGCTGAAGTCATCCTTATATACAATCATTGTTTATGGAATGGCCATCATGCTATCTTCCATAATGCTATCTCCATTTGTCTATCTTGTTCCATAATGCTTGTTTGATTGGTTGCAAAGACAGGGTAACAGA
Source organism: Proteles cristata cristata (assembly GCA_017311185.1). NCBI lineage: Eukaryota > Metazoa > Chordata > Mammalia > Carnivora > Hyaenidae > Proteles > Proteles cristata. The sequence goes on from JAESUZ010004636.1 coordinate 1,463,792, forward strand.
ATTATCTGCCTCTTAAACCCGACAGAATTTGCCTATAGAATTGTCTAGGCCTGGTTCTTTCATTTAAGGCTTTGTTTTCATTTTGTTTTTAAACAGCGGCTACTTTTTTCATGGCTGTTGTATTTATAAACTACTTACTATGTCAACTTGTGTCAATTACATTTTCCTGCAAAGATCAGTCATTTAATAGAAATTTAAGCTTGTGCCACAAGAATTTTCTTAATGTTCTCTTGCAAATTACAATATTCTTCATTTATTCACATCTTACCTGTGTCTTTTTCATTCTTAGTTTTAGATACTTGTTTTCTGTGAGCGGCTGCATATATAATCATTACAAATTTGGGTCCCAGAATCAAGCAGACATGAGTTCAAAACTTGATGGAGACACTTAGTAATTGGGTGAACTTAAGCAATTTAATTAAATTCTCTAAGACTTGGTTTCTTCATCTGTGAAATGGGTACTCCTAGAGTATCATTATCATAAAAGTTAATTGTGAGGATTAACTGGAGGTATACTATATATGAAATATTTAGTGCAGAGGCTAGCACACAGTAAATTCTGCATGACAATTAGCTCTTGCATTGTTGTTATTTTTACTGGCAGTAATGTTGCTAATTATCATTATTTTATAATTAACTATATACTAATTATTGCCCACACTTCAAAAATAGTATAATTAAAGCTTTAGTAAGTATATTTTGAATTTTTTAATTCACTAGTTTCTACTTTTGACTTTTTCTTCTTGCTTAAATTACACTTTTTTCTTATTTAAAGTTTCTGAGAAAAGAAAATTTCATTTCCAAGAGTTTAGGAGGCAATGGCGGACAGTGGCTAAGCTGAAAGCTTTGACATTAAGACTTCCTGATTTTCGGTGCTGGCATCACCTCTGATTAACTGGGCTTCATTTGTCCTCTTCATCCATGATATGCAGACAGTGACAATAACAATAAGTACCTCAAGGGGTAGTTGGCAGCATTAAATTAACAAATAGAAGTAAAATGCCTAAATCCATGTTTTAGCATATAGTTAATCCTAACTACTATTCTTTGGTTATTGTTTATATTATCAGTTACTATTTCTGTTGCATTCATGTGCATATGGGACTCACATATTTCTTTTAATATTCACTTACTATATTGAGTCATACATAATATGTAGGATCAGCTTTTATAAATACTTGATAGACAATTGAATAAATACTGTATTTTCTATAAGATTAACATTTTATAATTGTTCAAACAGCCATACAGTTTTATAATATTCACATTATCTACAGCCTTCTTTGGTTTGATTCCTTCAGTACTCTGTCCTATAGCTTGCCTCTCCCTCTATCAGTTGGACCTCTCCAGGCCTTCCAGAGTCCGTCTCTATCATGCTACTTAGATGAGGATATTCCTCATTTAATATTTACCTAGAAATGGAGTTTGGGGGAATTAAGGAGGTATGTACATGATTTGTGTTGTCATAATGACATCCCAAGATGTTTACTTTAAGGAAGGCTGAGCCTATGGTATGTTAACAACTGTGTTTTGCAGGTGACATTTCTCTTTCTAATTGGGGTGTGTGGTGGACACACGTTGGACAGAAATGGGAGAAATCCCTAATTCCTAGGAAGTGCATATCAGTTGTAAGCCTTTTGGCATGAACATTTCATGAGTTTTTACTCTGTATTGGCATTAGACTAAATGATTTCTAAGCATTATCTCATGTATCTTATCATCATCCCCATTTTACAGATATTAAAGCCAAGGCTTAATGAATACAAATAACTTGACCAAGAGTAAAGAGTTACAAGTATCAGATGGGAATTAAAACCCAGATCTGTCTAATATCAAGCTCATGCTCCTTACTTCTCTAGATGTTGAGGATAATGAGAAAGGAAGATAAGAATGCACCCGTAAGGTTGTTGTCCCCTGTCCTTAAGTCAAAAGCAGACAAAGCTATTGAGCAAAACTCTCCAGAGAATGAATCTAAGACTGGATAAATAACCTAGTCTAGCTATGCAGTAGTGACGTGCACCTCATCCTGTGATCATCCCTAAGAGTAATTCCAGCCAGCCCTGCTCAGATGATGCACAGCATGACCACTGCAGTGGGAAAGGGATTGGCAACTGGAAGAACAACACCTGTACTTCATGCAGCCCGTGCCCTTGCATGGGGTCTGCTCCCTTACTCTTGGAATGTGTCTTTATCTTGGATGCGTCTCCTGCTTGGCCCAGCCCAGTGCATTATGCAAAAGAGGTTCTCAGAAAAGTTACTCACTCATTCAGCACTTATATACTGAATGGCAAACCTGTGTCAGAGTCTGGGTTTACATGGTGGAAATACTGCTGTAAGCAAAACAAATTATTTCCTAGACCTTATATTCCAGTGTAGGGAGCTGGGGTGGGGAGGTGGGGGGGGACACAGACACATATAAATAATGTCAAGTAATAAGTGCTATGAAGACAAGTTGCAGTGAAGAGATAGAATATTATGGAACCATGTAATTAGGTAGGGTAGACAGGGTGGAACTTTCTGAGGAAGGGACATCTGAATACTAGCCTGGATGAAGTTGAAGAAGTTATTAGGGAAAGAAGGCAGCAAGCACAGAGGTCTTGAGGCTGCCGAGTGTTTGCAATAAATAATTGGTAAATACATGAGTGACTGATTAGGTGGGTGAAGTGGGTACATGTCGGAGGCCACGCCGGCTCTGACAGGTCCAGGGGTCCCTGAAGGATGGACGGTGTCGGGAGAGAGAGTGAGAGAGCCCCGAGATTCTTTCCGATCACCAGGCAGGAATCTCTGTCCTGTCGGTTTTGGTATCTTTATTTTAAGGTTCAGCAACAAGATGAAGTCATAGAAAGGAATTTCTTACAATGGGAGGCCTTTTGTGATATCAATTAACAGAATGTTCTTAGTGAAAAACAGCATAACATACAAGTTAAATTGTATATAGATAAGCTAGGAGTTATTCTGTCTGGCCCTCAAGAAGATAAATGTTTCTGAATTGGTTTATTTGTGGAAACTAACATGGGGGCCCTAAATTGTCAGTCTCTGCACCTGGGTTTATGTTTTAGCTACTCTTATCTATCCTCATCCCAGCTGCCAGTGTAAGGGAGGGTGTTTGTGGAAGGCAGGCCTTGAGGAAGGGACTGCTATGCTTTACCAATTAGCAAAGATATATGTAGTAGCTGTGTTCTGCTCTTAACCCCAAAATAGGCTCTTTGTCTTGGGGCCAGGCTCAATTGTAACTCTTGTGTTCTTAACCCCCTCTATTATCTAAGCCTTGGGTCTGCAGGGCCCATAGGAAGAGCCTTTTGACAATCGCCCATAGAGCTTTCATCTAAAGTCTCTTTTGTAAAGGCAGGAATATGCTTTTCCTTATGAGGTATCTGTATTCAGAATATGGGTCTGATATGGAATATTGGGAGGCCTGGTCAATACCAGCAGGCTTATATCCAACATGAGCCAGTAGTAGTAGAAGGAGATACCAGTTTTCATTTCTCATGGGAGGAGCTGCAAACATTGCTATTTCCTTGCTGTGACTGCCATCCAGAGAGGCCGGTGCAGCTCCCAGCAGGTACATAGGAAGTATCTGTTGAATTGGTGAGTATGGGGGTGAGTGGACTGCCCATCAATTCTCCACCATTCCTGGACACTCCATCTTTTCAGGGCTCTGGAGGATAGGCTGGGCATAAAAGTGACACTGCTTTATGGAGAGGCCTTCTCAGGGCATTCCCATCATCCACTGGAAAGGACATGGAGCAAGTGCTACAATATGTATCTAATAACAAGGAGAACAGATGGGATGAGGAAAGGCAGAAAGGATACAGGTAAACTGGTCCTATTCGAATGTAAACATTTTAGTGATGCATTCTAAATCCTCATTTTGAATGCCAAGGAGAATGAACAAAAGAGCCATCAATTAAGTTTTGAATAGTTATACAATACTGCTGAATGTCACTTTATTTCATAAAGCGATATGCCCAAACTGTAGAGTTAAATGGATATAGCTTTGACTTTCTTTAACTCTGGAATAACTTTTTTAGGCATTTAACAAAGAGGTTCAGAAAGAGTATTAGGAAAAAACAGATAATTACATGCCATTCAAACTGTTTACAAACATGAATGTTACAGAGCTAGCAAAACTGTAATTACACTGAGTGAAGCTGTGATATGCTGATTTTCAAGTAGTTGCATTATTAAAAGTTTTTTTAAGCAAAGAAAGAAGTGTAGTTTCTTAAAGAAGCTCATGTCTTGAATTCATAATGAGTACCTACTCATCATATTGCATTCTGATAATAAATTATTGAAACTAGTTCTTCTTTTTAAAATAATGACTATACTACAATTTAGATTAGGATTTGAACTATAGATTTGATTTGAGGTTTCACTAGTTAATTTAGCATTTTTTGCAAGTATTTATGTGTTATGTTTAAAGAGAACTTCTATAGTAATAATAACACATCTTCTATGCATACTTTTATATTTGTAAGCTTAGTACCATGAAGTGGATTCCTTAACATTCATATAGAGTCTTACCTTGTTTTTTGATCCTCACAGAATTTTTTAGCTGGAGATGGTTTACAGGATTTACTTACCTCTCAACCAGTCTTTCTTTTTACAAGTAAACAGAACTCAAGGAAGAGCAAGGACTTTTTCAAGATAATAGAGCAAGTGACAAAGCCAGGACTAGGACTGGAAGCTTTTGACCTCTGGTGTTCTTTTGTCCTATTAAAAAAAAAAAGAGAGAGAGAGAAAGAAAGAGAGAAAGAATGATAAGCCCTTCAGAAAAGATACATGAAATATTATAATCCTCCCGTAGAATATGTTCATTGTGAATTTGGTAGTTTAAGTAAAGATGCCCCAACATGCTATAAAAAGTTACTTTCAGTAGAAATATTTATATAAAAGAGCAAAATTGCCTTTTGTGAACCCTGAAGAAGGCAGGAAGGTAGAGGTCTTGCTTATTTTCAGCTTGCATACTTTATTTTTTTTTTATTTTTTTTTAATGTTTTATTTATTTCTAGGAGAGAGAGAGAGACAGCATGAGCAGGGGAGGGTCAAAGAGAGAGGGAGTCACAGACTCTGGCAGTCAGCACAGAGCCCGACGCGGGGCTCGAACCCACTAACCGCGAGATCATGACCTAAGCGAAAGTCGGACGCTTAACCGACTAAGCCACCCAGGCGCCCCCAGCTTGCATACTTTAAAAACTGAAGAGCCATAACTGAAGGATAGGGCTTCAGATTATCCAAGTGTCCACATGGACCCAGCCATCTGGCCCAATTCATGTTATTCTTTCTGCCTGGAGTGTTCTGATCACTTCCCTTCACAAAGGTGGCTCCTCTTTAGGTTCTCTACTCCCCTGATGATAGAATCATGCATAGCTCCCGCTTCCTGATTTGATTCCACTTATTTTCTTCATAATATTCATCATTCTGTGTATGTGTATGTGTGTGTGTGTGTGTGTGTGTTTAGTTATTTATTTTCTTTCTTATTTACTAAACTATAAAATCAAGCAAGACATTTTCTGTATCTTTTTGGTTCACTACTCCATAAGAGGCCCTGTGTTTTTTTGTTACATACAGTTGGCACCTAGGAAATGTTATGTGAATGAATGACTCCATGAATAAATGGCTATGTGATTAAGTTTAAAGGAGTTATTTGTAATCAAAGTATAGTTTCTCAATGGCTTTAGCTTTCTACCATATTTGACACAACTGTAAAAGATGTAGAATCCTTTAAGGCACATTGTAACTCTCTGAAATTGTGGAACAAGCCTTGAAAAATGTCTGTCAACTGGACAAAGAGTAGTTTTTGCCATTGTTAGTGATTTGTAGTGTTTCAAAAGATCAGAAATTCTGAAATCTTGAGAAGGAATTTTTTTAAATAACAAACACTGAATTAATACTGGATCACATTGTTTCATGCTAAATCAATGTCTTAATAAGGTTTTGTGGCAACAGAATTTAACAGATTTTATGAATGTGCATAAACAATCTGTGCATTTGGGGGGAGGTCTAGTCCATATGGAAGTTATCAAACCAGAGTCAAGTGATAATTGAGATCCACATTTTTGACAAACTAATCCAGAGAGATTAGGTGGTGTGTCTATTTCACATCCTTTTTCTGGAATGTGATGATATAAATCAATATATAACTGTCTTCTCTAAGTTTACACCACCAGATATTAGACTTTAGGATAATAGAGGGGCGCCTGGGTGGCTTAGTCGGTTAAGCGTCCGACTTTCGCTTAGGTCATGATCTCACGGTTCGTGGGTTCGAGCCCCACGTCGGGCTCTGTGCTGACTGCCAGCTCAGAGCCTGGAGCCTGTTTCAGTCTGTGACTCCCTCTCTCTCTGACCCTCCCCTGCTCACGCAGTCTCTCTCTCTCTCTCCTAGAAATAAATAAAACATTAAAAAAAAAAGAAGAAGAATTTGAGATAATAGAACACAGGTTTCAGAGCCATAGAAACCTGGAGGGAATCACAGCTCCATCATGGTCCAGGTCACCTTGACAATTTCTTTATAAAATTACAATAGTACAATCCATTGTCATTTAAGTAAGAATTCCTATGTCAAGTCCTTAGCATAGTGTGTGAACCATAACTGGTATTCAATAAATATTAGTATCCTGTACCTTTCCTTAAATGTCACCTCTCTTGTTGTAAGGTCCAATATAATAGGAAATCCACAGTGTTGCTGCCAAGACCATCTGTTTATTGATCAATTAAAGCTATTAAAATGTCAATTATCATGACTTAGGAAAATATAAGACAAAGTACTACAACAATTCAGGTGACAAAATGTCTCAGCAAATGCTTCTCAAATTAGAGAAGCAGAATCAGTGTGAAAAAGAGGGAGGGGAAGAAGGAAAAGAAAAAGGGAAATATAGAATGAAAATTACAAATGTTAGCATAAAATATAATCCCTCTTAATTTCTTAGTGTTCCTAGCTACAAATAAGAGCTTGTGTATATATTATACAGTTGACCCTTGAACAACACAGGTTTGAACTGCATGGGTCCACTTATATATGGTTTTCAATAAATACAGTATATTACTATAAATGTATTTTCTCTTCCTCATGATCTTAACGTTTTCTTTTCTTTAACTTTATTGTAAGAATGCAGAGTGTATTACATTCAGCATATAAAATATATGTTAGTCAAATGTTTATGTTTTCGGTAAGACTTCCTATCAATACTAGGCTAATAGTAGTTCAACTCGGGAGGTTGGGGGAGGTAAAAGTTATATAGGGATTTTTGATTGTACAGGGTATCAGCATCCCTAACCCCAGCATTATTCTAGGGTCAACTATCTATCTGGCCATTTTCCCTAAGTGTCATCCAGTTGACAGTGGCTGACAAGGGAAGATTTCCTCACCCATTCAGATTTGCCAAACTTTTTAGTTCACATCCATAGCCAACTAGATGGTTCATAGTTCAGATCTGAGTAACCATATTAAATATTGATTAATCAGAAATGTTAAACTCTGGCTATTTAAAAAATGAGTGTTTTTAAACTACCAGGTGTTGTGACTGATAGAAGTATTGGTTAAGTCTGTTTTCCTAATAGTTTTATTTAAAGAGGGTAAAAATGCTGTGCTCCAGGAACCAAGTAGTCAAAAATCTTTTTTGGAAAATTCCCTGAGTATTGAATACTGGAAAAGACAATGGAAGTTGTGAAAATGCTTCTCCTCTCAAAAATCTCAAATCTTTTAAGACACAAACAAACATTAAATTATTTAAGTGAGAACAAAAAGATTGCTTGGAAAAGGTAATCCATGGTATGACTTTTCTGAAAACTGCATTATGGAAGCGGTCCAAGATGGTGGCACAGGAAGAACTTGAACTCCTCTCCTCCTACTGACAAATCAGATCTACAACTACATATGGAATAATTCCCACAGAACTGAAAACTAGCTTAACAACCTTCTCTACAACGAGGGATAGAAGGGCCACATTGAGATGAATGGGTGGGGCAGGCACAGTCTTACCAAAAACCCTATTCTGGGCATGGCAAACCACAATAGGGAGCTTCTACCGAAGAAGAAGGGTTTGTGCCCCAAACTGATCATCACAACTCTTGGGACCTGCAACCAGAAAGAGGAAGACCAAAAAATGTCAAGCTTTAGAAACAAAGTTTACATGCAGGGGACTCAGGGGGCCGTGGGGATCTCAGATGCTTCATTTGAAGGGCTCATGCTTGGACTCAATTTCCTGGGACCCAGCACAAAGGCAGCAATTTGAGAGGTGACTAGAATATATGTGAAGGAGATTCATTTGTTGATCTTAAAACATCTGCCAGAAGGGCAGCATCCAGGTGGGACTTCCTTTGGGAAAAGAGGTGATGGTGAGCACTCGTTTTGCACTCTCCTACCATACTAGTGCTGGCAAGTGTGCATGGAAACAGCCAAGGATGTGCCCTGCCCCCACATCCTTTCCCTACATTGCTAAAGCCACAGTTTTGCCAGCCCCCAGTGTTCTCTCTTGGCTTTGCTGAAGCCATTGGTGTACCCCACGCCCAGTACTCTTTCCTGGACTTGCTAAAACCCTAAGTGTGCTTCACTCCTGCTCTCTTCCCCTGCCTCACAAAAGCTGTAGACATGCCCTGTCCTCAACACTCTCCTGCAGTGATCGTAAGACTAATGGGAAAGCACAATCCATGTATGGGATGCCCCTCAAATACCTGGCTCTGGTGGCCAGAGGGGCTTGTATTTTTGGGCCCCATGAGACTAACAATTGGAAAGAAAGTTCTGGGGAAGTTACCACACCAGGTCACTACACCGACACCAACAGCAACATCCCCAGTCTGCCTTTGAAAAAGGCCCATTTAATTGTCCTGGAGCTTCAATCTCAGGAACATGCTTCAGCAGATGTAGCTCACGTCTAGAGGTTACAAAGGCACTCTCAGAGAATGTAGGCAGAGAGACATCATCTTTGTGTCCTTTATTATCCTTGCCACAGTTCACTGGTATCCCACAGAAAGGAGGTTATACTCAACTAAAGCCCTTATTCCTGCAACTGTTACTCAGAGGATACCTCCAGATCTCCTGGTCTGGAGGTCAGCAGGGTTTCTGATTGCAGTTCCATAAGACTGTGCATATTTGCATACTTTAAAAGCTGCTGCCTACACCAAACCACGCCTGTCCACACCTGGTAACTGAATATCTACAAGAACAGGATTGATGCTAATGAACCAGATAGCCCTTACTCTAGACCAGTGCTGTTGTGTTGCCTGAATTAATTCTTAAAAAATTCTTATCAAATGTATGTGTGTGTGTGTATATATATATATTATATATATTATATATTATATAATATATATATATTAATTATATACATATGTATAATTATATAATATATATATTTTTTTCCTTCCTTTTCTCCTTCTTATCTCTTCCCTCCTCGGTCTACTTATTCTGATTGTTGGTTTGTTTAAGCAGACATATTTAATCTATTCTCTTTATACATGTTCTACACCTCCTTCTTTATTTTCCTTTCTCTCTCTCTGGATTAAGCCATATAGTTTCTCTGTCTGGTTTAGTTTAGTTTAATTTTATTTTATTATTTCAATTTTATTTTATTTATTTTTCTCTGCTCTGTCATTTCTCTTTATATGGCACAAAACTTCTTCCATGAGTACCGCCTTCACCCTATTATTTACTTGTAGCCAGTGTTTCTAGGTTTTTGTTGTTTGTTTGTTTTCCTTTCCAGGGCTACTTCAATTAACAAGTCAAAGCACACCTGGTGGGGTTCCAAAACATCACTATGAGTAGATAAATAAAGTAACCAAAGTCACGACAACAGAAAACAAGTAACAAGCTGCTCTAGAAAACAGTGTGAAGGTTTCTCAAAAAAATTAAAAATAGAACCACCCTGTAATCCAGCAATAGCACTACTAGGAATTTATCCAAAGGATACAGGAGTGCTGATTCATAGGGGCCCATGTACTCCAATGTTTAGAGCCACACTTTCAACAATAGCTAAATATGGAAAGAGCCTAAGTGTCCATCAACTGATGAATGGATAAAGAAGACATATACAATGGAATACTACTTGACAATGAGAAAGAATGAAATCATACCATTTTCAGCAACATAAATGCAACTAGAAGGTATTATGCTGAGTGAAATAAGTCAGTCAGAGAAGAACAGATATCATATGTTTTCATTCATATGTGGGTCTTAAGGAACTTAAAAGAAGATCATGAGGGAAGGAAAAGAGAAAATAAAATAGTTACAGAGAGGGAGGGAGGCAAACCATAAGAGACTCTTAAATACAGAGAACATACTGTGGGTAGATGAGGGTGTAGGGAAGAGGAGAAAATGGGTGATGGGCATGGAGGAGGGCACTTGTTGGGATGAGCACTGGTGTTGTATGTAAGCAATGAACCATAGGAATCTACCCAAAAACCAAGAGCACATTTTATATGCTGTATGTTGGTTTGACAATAAATTATATTTTTAAAAATAATAATTAAGAAATTTTTTTAAAAAGCTGCTGCCCAAGGATCTGGCTTCCAATCAGCCTGAAACTAGATGCCGAATGAGATCACACCTTTGGGAACCATGAGAGGTGTTGGTGCACCCTAAACTGAGAGCTGTCTACCCAGAAGATCACAGAGGTTTGAGAAACAACCAAGAGCCAGGGCCAGATTTAACAGTAAGGTATATTTCCCATACATGACCACTTCTTTAAGACTGGGAGAGGTAGGTATTTCACCAAACACATAGAAACAGAGTCAAGGAAAGTGAGAAAATAGGAATATGTTCCAAAGAAAAGTACAAGACAAAAATTCAGAAAGAAGTCTTAGTAAGGTGGAGATTATTGATCTGATGAAGAGTCCTAAGTAACAGTCATAAAGATGCTCACTGAACATGGGAGAAGAGCACAGTGAGAACTTCAACAAAGAGATAGAAAACATAAGAAAGTTCCAAACAGAAGTCATGACCTAAAGAATAAATAACTGAACTGAAAAATACACTAGAATGAGTTCAGTGGCAGTCTGAAGCAGAAGCTTCCAGTGATCTGGAAGACGGGAGTGAAACTAAATCAAACAGAGCAACAAAAAGAAAAAATAATTTTAAAAAGTGAAGGTATCTTAAGCTATTTATGGGAAAACATCAAGTAGAATAACATCCACATTATAGCAGTCCAGAAGAAGAAGAGAAAAGGAAAGAGGCAAACAATTTATTTGAAGAAATAATGGCTGAAAACTTCTCCTAGGGAAGGAGATAGACACCCATGTCCAGGAGCATACAGAGTTACAAATAAAATGAACCTAATGAGATCCACACCAAGACACATTATAATTAAATGTCAAAAGTTAATGATAAAAGGAGAATCTTAAAAGCAACAAGAGAAAAAACTTGTTATGTACAAGGGAATCCCCATAACATTATCCTCTGGTGTTTCAGCAGGAATTTTGCAGACTAAAAGGAAGGAGCATGGTATATTAAAACTGTAAAAGGGAAAAACTTCCAACCAAGAAGGCTCTATCTGGCAGGGTTTGCAGTCAGAATTGAAGGAGAGATTAAAGAAATTTCCAGACAAACAAAAGTTAAGAGCTTATCACCACCAAACCAGTCTTACAAAAATGTTAAAAGGACTTCTTTAAAGCTGAAAAGAAAAGGCACTAACAAAAAATACATGAAAGTAAGAATCTCACTGGTAAAAATGAATATAAAATAAAGATAGTGAATTAAACACATATACAGCTAGTAGGAAGTTTAAAAAACGTTAGTAATAAAAATTACTGTAACTACAATTTTGGGTCAGGAGATATACAAAATATAAATGTAAAACATGACATCAAAAAATAAAATGGTAGGGGACAGTAAACAGTTTCTAATTTTTTTATGTTTTAATGATTTTTATTTATTTCTGAGAAAGAGCGAGAGAGACAGCATTAGCAAAGGAGGGTCGGAGAGAGAGGGAGACACAGAATCTGAAACAGGCTCCAGGCTCTGAGCTAGCTGTCAACACAGAGCCTGATGCGGGGCTTGAACCCACGAACCATGAGATCATGACCTGAGCCAAAGTCGGACGCTTAACCAACTGAGCCACCCAGGTGCCCCAGTAAAACAGTTTTTAAAATGTATTCAAATTTAAGTTGCTACCAACAAAAAAAAATACTGTCATATGTGGCCTTCATAGTAAACACAAAGCAAAAAGAGTAGATACACAAAAAATAATGAGAAAAATAAGTATAATGCTAAAAGTCATAAAACCACAGGGAAGAGAGGAAGAGAACAAGAAAGGAACAGAGAAGAACTACAAAACACACACACACACACAAAACAAAATGGCATTAAGTACATATCTATCAATAAGGACTTTCAATGTAATATTTTCAAGATATCCATACTACCCAGATTCAGTATAATCGCTATCAAAATTCCAGTGGCATCTTTCACGGAACTAGAGCAAATAATTCTAAATTTTGTATGGATCAACAAAAAGACCTCAAATAACCAAAGAATCTTTAGAAATAAGAACAAAGCTGGAGGTATCATGCATTCTGATTTCAAACCATATTACAAAGTTATAGTAATCAAAACAGTATGGTATTGACATAAAAATAGACATTAGATGAATGGAACAGAATAGGGAGCTCAGAAATAAATCCATGAATATATGGATGGATATATTTGTCATATAATTTATGACAAAGGAATCAAGAATGCACAATGGGGAAAGGACAGTCTCTTCAGTGAGCTCTTTGGGGAAACTGGACAGCCACATGCAGACCAGTGGATAAGTGGATAGTGGACCACTATCTTACATCATACACAAAAATTAATTCAAAGTGGATTAAAAATTTGTACATCAGACCTGAACCATGTAACTCCTAGAAGAAAAATTACGCGGTAAACTCCCTGACACAGGTCTTGGGAATGATATTTTGAATCTGACACCAGAAACAAAAGCAAAATAAACAAGTAGGATTACATCAAACTAAAAAGCTTCTGCACAGTAAAGGAAACCATCAACAAAATGAAAAGGCAACCTAGTGAATGGGGTAAAATGTTCACAAAAAGATATATCTGATAAGGGGTTAATGTCCAAAATATACAAAGAACTCAGCTCAATAGTGAACAAAAACAAAAAACAAAAAACAAACAGTCCAAGTAAAAGTGGGCAGAGGATCTGAAAAGATGTTTTTCCAAAGAAGACATCCACGTTGCCTATAGGTACATGAAAAGATGCTCAACATCACTACACATCAGGGAAATGCAAAACAAAAATCTCAATGACATATCTCTGTCAGAATGGCTATTACCAAAAAGACAAAAATAACAAGTGTTACCAAGAATGTGGAGAAAAGGGAATCCTTAGTGCACTCTGGTGTAAATGTAAACTATAGAACTACCATATGACCCAGCAATTCCACTTCTGGGTATTTATCCAGAGATAATGAAAACATTAATTTGAAAAGGTATATGCAGCTTCATGTTCACTGCCCTTGTACCCTTCAGAATTAGCTCATGGTATGAATTGAGAAGATTCAAGTGAGGACTCAGTGACCCTTCTGCAGAGTTACATGCGCAGTCTGCCAGGAATAGTGTCCTGGTAGCTGTTTCACTGGCTCAGGGACTGCACATTCCAGGATTTTTGTCATTTGGACATTAGACATCCTGAGATGTGGGGCTTAATTCCCCAAAATAGAGCATTTTACAAGTACCTGTGTATTCCTTTATGTGTGAAACATTTTGAATTAGAGTATTAAAAAGCTTTCAAATAAAATAATCATTTTTTTCTTTCTTAAGCCCCTTTCTTTAAATATTTGGAGGGTTTTGTTGTGTTAGTAAATATATCATCTTAAAGCTTTAATGTCACTGTTATATCAGATCCATTTGAATTTAAATAAAGAATATATCACTCTTCTAATGTTAGCAGCATAGTTCCTAAAGAAAGATAAAATTCATTGGAATTTCAGATTCAAATTAAGAAGTAAATATAATTACATTTAAAATGTAGTCAGTGTTTATCTTAAACACATCTTTGAAATTAACCAATGATAGTCAACTTATTGGGAGCATTATTTTTTTCTGAAAATAATTCCATATAAAGCATATATCCAAGTCCCTACATTATTGGTTAAGTATGCTAATTGATATCTTCTAAACGCAAATATCTCCTCAGAATACTTGATTTTAATTTTGTAATATGTATTTTAAAAAGATAAGAAACACTTTTAACACCTGTGTATTAGAGGCATACAAAATTATTCTACTACTTATTTATTTCCACTGCATTTAAGTTACTATGTAAATTTCCCATCATGTATTTCATTTCCCTTGTAAGTCATTGCTATTCAATTTCTCAAACAGTAGTATTTAGAATTCTTTATTAAGATTATTTGCTGAGTGCATTTTTTTTTAACTGCAATCCACTTAACAGCAAATGCCACTATTATAACGCTGTGGACCTAATGCTCTTATGCTCTGTATCACATTATATTGTGATTGTTTTCATATTTAACTGCACCTTGTATTGTGATGCCCAAAGGATATGAAACTGTATTTCCTGTCATTTTTTATAAATTCCATCCATATTATGGTTGTCAGTAGTTACTTAGGAAATGTTATTTGAATGAGAGACAAAATAGAAGCCTAAGTTCTCTAGTTCTATACATTTTGTTTTTTCATTTATCATCAGTTAGTGACTCTCATGTGCTCCTAACATAAGAAGGCTTCCTATAGGGTCATCTAGCATTTTTATGACAGATAAATTTCCCCAGCAGCCTCTCAGCATGAAGATCATGAAAATGGTTAAACCAGAGAAGCTATCTCATAGTTTGAAATCTGGTTCCTTCTTCTAAACTTTCTGCATTACCTGTAGATCTTTTCTTTTCAAAAATTTCTCTAGAGTATCTTCAGATAACAAAATTATAGTTAAATGTGTAGGAAAAAAACAATAAATGTATATATTTGTATATTATTAAAAGATCAACTAGATAAGATACCTAAGATACTAGGTAACATTTAAAATGTTACTCAATAATCCCACATGGTTGTGGCATGGTTGCTGCTTCCTTATTCAGAGATTATTTCTAACATTACATTCCTTTGTTCTTAAAAGTAATTTATCAAATTCATAAAGCTAAACTTAACCTGAAAGGGGTAAATTTTCATGCAAGCCAATTAGATCTCAAAAGGCCTTATTTCAAAAAAAAAAAAAAAAGGAGGTTGGCTGATTTGGAAAAGAACAAGAATGTATTACTCACTTTGCTCTAGGCCCAGTCTCGACTTCAGTGATATAAAATGTTCTTAAGAACTCATTGTTTTTCCTCCATTGTGTTTCCAGACTTTTCTAGGTGTTGTGCAGTTTCACTTAGCCTTTGATACCAAGTTCTGATAAACTGGTTTCATTGAATTAGTGGTGATACATATTGAAAATAGGAAAGAAAAAGGGACAAATGTGTTGACTTAATTTCTGTGATTCCAACCCTGTTCGGTTGGCCTTTCGGAGATAATTAGTAGATCATCTGAGGCCAATCGGATTTGGCTTTCACTTTACAGACCAAATAATTGCAAAGGGTCACTGTGAGCCCGTCTTCTTGTTGCCATTGGTGTTGGGCTTTGAATCCAGTGCTCTTAAATACACACACACACACACATATACTTCTTGCTTATTTTGGCTAATGAATCAAAGCTTAGATAAACAGCCTCTAGGAAGTTATTTTTGCCTCTGTCTTTGTCTTGGCTAGGCAGTCACTAATGGTACTCCATCATGGACAGGTTTTGATGCTGTCTTGGATAATCTTTATTTAGAGTCCTAAAGAAGAATGTTTCTTGTTGATTTTACCCCCACTGGCAATTTGGACAATTGTTTTAGATCAGTAATGGCCATCCATTTTCAGTATATATCAGATACTTCACCAATTTTGATATCTTTTTCTCAAGCTGTATCTTAATTACATGAATGGGAGTGGCTTATCTTGGTGAAACAGTACATTTTTTCCCCAAGAATACTACTTTTGTGCTTCTTTATCTGTACCTTCTTCATGAAGGTAAATGTAAAACATTTAAGTAACCTTAGACCTCAAAGAACCAAATACACTCTTTAAGATTTTGTTAACATATAGAACTGATTTGGCCCTTGACTGCACACACCAGGTAGTCTAGTCTGGTTCCATTGCCTTAGAGAAGGCTGACACATAGAGATTCTGCAGAGATTCGTGACATTTTTCCCCACACCCCTGTAAGTTTTCTGCCTCTCTCCGGCTTTGATGCATATTCACCAGCCAAAGACAGAGGCTCCTGTGGTAGTAGCCAAACAGGTGTTTCAGCTATGCTGATAGTAATTTCCAAGTCATCTCTCCAAAAGAATCCTGCCATCCTCCTAAGAGGAAGTGAGCCTGCAGTATCATCACAACCGAACTCATTTGTGACATTTAGTGTCTTCTCACACCATGTTACTTAGTTGTCTTTGGAGGGTTTTGTTTTGTTTTGTTTTGTTTTTAATATTCCTTACAGCATGCACTTTGCATTGGCATTATTTATTTACTTCTTTGTCTCCCCAGGAGCATACTAGGAATTCCTATAGAGGTAGCCGTCTTGTCTTATTCATCTCTGTATCCTCAGCACTTACCATAGGGTATGGCTCATGAAACAACCCAACGAATGCAAGAGGACTAAAAGAAGAGAGGGAAGAGTACAAAGCAAGCAGAAGCAAAATTTTAAAGTCCTAAATACTCCCAGCTGAGTTAGTCCTTAAAGAATTTGGCTGCCTTTATCCTAGTCTCCAACCCTGTTGTTTCACTTAATAGACTCTTCTATTAATAACTAAATTATCCAGTTTATTCTGCTATGTCAGAAACTACTGTGATGGAAGTCCAAATAGTAAATGATCTTGAAAGGGATTTATAGCCTTAGATTAAGTTAAATATTATAGTATAAAATGATAAAAAGTTTCCTATAAGTGGAATTGATGACCCCATTATTAAGGGAAAGATCCTGAGAAAGCAGTGAGGATTCAGTGTAAGGGTACTTAAAGTTGATTAAGCAAATCTGTTAGAACAGAAAAATGCCTTGTCCATGTATTAGGAATTCTGTATTCTTTACGTGAAGAAACCTGAGAAATAAAATCTATGTGGAATCTATCTTATCATATCCACCAAAATGCTTATTCTGATGGCCAGAAAGTGAAACATCAGAGTCAAATCACAGAATATTTCCCCAGAAAAAAAGGGCAAATATAAAATTTTTAAGTACCTGGGATTTAATCTATGATGTTATTGGGTTTGTCACCAGAAGGGCAAATTATCAGGAATCAGAAACTCATTTCTATTAACTTGCCTCTAAGATAGACTTGAACAAGTTTATCTATTTCATGCTAGTCAGATAATTGGAGAATATAACATTTTAAAAAGGCAGTCAAGCTGACTGCTTAAATAGCATGTCTTGTTAGGGACCTGGAGGTAGGGATTGGGCTGATGGACTTTTTACAGTTGTTCATATCCCATAAGACTGCATTTAACCCATACTTACACCTTCCTCGGGGGCCTCCTAATATCAGAAAGCCTTTAAAATAATGTGAGGAACACATTTTGGTTCCTCATCATCATCCTTCTATCCAAAATAAGAATGCTCTGCTAAAATTGTCTATGAATGACTTTCTTAAGAGAAGAAAGTAGATGAAGGGACATCCTTAGTTTCTTTACACAGCCCTAGATGAACAATTTGAAATGTTTCCAAAAATTGACCAAGTATAGTACTTGAGTAATACAGTAGCCTTCCTCCAGGTGCAGAGTACCTTATGGTTAGAGACTATATCTTTTTCACTTTGGGTAAAAACATAGCGATAATGATGGTGATGATAACAAATAGGTAATACTTATTTGAAAAATGTGTGTGTTTTAAATAGGTAAATATGCATATGTATCCTGTGCTGTGTTTAAAATTTGTAAGTTAATCTGTTCTCTCAGCAACCCCAGGGAGGGGTTACCTTGATTATTTCCAAATTTTAGATGTGGAAAGTGAGGTTTAGCAAGATTAAATAACTTGCCCAGGTCATATAGCTAGGAAGGGCAGAGTTGGAGTTTAATAAGCAATGAATATGTTTTCAATTGGTGGCCTCCCCAAAAAAAAAAAAAAAAAAACATCTTGCTTAATAAGATTCTAGTTTCTCAAAGATCTCAACCAGTAAGGGCCTCTGCCATATCTGTTCTTGTTTGGAGTCTCAGCCTAGACCTTTTTGTCAAACAAATACAAATCATCCTTCCCCTTTCTGTGATTCTTGTCCAGACTCCTTGTCCACTGTGGACCATTTTCTTTTTCAGTCAGTTCAATTTGCTATTACCTTATTATATAATTTCAGCCTTAAGAAGCATATTTGAGAAAAGCAGGTACAATCTGTTAATGAGAAAATCATTATTTTCAAACAAGGCTCATAATCACAGATTTAATTTTTTTTGTTATTTATTACTTTCATAAATAGTTTTATATATAAATCTTGCATAAGTAGTTTCATAACTTTTATAAGTAGTTTTACCTATAAATCTTGCATACTTGATCTATTTCCCGTGGGGAACAAGGCAAAATATCCAGATTGCAAATGTTAGTAGTTTTAATAGTTTAGAACTTTTCATCTTTTACCCCCAAAATTAGAGACAGGTCCTTAGAACCAGTCTCCGGGATTCAACATTTTAGGCAGACAATCACACCATTATCTGAATAAAGCAAACTGGATTAATACCTATTAGATCCTTTTTATTCTTCTTTACCTGGCAATCTGATCAAAAGATGAGTCACCGATCTGCACCCTCATTCCTTTTGAGTCCTGGCTCACAATTCATCTCTAGAAAAATCTTCCCTAATTAATATACTCTGCTCTGATCGGCCTTTTGCTTCATACACTTTCAGTATGGTCTGGCTCCCAGCTTGTAGGGAACAGAAAAGGAAATAACAGTTTTTGCCGAGACAAAGTTTTAAGTGAATGTGTGCTTCTATTACTCATGAGTTCATTGACTTTATATCCACGTACATTATACATAGTGTGCTTATGTTTCTCCTCCTCTGTTCTCAAGCATTGTTGGCTAGCATGGTCATACTCAGGATTTCAATGGGCCCCTAGCTAAGCACCTGCTTATTTGTCAGTTCTTCTGGTGCTTTCTCCTGTGCTTCAGAAGCTGCAAGCTGCTTAGTAAATTGTTTATAGAGGGTTAACTTCATCCTCCTCCTCTCCTTCACTGAAATCTACTGTCTTTTTTGCTTCCTAGTAGATAAAAATGGCTAAGTTATTAAAACTCAGGGATAAGTTTCCCACTTAATTATCCATGGTGACACCTGACCTTTTCCTCTAAAGTATTATTCAGTCTTTGAGAGACTACTAATTTTAGTTGTATCTTACTTATTGCTTCTGTCTAATAAATTCTGGCATGGAGGATACCAGAGC
This sequence comes from Proteles cristata cristata, assembly GCA_017311185.1. Lineage (NCBI taxonomy): Eukaryota > Metazoa > Chordata > Mammalia > Carnivora > Hyaenidae > Proteles > Proteles cristata. The sequence continues at coordinate 1,483,180 of JAESUZ010004636.1, forward strand.
CAGAGGTATATTTATATTCAGTGAACATTTAATTTAACATTTAGGTTATTTGCCCATACTCTTTGACTTGATTTTCTACTCTGTAATGATCTAATTTTCTCCTTCACCTCTTCTGCTTGTAGCGATAAGAAAACCATCGTGTTATGTTTTCACCCCTTCCATACGTACCAGCTTATTTCCGATAGTGTCAGACATCACGTCTGCATGCCTTTGACGAGCACACATAAATTATATGCTGAATTTAATGAACTATTACATTTTCATAGTTTCAATATTAAATATAAACATCCAAACCACCAGCCACATTCAAATATTTTTTTTCTAATAGTTTATTGTCAAATTAGTTTCCACATAACACCCAGTGCTCATCCCCACAAGTGTCCTCCTCCATGCCCATCCCTCCTCCCCCCCCACATCCATCAGTCCTCAGTTTTTGTCAGCATTCAAGAGTCTCTCATGGTTTGCCTCTCTCCCTTTCCCCCACCATTTCCGCCTTTCTTCTCCCCCTTGGTCCTCCGTCAAGTTCCTCCTAATCCTCATATACGTGCAAACATATGGTATCTGTCCTTCTCTGCCTGACTTCTTTCGCTCAGCATAACACCCTCAAGGTCCCTCCATGTTGCTACACATGGCCAGATTTCATTGTTTCTCATTGCCATGTAGTATTCCATGGTATGGATAAACCACATCTTCTTGATCCATTCGTCCGATGATGGACACTTAGTCTCTTTCCATGTTTTAGCTATTGTGGGGAGTGCTGCTATGAACATTGGGGTACATGTGCTCCTATGCATCAGCATTTCTGTATCCCTTGGGTAAATTCCTAGCAGTGCTATTGCTGGGTCATAGAGGAGTACTATTGTTAGTTTCCTGAGGAACCTCCACACTGTTTTCCAGAGGGGCTGTACCAGTTTACATTCCCACCAACAGTGTACTAGGGTGCCCGTTTCTCCACATCCTCGCCAGCATCTAGAGTTCTCTGATTGGCTCATTTTAGCCACTCTGGCGTGAGGTGGTATCTCAGTGTGGTTTTGATTTGTATTTCCCTGATGAGGAGGGATGCTGAGCATCGTTTCATGTGTCTGTCAGCCACATTCAAATATGCAGCACATTTTGTTACGTCATCTTCTGTCAAGAACTGTGACTTTGTTATTGCCCCCGTAAGCAACTCTGTCCTTTCAGTGTCAAAGACAGCAGAAAGCAGCAACTACTGAAGGCAAAGAGACCTTCAGAGCTCCCTTCCTGCCTAGATGAAGTCTCAGGGTTGCAATTCTAAAAGACCAAAATAGAGGAAGGGCACCCCAGCATAGTGCAGGGGGGTACAGCCATCCTGCGAGGGTGTGTTGAGCTGCGCCATGCCTCCAGAACCTGCGCGTGGGTGGCCCTCATCCTCAAGCTTACAAGATGGCTACTCTGCCTCCAAGCACTGCATGGGTATTTCCAAGCAGGAGCACTGGTGAAGAGGGAAGGCAAAGCTTCCTTCTATCAGACTTCACCTACTATTAAAGAGCTTTCCCAGAAGCCCCACCCAGTTACTTATATTTACATCTCTGAACAAAATTAGCCTTAAAAGAGACTAGAAAGTGTGCCTTTTTAGGTAATCCATTGCCACTGAGTAAAACGGGTTCTTTTGATGAAAAGGAAGGGTAAAAGAGATATGGGTGGGATAAGCAAATAGCAGTGTCTGCTTCAGGAATAATTAGTCTCTACAAAAACATCAGGTTAACCTTGACTGAATTCCAACTAAAACAATAATTAGGAAACTGGCATTAGTGTCTATAGCCTAACCTCAGAATGTAGGTTTTGAAGTGAAATTTAGCAGCATGTAAAGCAAATTAATATTTTTCACCACTGGAAAAATATTTGAACACTTTAACTTTCTTAAGCCCTGCTCAGGGATAGAAAAATAAATATAAGGATTGTTTTAATTCTGAAAATACTCTCCAAAAATACCTGGTGATTTTTCTACCAGGAAGGTATTTTCTCTTTCGAAGTTCCGCTATTATATAAAATGGGATTAGGTAAGAAGAAGTAGTCATGGAACTCTCAAAGCTTTCTTTCAAGTCTCCTTTAATTTTTTTTTTTAATTTTTTTTTTTATGTTTTATTTATTTCTAGGAGAGAGAGAGAGACAGCATGAGCAGGGAGGGTCAGAGAGAGAGAGGGAGTCACAGACTGAAACAGGCTCCAGGCTCTGAGCTGGCAGTCAGCACAGAGCCCGCCTTGGGGCTCGAACCCGCGAACCGCGAGATCATAACCTAAGCGAAAGTCGGACGCTCAACCGACTAAGCCACCCAGGCGCCCCTCAAGTCTCCTTTAATTTTAAAAGACCTGGATTGAAAGACAAACTGATAGTATTTTATCAGATACAGAAAGCCATTTTGCTCATGTACTGGGGTTATTCAATCTTCCTGGCAGGATGTACAGGCAAAATACTCGAGTGTTTTCCTGGTGGGTATGTTCCACCTGTGTTGGGTACTTTCCAACACTGATATGATTCCATCTAGTTTGATGCTGAGATTATAAAAATTACACCAAAATATAGTAGACTATCATCTTAATAGCACTTATCATAGTTTTATTCAGTTTAGACACTAATCAGAAAGTGCCTGAGCATATGATTAACAGAGCAGGCAGCTGCCAGTGTGATGACGTTAGGGGACTACAGAAAAGACCGCCCCAGCAGACATGCCCTCTTAGTCGTGTTGGGAGGAAGCGCTGCTAAGGCGTGTTAGTTAAGTGTGTGCTGCCCCCAGAGAGAGGAGTTCATTCCAAAATAATATTCTATAACTGTTAATATCTTAGAGTAAAAGAATGTATCAAATGATTTAGTATAGGCACTTAGGATACAGGTGGAACTCAAGACAGATAAATTCTGTTAAGAGTAAAAGCAAAGTCCAGAGCAACATGACTGAGGATCCCAGCCCACCTGGAAGTAGAGTTAAACATGCCCAGAGTAAGAGTCCTAGAGCCAATGGAAAGGTACCCTCTTGCCTTCAAATTGCCTGGGATGCTATGGCCTTTGTCAGAAGGGAGAACGTGTGTGTGTGCGCACACATACACACACAATGGATTGTTACTCAGCCACAAAAAAAGAATGAAAATTGGGGTGCCTGGGAGCTCAGTCGGTTGAGCATCCGACTTTGGCTCAGGTCATGGTCTCGAAGTTTGTGGGCTCAAGCCCCACATCAGGCTCTGTGCTGACAGCTTGGACCCTGGAGCCTGCTTCAGATTCTGTGTCTGTCTCTCCTCTGCTCACACTCTTTCTCTCTCTGTCTCACTCCCAAAAATAAAGATTTTTTTTAAAAAGAATGAAATCTTGCCATTTGTGACATGTATGGACCTTGAGGGCAATATGGTAAGTGACATAAGCCAGACGGAAAAAAGATAAATACCATAAAATGCAGTTTAAAAACAAAACAAAATTGAACAAAACCAAAACCGAGCTCATGGATATAGAGAACCGAGTGGTAGTTACCTGAGGTAGGGGTTGGTAGGTGGCTGAAATGGGTGAACGGAATGAAAAGGTACAAATTTCCAGTTACAAAATGAATCTAAGTCATAGAAATATAATGTACAGCATGGTGACTATAGCTAATAATACTGTCTTGCATATTTGAAAGTAGCTAAGAGAATGGATCTTGAAAGTTCTCATCAAAGAAGAAAAATTTGCTAACTATATATAGTGAGATGTTACCTAGATTTACCATAGTGATCATTTTGCAATGTATATAAATACCAAGTCATTACCTGATACCTGAAACAAGTTTTGTCAGTTAAACTTCAATAAAAGAAAGTATTGGGTATCTGTATATATATAATTGTTTAAGGACCCCCTTGCTGAAGAATACATTTCTCAGAGCTCTAAGAGAATGTTTCTTTTAGTTATATATTATTAGAATGGTTAGATTTGGGGAATGTTTCCAACACATATCTTAATAAGCAAATGATAAAGCCATTTGATATCTTTAAACTGATTTCTGTATTCCCTCATGTGATGCTTTCCATTGTCCTCATTTTAGGCTTTTGACTCATCCCACTTTCAACCATCTAGAGTCAATAATAACTTCTACAAGACACATCTACATTTTCCCTCATGACCATGTATCTAATTCTATACAGTCTAATCCTATTCCTCCTTGATTTGTGTAGAACGAGATCATGCCTGGTCTCTTACAGATCATAACTGTTCTAGGACTGAGTTTTACATTGAAACATGTTCTTAAATCCTACCCATAAAGATCTGTATATTATCATTGGCAAAGGTGGCATGCATTGGAAGTCTTTATCACAACACTGAATTCAACACACAAGACATTGTCAGATATTCTCAAATTCATCTGAGTAATGAATTATAGTAGGAATACAGAGAAGAGATTTGGAGCTTTGTAAACCATTAAGAGAAATCATTTACCAAAACTCTGAAGTTTTTGAAAAATAAGAAATGTCCTCCTTTGTTCTCTCTCCACCTCAGTTAAAGGACAGGAAGATAGTATTAAATGTATCAAGTATTTACTTTTTGTCTGAAAATATATCTTTTTTGGCTTTGTCTGAGCTGAGCTACAACCAATATGTCTTTTAAAGGCGTTTGTTGTTTCTTTGTAGGTGCAAGCCAGTTATGTGACACACTATGAAAATATTTTCTCCCTGTTCTGGGTTCTGGAGCAGATTCTTCAAAAGGATACCAAGGAAGGCAACACTTCAGGTATAGGGCCTGATGACCAAGAAGTCAAGAAGTTTCTTCAAAAGCACGATGAGACTATTTTCCAACTCTCTGATGCGTTTCCGTTATATACCTTTTATTTATGGAGACTAGGCATTCTCTTGAACTCAGTCGAAACTTGATAATAACTTACTTCCTTAGCAATTTACTAAATGTCAGAAGCATACGGAAGTATGAGGATCTTCTGCTTAAAAGATCTTGAAGAGTGTTTTTTAAATGACATTTTAAATGGATCTCTAAACATAATCATTAATTCGGTAGTTTTAAATGGTATATTAAAGATTATGAGTCATATTTCTGTACTAAAATCAGCCAGTTTCAGCTGAGCATGCCCTTCTCATTTCCATGTAACTGTATTTTACAATAGATTACTCAATGTAGCCTAGCTCTATTATTCTCTATAATGGACCATTAATTGTCTATCTCATAAGTGACATTTACATTTTAAAAGATTTACATGTAATAGATATGAAAAGGGAACAGATCTTAAAAGTTTTGTTGCTTTATCAACACAGTCTTTAAGGGGTTATAAATGAAATTTTTAAAACACTTTTTAAATAGTTTCACTTACATTATTGTCTATCATCTTAGAGGGAGTCATGTGGAAGAAGAGTCTTTAACATTTATAAACCTAATGGACCTCAATATCATAAAATCAACATATCTGTCAAGTCATCTGAAAGTACTACTTCATTGCTTATAATGTTGTTTGTTTTATAAGTGTTGGTTTTGATTTTGTTTACTATATATAATATTCCTGTTATTGTTAAAATATAGTTAAGCCATGTATTATTAAGTCATTAAGGATATCTTTACAAATCTAACATCTGTCCAGCAATATACTTTATACTTATTGAAGGTATATTTATACTTTTTTAAGGTTTTAGTTGAATTTTCCAGTAACATTGACTTTTTTTTCAATTATTAAAATCATAACCAACTAGCTTAACAAGTACACATTACGTACTTTCCTGTGGTATAATTTAGGGCACAGCAAATACAAATTTGCTTTCTTAATTATGTGTGATATTGCTTCATAAGTTAATTACCATTCTTAAATGCCACTGGTATTAAAAAAAAACAATGTATAGAAAAGTATATCATCATCTGCCACAGTTATTTTTGGTATTATTTCTAGTTTTCTAGAAAAGAAAGCTTTTATATATATAAAATACTGAAACTCATTGTATGTACCATTCACCTGTTGTTATGAAACAAACTACTACAAAATCTCAGTGGCATACAACAATAAATATTTATTTCTGGGGTGTCTGTGGGTCAGTCACTTGGGGATCGGCTCATCTGAACTGGGCTGTGTTGAAAGCTCTGCTCACGTTGCAGACCCCACTGGGCAAGGCTCTTTATTATAAACTGGACTTTGGTCTCTTCCACCTGTGCTTATTCTGGGGCCCAGATTAAGAGGGAAGCAGATACTGAGGGCAGCTACTCAGGCTCTTCTGTGGCAATGACAGATTGGTGAGAGGAAAGGACTAGGTTGAGAAAGTTACACTATCTATCTACATGAATCAGCCAAAGTACACCAAACGGTCAAGCCCCGAGAACCCTTTGCCCAGAGTGGGAGAACTTGCAAAACTACATGGCAAAGCTCATGGGTATAGGAGAGGATGGAAAATTGGAACAAATTGTTTACTTTACCACACATATGAGTTGAACACAAGTAGGGTAATCCATATCTTGAATTAGAAGGAATTTTTCTAATATTTGATTCCTGAGATTTGAATAGTTGATGACATTACACAGAATTCACTACCCATGACATCTCCTCATCCTTACTCTTAATCATTAGACACGGTTGGTAATTATATAAGCAACAGCAGTGGCCCTTTTCCACAGCAGTCAGCAAACATAATGTTTCTAAGAAGCCTTTCGTAACTAGGACAGATTTCTTAATTCCAGTAGCCTTCAAAGCTTCATGGTCTGAAAATTAGCCTAGGAAATGTATTTATTTTAGAGGAACAGACAAGATCATTTAATCTATAAAATGGAGATACATATTATTTCCATTTGGTTTTAATTTTATGTAAACAGTTAAATTTAATCAGTTATATGATACCTAACCATTATCATGTGTTTCTGTCTCTGTCCAATACATTTAGTATTGAGGTCTAAAGATCTTGGTGAAAAAGAAGACAAAATGAGACATTTGTATCTCTGTTTCAATAAGATGGTTTAAGAGAGAATGAATGAATAAACTAGAATTAAAATTATTTAAGAACATAAGGCAATTAAGATTTGATTAATGTCTAACTTTACAATTAAAATTGGGGAGATAAGAATAATGGAGCCAGTAGAAATTTGGCAGTGCTGAAATTGATTTTAGGATAGAAAGGAAATCAAGAGCACCACCGAACAATCCTAAAAATGATGAGATGATAAAAATGATAGTAAATGCCAGCATTCTTATAGTATATGTATAAAGGTCATATAGTAGAGATACAGGATAAGTCAGGCACTGAATTAAGCATTTTGCATATATTCACTTAATTCTCCCAACAACCCCATGTGATAGGTAACATTATTATCTCCATTTTTGAGATGAGGAACTCAGGCAAAGGAATGTTCAACAACCTGCCTAAGTTCACACCACCAGGGAATGGAAGACTTAAGTTTCACCCCCAAGGAAGTCTATCTTCCCAGTCCACACTTCTGATTAATCTACTACACTGCCTGCTCATTATGAACTCTCCCGGCAATTTGCGAAAGTTTCATAAATACCACATCTTGGCAACTGTCATCAAAGCCTTGTATGCCCTCAACTACAAATCTTATACCCTGGCAGTTATTAGCTTATTCTGGATTCTTCAACCTTCAGAGAACAGTTGTTCTATCTCCCACCATCTCGGAGCAACAGCTTCTTTATTCTTTTCTAAATTTTCATTTATTCTTTTTATAGTAGCATTTCACTATAGTAAAGACTCTTTAGGTAAGTTACAGAGCATCTTCAAACAATTATGTTCTAAAAAGTACAAAGCTCTCCTTAAAGATGGGGCAAGTGAACTGTCAGCTGCAGTGCTCTGCCTGGTGGGAAGAGAAAACAAATCTGATTGTTTTATCCTTGGACCTATAAATAGATATTGGTGGTGTTTAATGCAGTTCTTTCACAAACTGTTGTACTTTTCCATCATACTTATTGGCATCCTGTAGATATGGGTAGTTATCCTAGAGAGACAAGGAAACAGGCCATTTACAGTCCCAGATTTTTATGTAAATATGTAGATTTTTAAAGAAATATTGATGGCTCTGGCTCATGATAACTTGGTTTCATTTATTCATCAAATATTATGCACCAGCTTATATTTCAGATAAATAGGTTATCTGAAAAATATGAAAAATAAACATACTAGGTTTTAACTTCTATCAAATGTGTAAAGCAGAGCTTTCTTTTAATGGTCACTATAATGACCCAACAACATCAATGGCTTGTATTTTCTGAAGGAGATAATCAGAGTAAAAACATTTATCTGGTTTTGAAAAAAAAGGATTTTTATTATTGAAAGCCAATTCATTCTTTTTAAATTATTTATAGAATTGGACAGCGCTAAATTTATCTGGTCAATGAATAGGCTGCTCTTTTAAGAATTGCCTAAGTATTATGCAGTTTGATTGACATATAGGAAATGACATTGGCCTCTTTTTTGTTTTTTGTTTAATATGAAAGTCCTTTAGTTTTAAGGATCTATTACTAATGGGAAACAAAGTTTGTATAAAGATAATATAAGCCTAAGATTCAAGACACTGAAGTAATTTTATAATTCATATATATATATATATATATTCATTCTAATATTTTCTTTGGATATTTTAATCTAATTTTTGTGGTAGTTGCTTATACATTGGTGAACTTTGCTGTATTTCAGTCAGTAGTTTCAAATGTTCCATAGCCGGTCCATGGGGGTGCCAAGATTTACAGATAACAACCTCATTTGTCTCTGATCTATACATAAAGCAGTAGTTCTCAAACATCATCCATAGACCAATTATCAGCAACACTTTCAAACATGTTAGAAATACAGATCCTTGGGTCCCACTTCAGATCTACTTCAGAATCAGAAAGCCTGGGGGGAAGGCCAGAAGTCTGTGTTTTATCAAATCCTTAGGTGATTCTGATGCCCACTAGTGTTAGAGAACCATTGCTATAATCGTGGATTTTACAAACAGGAAGGCTTAATACAAATAAAATCATTCACAAAATAGAAATCTAATTATCCCAAGTTATTTAACTGGAAATTTTTTAGCTTTCCTTCTATGTGCCTTAAATTCCAGAGTAGGATTTGGGGGAACTTAGTTATTCCTGATTGACTTAAAATGAGTAACAAATTTACGAAGGTATCAGTCAAACTTAATAGCAGTGTAAACAATACTGTCTTTAGATTTAGTTTTTAGTTCCTTCACTAAAATTACTCCCTATTGGTGGCATTTTAAAAAATTACTATAATCCAACTTTATGAGATATATATTAATTATAGCTTTCTGTATTAGTCTTTGGCATAAAATGCAGAGAAATGCAGACATGATGGTATTTCACTCTTAAGTGGGCACCCCCAAATAATATAAAAATATTCGTCTTATTCCCAGAGAACTGTTTTAATAGATAAGTGTAGCTTTGTTATGAATATATTATTCTGTATCACAGCCATAGAGATGAAATTCTTCCTTCTTTAAACCTTCTGGAATATGGCGAGATATAATTAAATAATTAATAAATGCTTGCTTGTTCTCAACTCTTGTGTTTATTTCCACCATGCTGCATCCTTGCCGCGCTACTGTGAGCTCCAAGTTGCCTAAGGAGAGGACCCTTGACATAATGAAGGAACAGAGAGCTAACACTGCTTTAACTTTAACAACTTAACTACTAAGACATTTTCATGAATGATTAATGATTTCAGGAGCATTAGAAAGGCCAGACATTCAACCAGCAGGGAAAAGGATGTATTTGTTATTTTGCTCTGACATACACACTGAAATTCAACATTTGTTTTGTAAAAAACGAGATCCAAATCTTTTGAAACGAATTCTGAAGTTTGTACCTTGTGGTCTTTAAGGGATCCCACCACAAGGAGTGGGTACACCTTTGGTATCTTTTTGCCCTAACTGGCATCAAGGGTATGAAGTGGCCCCCAGAACTGCCCTGTCATGACCTTCCTTTCTAGAGCTCTACTCAGAGCATTCCTCTGGATGGAGGGGCCACAGGCCTTAAAATGTGTGGCTTATTCCCTTCCACAGTGGCCCATGACCAAGAAGTAAAGTTCACCAAATATGACCAGGCACTTTATCTTGCAACTTGATAAAGTCTAGGAAAGAGCACACCAGAGACTAGACTGAGAGAATATGATTACTCCAAAAAAAGAAGAAAAAAGACAGCTGGAAATAACCCCATAGAAATGTGAGGATGACTCCAACTCCAAATAAATATACTCATATTATTCCTATGTAAAAACTTAATAATAATTTCTGAAGTTAGTATGATATTAGCTTATGAGTTACTTATAAATAGAATCTCTTCCACACAAATCATATAAGCCATGTGCCTTTGTACCATCACCTTATTAAGACTGGTAGTAATACCCGACATACTAAGCTCTTGGCATGTGCTATGCACTCCGCCAAGCTCTTTAAATTTACTGTTTTGCTGAATCCTTCTAACAACCTGTGAGGTAAGTTTATTATCCCAGGTAGATGAGGAAGCAAGCACAGAGCATGTAAGCAATTTGCCCATGGTCACAGGACTGGAATAAAAAAAATCAGAACCATGGTTAAAATAGCAACAAGCCACTGAGTCAACAGTCTTCACTCTCGCACTCAACTATCCATAGCTGCCACACCCTAACTGTGCAAAAACAGAAACTGAGTGCAGAGAATAGTTACCCTAGAAGTAAAACTCCAGTTTGCATTCTTTTTAAAGAGTTCTTCTCAGAAGCACCTGGGTGACTCAGTCAGGTTTTTGGCTCTTGATTTTGGCTCAGGTCACGATCTTGGTTCATGAGTTCAAGCCCCGCATCAGGCTCTGCACTGACATCATGGAGCCTGCGGGCCTCTCTGTCCCTCCCCTTCTCTCTCTCTCATACATAAATAAATAAACAAACAAACATTAAAAAAAGGTCTTAGACATATGCCTCATGCACTTACAAGAATTATAGAAGAATTAAAGTAGTGGGAGATTTACACTCTATTAAGTAAATCAGATGATTGAAAGCATCTTCTCATGTTTAGAAGACTAAAAGACGTACGGTAAGCGGTTTCCAATAGGTGGCATTTGAAACAGATATAAATTCAACTCTAGTATCTATTTTGTAAGCCAGTGTAACACTTTCTAAGGAAATGCAAGTTAAGTCTTCCAAAATGCAAGGATCGAGATCAGACAACTGTGTATGGATTAGAGTTAATTCCTCAGTCTTAGACATGGAAACAAATAATACACATGAAGCATAATTTCTCAATACTGGCTCCAAAATCATACTTTTTTGTTTTGACTGTAAAGAAAAATATCTCTATTTCGTGATGAGAATTGATCAGTATAATCCTGTTGACTATATATGACATTTCTAAAGCATCTTATGAAGTAGAAAGAAAATGTCTTTATACCTCTTTACATCACAGGGGAAAACATATTAATAGATAATGAATTAAAAACATCTCAGTGATATGTTCTCAAGGAAACTTTAGGCAGTTCTTGTTTAGTCATTTTCCTTCGATCTGGAGAAAAGAGACTTTCCCTTGCACTCTGTCTTGTCAGACAGCACTACATCCAGTTTCATTTGAGAGGCTTTCCTGTGTTTACCATACTGCAATAACAGTGAAGTCCAGAAGAGAATACAGTGTAGAAGAAAGTACAGAGATGAAAAGGCAGGGTGCGGCTTGTGGGGTAATAGAAGAACAGAGGACCATCGGGCCAAGCCATTCTGTGACCTGGCAAGTAATTCCATACCCTCACTTTCTCATTATAATATAGAACATTTGTTTTTCAGTTTTAAAGTGTAAAGAACAAAGAGTATCTGTATTTCTCCTTGGAAAGTGTGTTTCTTCAGAATGTATGCATTAATGACTAGACTAACATTGTTAAGTGCAACTAACCATTATTACTGAATGTTATTGCCAAGCACTGGGAGTTTTGTCTCTTTCCTGTCGGCATGAAGGTCCTTCAGTGATAACCTTTTTACACAGTTTACAAGGTCCAGTAATTGTGAGTTAAAAGATGAGGATATCACTGTATCCCTGTTTTAGAAATAAAACCTCCATTTCTTCATTGTTAATTTTAAAAAGAATAATGTCACCACAGGATTATTTGTGTGAATGAAATAAAAATGTCAAAAGCACTTTGTGAACTGCAAAGTAAAAAAAAAAATAATACTTTCTACTCTTGACACCAATATTGCACTGTATGTTAACTAAAATTTAAATAAAATTAAATAAATGGATAAATAAATAAATAAATAAATAAATAAAACTAAGAAGAGATGAGAGATGAGCAAACACTTACATAATGTTTTTTATGCACCAAGCACTCCTCTCAGTGCTTTATATTTTCTCATTCAATCCTCATAGCAAACTCAAAAATAGGCAATACTATCATTTCTTTAGTCTCATTTTACAAAGGAGGAAAGAGGCACAAAGAGGTGAAGTGACTCGTACAGAGTCATACAAATAGGAACAGAGATAGGGTTAGACATTTATTTGTACCTATTTCCTGCTGTTCCATGACTTTTACATTAATTATAAGTGAACTCATAGCTAAGTCATACAGAAATTCAGTCTCTGCCTGAATCTTTTCCTTCTCAACTCAAGTTTAAGGGTGACTCTGATAATGATGATAATCAATAAATGTGAGCCACAATTTCTGTGTGCTATAAACTATGCAACATGCTTTATTAGAAAATTTAATTTGCTGTCCTGCCATAGATAAATCAGTCCTTCAGGGTTCCTGATTCAGAGAGACATAGTGGTATATTTAGGAGACCTCTTTCTACCAACCAGAGAGCTCAGGAATGGATTTCACATGATTGCACCCTTGGCAAACAAATTCTTTATACGTTGTTCGCATGCCAGACTTTTTTGCCCTGGTTCCTGATTGTCATTCTCATTCCCCATTGAATCTGGCTCCTCACCCTGAATGCTACTGGGACAGTGGACAATAGTTCTTCTTTTGGAAATAACATCTTAATTTCCTTTTGTGTCCTATGTCCCTACCCCATTGTGCACAGTCTATTTTAATAATAAAAAAATCAAGATGCCTGTATTCGTAGCTGAAAGGTGTTCACAAGACAGCAGTTGAACCATTTGGAAGTTCCCTCTCAAAAGTCTCAGTCCTGTGCAGAATCACTGAAACCAGATGTAGCTTATTTATTATAGCAGCAACACACTATTGGTACTGTTGAGCAATATTTGCTGCTAGCCTCCCCAGACTACCTTCTTTCTACCTTTTTCTAAACCTGACCCTTCAGCTTTCCAGTTCAATGTGTGAACTAACAGATTTTCTTTAATGGCATTGCTTTTCTGCTTCTGTTAATCAGAGATGACTTCTGTAGCTTAGAACTGCTGATCCCTAACTAATACGCCCATGAAACTGTGGTCCTGTTACCCTTGTTTGCTCCTATGAATGCCCTCCATAACATGGCTAGACCATTTTTCCTGTAATTTTCTCTTACAGTTCTCCTGCATCTAATGACATTCTGGCTAGCTGATGCCTGCATCCATCACAAGACTTCCTGTGAACTATAACTTTGTTAATCACCTTGCACTAAAGACCACTGTGTCCTTGAAGCAGAAGCTACTAGGCACACATGGTTTTCCAATCTAACCTGTCTGGACTGAACTTAAATTCTGCATGACTCTTGGATGGACCTTGTGATTCCAAACCCTAGCAACTTCATTGGCAGTCTACTCCCCTCCTGTGGACAGACATCAGTTGCGCTGCCTTTTACCCATGAATCTAGCAATTTATGAACACAAAAGTTCTTATTTCAGAAATGCACCATTACTTTCACTGAGCCATCTTTCATTCTTTCTGGTTTGTGTATTTTAAAATATCGAAAAAAATTTTAACATAAAAGAATCTTGATACTATCTAGTTTTAGCCCTCATTTTATAGATGACAAAACAGATGCCAGAAAAGTTAAACAATGACTCCAAGTCATACATAGTTGATTGTCTAACCTAGAACTACTTTTTCAAAAAAATTAATGTAGGTGGGTTTGAAATCTGGCCACTACACTTTGAACACTTTGGAAGAGTCTTTTGAAACATTGATGCGTAGCAGAGTTAAATATTATGTTTCTGGCACATAGTAAGTGATCAATAATTACTGACTACATTGCTGTATTAATTCAGGAATAGCTATTGATATCCTCATTCACTCTCACACATGAGAGTTAGAAGCCTTGGAGAATATTCTGCAATGGCAGTCAGTGTCCCGAATTGTGAATGATGTACACTCAAGTAGGTGAATGAATATAATTCTGAAGCACTCACTACCATTTTCAGTCCAGGCAATTCTCCTTCACCTCACAGAGCTGATGACCTAATGCAGATCTGCAATCTAGCTATGTAGGCAGATATATTCTCTTACACAGCTCTCTTACTTTCAAATGAGATTGCCCAGGTAGAAGATGAGCTGAAATTTAGAAAGTTTTTCTTAGGGAAAAATGATTATTACCAATTGCAAGTAGTTATAAGTCAAATAACAGTACACAGTACGATAGATTAATCTTGGATTAAGAGGACTTTTGTCCTGATGAAAAACCTTATCTCCATCTCTGACATAATTTTTATGCAAAATATATTCCACTTTCCAGTTAACCTGATAAGTGAGATTTTGTGTCCCAATTCATTTCTATTATATAGACTGTCATTAGAAACTTCAAACATCTCCACCCTTGACAATCAATCATTTATTACAGTTTTTAACTAGGTTACTAAAGAATACTGCTTCAAGGGTTGTACAGCTATCAGTGACAAAAGTATCATGTATATTTTTTTCTAAAAAAAATACTGTTTAGAGAAAAGAATGCTTTAAAGGAAGTTATATATATTGCTGATACATAGTGAAAAGAAGGATACAGAACTTACATGTCGGGCTCATGTAATTTTCATTTACTTCTGAATACATGAATGGACAAAATGGTGGGATTTCATTTATTGTTTCCTATGAGGTAATTTTGGTGGTAAGAAAAAAAGAACCAGGAAGCCAATGCAGACTAACACTGATTCCTACATAATTTTACACATTTGAAAGTACATTATGGCCCTTACCAGCTCAAGAGAATGCAGCTCAAGAGAATGAAAAGCAGTTACCAGGGGCGCCTGGGTGGCTTAGTTGGTTAAGTGTCCGACTTTCGCTTACGTCATGATCTCGCGGTTCGTGGGTTCGAGGCCCGTGTCGGGCTCTGTGCTGACTGCCGGCTCAGAGCCTGGAGCCTGTTTCAGTCTGTAACTTCCTCTCTCTCTGACCCTCCCCTGCTCACGCTGTCTCTCTCTCTCTCTCTCTCCTAGAAATAAATAAAAAACATTTAAAAAAAAGAAGAAGAAGAAAGAAAAGCAGTTACCAAAATGGCGAAGAGCATCATTGAATGAAAATCAAGAGTATGACAAAGGGCTTAGTTTACTTTTGCTTCACTTTCTACAATCACTGTTTACTGTGGCTGCTTCAACCTTTTAATCATTCAAAGAACAGATAAACCCTTTTTTGCTTGTAGATACTTTTGCTGACAGTACAATGGAAAATTCATAGCAAATGTTAATTGCATTAAACGGGATTATATGCAAAAATATTTACTTATATTTTCTCCCCAAAATGGGGCAAAGAAAGCATAGTAGTAAATGTGATCAATTATGGCAGAATGATGGCAGAACTTATTAATAGTCTGAAGGACTATCATCAAGTCAAGCTGCTACTTAGAGGTAATACGGAAAATCCATTAGAATGTCAAAAAGCATATATTGTAGAGGCAGTGTTTACAAGTAGGGTATACTCTGAATAGGCAATTACATAACAAGTACTAGATTTGATCCCTGCTGATAGAAGATTCAACGTAATTTTAATTTCAACTTCAGTTTTGAAAATAAAATTACTGGCATCCTAGCAATTGTGAAAGTGATTAAATGGGTAGAATAATACAAAAGCATTTAGTTTATAACATTTTAGAAAATACTGAAAATCTAAAATGCTAAAATAAATGCTAATAAGGAAAGAAGGATAGTTATGAATACAGAGGTCTTTTTCCTTGAAAGTTATTCTTTACAATAGAGTAAGCATTTTAAATATTTCTAGATATAACCGATCTTTGTTTATCTCCTTATAGCATCATTTAACTGTCAAATGTTGGGTTATACTCTGTCCATGTACTACTTGATTTACAGTTAAGATAATTTACCTCTCAATGACTACAAAGAAATAAAGAGCATCATGACAAAATGAGATTCTCGAAGTACAAGAAGGCCATTTAAAACTAATTTTTTTCTACATTCATCTACAACTGAACTCTTTAAAGCTCAATACAGATCATGTTATTTTCAAAACATCATTGAAGAAGAAACCATCTTTCAACTCCTTTGTTTTAGTTTTGTATTTTTAAATCATAAAAACTAAAACCTGACAAATATTCATAATAAATATAAACAACTATCTTATAAGTATTCTATGATATATTAATAATATTTCTAAGTATAGGGGCGCCTGGGTGGCTTAGTCGGTTAAGCGTCCGACTTTCGCTTAGGTCATGATCTCGCGTTCGTGGGTTCGAGCCCCGCGTCGGGCTCTGTGCTGACTGCCAGCTCGGAGCCTGGAGCCTGTTTCAGTCTGTGACTCCCTCTCTCTCTGATCCTCTCCTGTTCACACTGTCTCTCTCTATCCTAGAAATAAAATAAAAATATAAAAAAAAAATATTTCTAAGTATATACCCAAAAGAAACCACTGTATTTGCTGCAAGAGGGAACATTTAAAATTCAAGAATGTTGATATTATCACTGCTTGTAATAAAAAGCAAAATCCCAAATACTCCTAAACCAGAAAGTGGGTAAACAGTGTTATATTCACTCAATGAAATATTATCCAGCAGTTAAAACAAAGGAAATATAATAATATATACTAATATGCATGAAAGTAAAGTCAGCTGATTCATCAATGGTAATGATTATATATCACATGAAATCTTTTTATGGACTTAAAAATAATTAAAATATTATACTTTTATAATGCATATAGATATGATAAACTATATAAAAATGAAATGTAATAATTAAATAGAATTCAGAATAATCCTAAATTCAAGTTAGCAGAAGGCAGAGAAATGTGTTAGCCAAAACAAACCAAATGGTTACATGCAGACTTTCTAGGTTTTATTTTAGATTTGTGAATGGTTATTCTATTAATTAAAAAAAATAAAACGAAAAGGTGACTAATGAAATAAATGAAGGAAGGAAAAGAAGGAAGGAAGTCAGGCAGACAATGAATGGTCCACAGTGACAGGGTACCAAAACCCCAGAATCACTATTGATTTAATTCTGTGCTTCTGCAGAACAAAAACAAAGAAACATACAAAAACAACCATAGAACTAAAAAACAAATTATCTATATATAAGTTGTTCCTGTCCTGTAAAGGAGAACTGTTTGCTTGTCCTGGAGCTTTTGCCTGAAAAGCAGGCGTCAGATTTGGCACACCTTTAAGGACCTATGAACTACTCTCAGGAATGTAGGCTGTGGACACTCCCCTCGGTGCTCTCCTTCTTCCTTCTCCAACTTGCCAGTATCACACAGAAAAGAGCTCATACACTTATAGAAGAGACTGTGCTTTACCAGTGAATATTCTTGTCTACTTTCACTTGGATTCATTGATCACATTAGCATGGGTTTATTTCTGGGCTCTCTATTCTATGCCATTGATCTATGTGTGTTCTATTTTGTGTTTATCAGTACCATAATGTTCGGAGTGCTGTGGCTTTGTAGTATATCTTGAAATCTGGGATTGTGATACCTCCACTTTTAAGACTGCTTTGGTTATTTTGGGCCTTTTTTGTTCTGTGTAAATTTTAGTATTATTTGTTCTAGTTCTGTGAAAAATTTTGTTGGTATTTTGATAGGGATTGCATTAAATCTGTAGATTTCTTTGGGTTGTATGGACATTTTAACAATATTTGTTCTTCCAATCATGAGCATAGAATATCTTTCCATTTGTTTATGTCATCTTTAATTTCTCTTATCAGTGTTTTTATAGCTTTTGAAGTATAGATTTTTCTCAGCCTTGGTTAAGTTTATTAGCAAGTATTTTATTCATAGAGCGACTGAAAGGATAAAATGCAAGACCCATGTATATAAAGCCTATAAGAAACTCACTTTTGATGTTAGTACACACAGACTGAAAGGATGGAAAAAGCTATTCTATGTAATGAAAACCAAAATAAAACTGTAGAATCTATACTTATATAAGATAAAAACAGACTTCAAAATAAATACTGTACTAAGAGGAAAAAATGGGCATTACATAAGTAATGTTACTGATAAGGTGTCAATCCAACAAGAAGATAGAACAATTGTAAACATTTATGTACCCAACATGAAAGCACCACCTAAATATATAAAGTAAATATTAATAGAGCTAAAGGGAGAAAATAACAGCAATAAAATAATAGAGGACTTTAATGCCCCACTTATATCAATAGATTGGTCATCTAGACAGAAAATCAATAAGGAAACATCAGCCTTAAGTAGCCCATCAAACCAAATGGACTTGACATATTTACAGAACATTCCACCCAACGGCAACAGAATAGTCATTTTTCTCAACTGGACATGGAATACTCCCAAGACAGATCAGTCGTTAGGCCACAACATGTCTTAATAAATTTGCAAGGACTGAAATCATATCAAGCATCTTTCCAACAACAATGATATGAAACTAGAAATTATTTACGTCCCTGAAACAAATCCAACTTGATCAAAATTATTTTTTAATTCAACTTGTTGAATTTGATTTGCTAATACTTTGAGGATTTTTTTAATCTATGTTTATCAGGGAGACTGACCTGGAATTTTCTTTCTCTTGGCATATTTGACTGATTTTGGCATAAGGATAGTACTGGCCTTGTAAAATGAGTTTGAAAGATTTTTCTCCTCTTTTATTTTTTTTGGTAAGAGTTTGAGATTGATTATTATTAATGATTCTTTGAATGTTTTAATAGAATTCTCCAGTGAAGTTATCTGGTCCTGGAATTTTGTTTGTTGGGAGGTTTTAGGCTATTAATCAATCTTTTTTAGTAATCAATTCCGATTTCTTTCTCATCAAAATTAAATAGTTGTCATAGTGCCTACTATTATTTCTCTACCATCCTCATCTTCTCCTCAGTTCATGGCAATATTTCTCTGATTGGGTTTTATAATGATGAGATGAATTAATGAAGTACAAAGATAGCTATTATTTACTCATTGCTTTTTCAGAAGCATTCAACCAATGACCACTCTCCTAAAACAGTTACTTTTAGATACAGTGAGACATATTCTCTGTATTGTTTCCCTACCTCTCTGATGTCTGTTTCTCCTGCTCTCTCGTTGACTTTTCTTGTGCCACCTGATGAGTCAACGTGAAGTTCCTCAGGAATCTATTCTTAGGTGCTCTCTTTGCTACACTCTCTATGAGAAATATTTATTTCCCATGGTTTCACTAACCATAATTTTGCTGTAAAGGTCAGAGTATCTAGTTGAAAACACCTGTATACAAACTAGCTTAAGCAGAAAAAGCTAGTTCTTATTCAGATGCTCACAAAATCTTAAAGAAGATTCTAGAGGCTGTAAAGCTAATCTTGAAAACAGTATTTGTACTAGGAAGATGCGTTAGTGAAAATACTATGGTTCACTCTAGAAGAATAGGACACTGCCACTATGCTTCATCCCCTGCACACAAGCACCTCACATTTCTCATGTATACATCCAAGTCTCTCAAAATTGTGTCCGATTAGATGAGCTTAAGTCGTGTGTCTGTCCTCACTCAGACTGTAAAGAGTTAACAAATGTTGAGTTTTTGGATTCTTAGCTAGGGAAGACAAGATTTATAGTATGGAGATTACAGAAAATAGAGTATTCTAAGATACCAGGTGATCAGAAATGGCAAAAACTACTGTAGTCACTCTTATCTACTTGACACTAATATATATCTTTCTCCCCAATATAATCTTTCAAATAGCAACATGCTATTGCAATGACCTATAAACAAATATATCATCACCTGCATTTAATCAATCAGTCCCGATTTATTTATTTTACTGAAAAAAAGAGCTCTCAAAAGGCACAAATGTGTGAATTGTTTTAACAATGAATATGATATCCCATAAAGTCTGTGAATGATGTTGCTGTAGGAAGTAAAATGAGCATGGAGGCAAATATAAATCCAAATTAGGCATTTTATCCTACTAAGAACAAACTACTTGTACTCCATAATGGAAGCATTCCCATGTAATTAATTTACCACAAAAAAACATACTTTCCCTAGAGTATAGAACCCTACTGATGGCTAAGGACTGTCTCCTGTTGCAAGTAAATTGGGTGATCAGCAGTTGTGATGTCCAAGTGAGCCATGTTGTGGGTAATCCATGTAAATCTGCCATCTTTGTCACCAGGGCTACTCTATTCCTCATTGTACTAGGGAGTACTATGGTGACTAGGAAGGAATCAAACTTCCATCCATATATTGGGTCATTTTGTCCACCTGATTATTGAGAGCTTGCTCCACAATGGGAATCTTTTACAAAGTATTCATGTGTAATGCAAATATTGTCAATATCTCAGTCCATTTTGAGTACTGAGTGCATAATTCTAATCCCAAATCTTCTCCAGGTTTGTTTCATCTGGATTCAGCCCACCTGATCAAACTGTTGCTTATTACTCATGAATCAGTATAGAACTAGCCTTCAGCTATCTCTCACTCTCTAGACTAAGCAGAAACCAAAACATGCCCCCTCGAACTTCTGTATTTTGAGAGGATTTTCTTTTTCTACTGGCATTTATGGCTACCCTTGCATGGTTTTTTTTTTTTAATTTTTAATGTTTATTATTATTGAGACAGAGAGAAACACAGCATGAACGGGGGAGGGCCAGAGAATGAGGGAGACACAGAATCCGAAACAGGCTCCAGGCTCTGAGTTGTCAGCACAGAGCCTGACGCGGGGCTCCAACCCACTAACCATGAGATCATGACCTGAGCCGAAGTCAGACGCTCAACTGACTGAGCCACCCAGGTGCCCCCTTGCATGGGTTTAATATAACAGTAGTCCAGTTCTAATTAGTGATGGCATTTCATGCAAGTAAACTTAAGTTAGCCTCAAATTATTTCCTTCTCAGTCCATTTGTTATAGGACCTCCTCAAGAGTCACACATGTGAATTGACAGAGAAGTGACAGAAAAAACAGTAGGACACTGGGAAAGTGAAGTGATAAAGATTCTTTTCTTGACCACCTCTAGTCAGGCTTCTCTGAACCCTCTTCTTGATGAGGCTTCAATTTTTGTGACAAAGACCATAGACTCTCAGGACAAATTATTTGTCCACCCACTACACACACACACACACACACACACACACACACACACACACACACAGATACATATCCCAAATTTAAAAACTTGAACAAGCACTACCATAATTTGTAACATCTGAAGGTTGCATCCCTAGGATGACCCAAACCCTCTTAAAGTGGTTGTCTAAAAGAAATCTCAAGGCGGCCAAAAGAATTTTTACCATTTTCTTTCTAGCCAGTACATCATCAGGTAGGCCTCTGACCTTCTTTCTTAGAGCATTTACTAACAAAACCTTACCACTGTGAATCCTTCCTCTGTCCCTCTGAGATATACATGAATATCTTGTAACTGAAGATTGCCAGGAACATCTATTTAGCCTGCCATAATAGAATTTGGTCCATGGGTTATGAATCCAAATCTGTGAATCATTCCAGTTACTCATTATAATCATTTCAACTATCAGTATGAACTAAGAAAATAGCAAGAGGATGTGTCTGTAAACCACTAGTCCTACTTTGAGTAGACTCACACTAAACCTCTGTTGTTATGGAGAGAACGTATCCTTCCCAAAATTCAGATGTTGAAGAGCTAACTCCCCCAATGTAATGGTATTTGGAGGTGGGACCTTTGGGAAATAATTAGGTTTATATGTCATGAAGGTGAGCTGAATTTGTGGGCACCTTGATCTTGAACATCCTGGCCTCCAGAATTGTGAGAAGTAAATCTCATCTTATTTAAGCTACCCAGTCTCTGGTACTTTGTTATAGCAACTAAGCTGAGCTAAGACAATTATTAATCACCTGGCATCCAATGACCCCAGCATCGTTAGTGAATTATAGAAATGATTTAGGTTCAGCCAGCAATATTAACCTGGAATTGGTGTCTGATACTTAATAAAAAGTCTAGGTATTTCTCTTTCTTTAGTATACAGCTGCCCTCAAAAATAATGCAAGCTTCTTAGCAGAAGAAGAGAAATAGCCAGTTTATTGACTGCTTAATATGTATAAGACACGTTTCTAAGTGCTTTACATATGTTAATTTATTTAATCTCCTTATCCAATGATCATATAAGCTCCACTGGAATCAGGAAACTCATTTCTTTCTTTTTAAATTTTTTTTTGATGTTTTTTTATTTCTGAGAGACAGAGATAGCATGAGCAGGGACGTTCAGAAAGAGAGGGAGATACAGAATCAGAAGCAGGCTCCAGGCTCTGAGCTAGCTGTCAGCAGAGAGCCTGACGTGGGGCTGGAACCCACAAACTGTGAGGTCATGACCCGAGCTGAAGTTGGATGCTTAACCAACTGAGCCACCCAGGCGCCCCTCATTTCTTTTACAAAATTAAGTTTATTTATTAATTTGAGGGAGGAACAGAGAGAGAGGGAGAGAGAATCCCACTGTGCAATCAGTGCAGAGCCCCGCACAAATCTCAATCTCATGAACTGTGACACCATGACTTATGGTGAAATCAAAAGTTAGATGCTTAACCAACTGAGCCACCCAAGTACCCCAGGGAACTCCTTCCAAAAGCAATGTCTCAAAGGTCTTCAGAGGTCTAGCAAGAAAAATTTTCACCATCCTTTTAAATAACTCTGAGTCTCTCCTTCCCAATTATTTTGATCAATAGCTGCATTCCAGGCTTATGGAGTCTATCAGGGGATCTTGATAGATAGGAGTTAGAATCCCCTATCATAACTCACTACAAAAATTTGCATAATTTATTGCCTTTTTCTTTTATTTTATTAACCCAAGAAATTTTATGGCATCTTTACCTCATTCAGCATAGGTCAACCTCATGTATAAGTTTCAGTCAAGCAATCAAGAAAGCAACTGCAGTTAGCTGTTGACTATATGCAATAAGAAGTAAAGGAAAGGGCACAAGAAAAACAGGCTCCCCTGTGAGGTTCTTCTCTTAGGGGTCTTGGGGCAAGGCCTGAGCTGGGAAAGAGATTCTGTTTTGCTGCAGACACTCTAGGAGGTTAGCGTGTTTAGCCGTTCTCCCAATGCCTTTGTAATTCTAGTGTTCTATTCAATGTGCTGCTACTAAGAAATATGAGAAAGATGTGAATTCAAACTAATCTGAAATGCAGCAAACCAGAGCATCAGATAGGATGTTTTATTCTTGGCTATGTCACTCCATTGTTGCAACGAACACTTTTGACTCAGACACAGAAAGTCCCCAATTCTCCTACTATGCCTGGAGCCAAGAACTTGAAACTTTGATAGGTTTCAAGAACTTCAAGAAACAGCAAATGTTGCTAAGCTCTCTAGTATAGTTGAAGCCCCTTCCTTTTCTTCTTTGTAATCTGCAGTCTTTCCTGTCAACAGCTACATGGTTTTTTTTTCAAAATCTTGTCTTCCATAAACACTTAATTTTAGAAGATAATTTAAGTAACTCTTTTACATGCTGTGCCATTAACTACCAGATTTCCCAGTTCTGTACTATGTGTCTTCAGTGTCTTCAAACCCAACAAGCATAAACAACCCATCCACATGAGAAAAATTATATAGTATTTGTCTTTCTCTACCTGGCTTATTTCATGAATCTTTATTTCCATCATGGCTTGTTGCCCTTCCTAACACCAAATATCATATTGGTCAGGATTCTTCATTGCAAACATTAGAAAATATTCTGATTTATTTGAGGAGCAAATCAATGTTTAAAAAGATCTCATGGAACTCATATAAATTAGAGAAGAGCCAGAGGGCAAGATTCTGAAGATACACGATCAATGACACCACACCATAGGGGCTGTTCTGAAAAATGATGTCATGGCCATGCCACTTGGAACTGTGTGCCCTTAGGATTGGATGCCAGATGCTCCACACCCTTCCTTCCCCCAACTATCAGAAAGAACCGAAGTGTTTGTCATTATGTGTGCCAATGTGTGTATCCCTCTTTTAATGATCACCTTTTCACAATGCTAGCTTTATAATGTTAATCACCAGTGGGTTCAAATAATTGGAGAAACTAAAGTCACATGCCTGCATCTAAAACTGCAAGAAAGTTGGGAATATAATTATTCTGTCCTTGGCCTTGGAAAGAAAGATTAATAATGTAAAAAATTGCCAAAATAGAGAAAAAATACTAGGCCACAATAAACAATAAATATCTTCTACATGAGTCATAAAATCACCTAAAATATCATCAATCCAGTAATAGTCATTACTTTACTCACCAGTAAAGTGAATCTCTGCATCTCTTTCTCTTCTGAGATAATAATTGGAAATTACACTTACCTCCCTCTAGAATTCAGTAGAGGTCAAATAACTTCCTCAGCTGAAGGAGTGAAAATGGAAATGACAAGTGTCACTTCAGGACAGAAGCTTTTTGAGCTGATATGCCTTTTACATACTCTCTTGCTCTGCCATGGTGAGCATTGAAGCCCTTAATAGATATGGTAGCATCATAACAAAGTAAGACCTCAATCACTTTGGGTATCTGAATGAATGACCTGAAAAAGCTCCCTTCTTGACCTGTAATGGGCATGGAACAAAAGCAAAAAATGAAACTTATTCTAATTCCCTGAAATTTTGCTGTGACATCCTCATGCTGATTGATAGAACCTTAGACCTTCCTTCAATTGTACTTTTTATATTGTACATACCTAACAACTTGCAAGTCATGACACAAGGTTATCAGAAAACCACTTAATTCAACATATCCAAAACTGAACTCATGAGCCCTTCTGTAAACTATTCTTCCTCCACTATTTCCTGCCTCAGTAAATCCAACAACCTCAATCTGAAAACATAGAAATCTTTCCTGAGTCTTTCTGTTTTTCTATTACTCATATGCTGCCAATTTCCAAGTACTATGGTTTTCAGCTCCTCTATTTCTATATTCCTGGTGTCTTAGAGACCCTCCCTAAGGAAACTAAAAAAAAAAAAAATCTCAAGCCAACCTTGCTATTCACGTATGTGACAACATCCCTCATGCCCTTATAACATGAGACCACTTAATCAGACTATATGTTTCTGTGTTACCTTATGTGGGAGACAAAGAAGTAAAAAAATATAGAAAAAACCATGCCACGTGGTGTCCGGGACTCAGTTCTTTGGGTTTGAATCCGACTGAGCAGTGCAGGCTGGAATAAAGTTGCTTCTTGGAAAGAAAAGCCTTTGTGTCACTACTCTCTGTGCAAGAATCTGGCTACATTACTTGGGGGCTCTCATCAGGGATTCAGTGATGGTGCGTTTCCACCTCTTTTTCACCAGGGATGCAAATCTCAGGACACGGGGAGAGGCAGCTCACCTGGTGCCTGCAGACAGCTTGATCCGCAAGAGACTAGTCCTCCCAGTGTGCTGGGCAAGGACCACATATGTGCTAGTGAAACCCATGAGGCCCAGGAATCAGCTCAGGGAGTGCCTGTCAGACTGGTAAGAACCAGCCTTTGGAATGGTTACAAATAGAGCAGGGGAATTACTATTGCCAAGCTCACAGAGCTAAAAGAGCATTAAAACACAGCATCAGCCTTTCAGTTAGGGAGGGACAAAACTTATCAAATGGCTCAAAGGATGTTTACTGGAAAAAATTGTCAAAAACAGTTCTTCGAGTAGCATCAGGCTGTGAAGTATGTCTTAAAAACAGTCCTTTCAACTACAGACTTATTTTCCCAGACAATCAAGGAACTGGAGACTATCTAGGAAAAGACTAACAATTAGGTCTCACTCAGTTGCCAAATTAAAAAAAAAATGCCAACAACTGTTTGTACAAGTTAATACTTTTACTAATTAGGTAAAGGCTTTCCCTCCCTACAAGACAGAAAGGGCACAAAAGTAATAAATTATTTATAAAATAATAGCCAAGTTCGGCTTACCTAAAAATTTACAAATTAGCAATGGTAAATGACTGCCTTTCCTCTTTCTCTAGGAGAACTCCTGTCTCTTGCAAAAGTTTTACACACCAAAATAAAGCAGACTGTCTGCTTATACTCAGCAAAACTCTAAATAACACCTCACAAGCCTTAGATGCTTAAAAAATAATTTTTTAAATTAAATTAGTGCCAAACTCTTGGTAATAGAGCCAACATTGGTTACTTACTGCTCCTACTTCTCCATCACCTGGGTTATGAAAGATTCCCTGACATATGTTGTTTACAAAGTCAGACATTATCTTAAGATGCCATCTTGTTAGTCAGTATAATCTTTACTTTGTGTTTTTCTCTTTGTGTCTGCTAATGTTTATGCCGCCTCATGCTTGCCAGCCTTCCTGTAAAACCATTCTGTGGGCCACTCAACTGATCCTTGGGTAGACTCTAAGTGCTATACCCCTACACCATCCCTTATCAGCTTGAAGAAGCCAGAAGAGTCACCGTCCCTGTTCCCCACCAGCAGTTTCAGGCCCTGTTCCAGGGGAGAAATAGGGGAGAAATAAATAGGGTAAGAGTTAACATTAGTCAGGGAGAGACAAGAGACCTCAGGGAGGTAGACTATGGCTGAAAGTGGGAGGCTAAAAAAAGCAGATTTTTTTTAAATCTTTATAAAATCCTTTATGAGTGCCCTCCCCCATTACCAAGGGCATAATGGGGGATCTAAATGAGATAGACAATCTAACCCTAAAACAACAAATGCAGGCCCTTGACTTTGCCCTAACCTCCTTTCACCACTGGGTCAGAGAACAATTACCTATAAATCTGACCACAGATGCTCACTCCTTTAAACCAGGAGATGCAATGTGGATAAAGGAGTGAAATGTCTAACCCCTAAAATCCCTCTGGAGCAGCCCTTTCACTGTCATTTTGTCTATCCCTGCTGCTGTAAATGTAGCTGAAACGGATCTCTTCACTACAGCAGAGTGAAGCCGATATCTCGAAACTGGGAGTGCATTCCTGATTCATCAACGCTGTGCAAGCTGACCATATGGAAGAAGCAATCTACAACTCCAAAGTCTCCAGGAGACTGCAGACCTGCTTTAGTCACTCTGGAAGCTGACTCATCTGCACACAGCAGAAGCTTGAGGAATTGAGAGTCTGATGACACAAAAGACTGTCCTTATTTTTATGTTTCCTTACTGTGATGCACTGTCACTCCTTGTTTCTCACTATTATTGTGATTCTTGCTCTACTCTTTGCCATAGGATTGGCTGAGGCCACCCTGGATGGCTGGAAAACACTCATCATCCCTTTGTGCATAGGATACTTCATTGTTACCAACATGGGAAAACAATGGCCGTAAAAGACTAGAATATTAGATCCCCGCAAACCTTATAGTAAAACAAAATACTCCAGTCCTACTACTGGGGTTTGGCTTCTGAAAAGCTCAATTATTGGGAAAAACTTTGCCTAGTGGGGGAAAAAGTTCACCATTGCCTCTGTTAAAAATTTAACATGCTTTGGCCAAAGATTTTATAACTCAACTGCCCAGAAAGCCCAATGATGGGGGACCCCAGTGCACCTTGAGCCAGATCCTTATCCATTGTCTAACTTCTCTCATCTCTGAGAGGCCTGAGACAATGTCAACACAACCATCAAAGGGCAGGTCCCAGGTGGACTGGACTAGGTATATGGAAGGACAGCCTGTATTATACTTCCCTCAGTCTGGTCAGCGTCATATGTGCTGGAAACTATTCATCCATCTTTCTTCCTGTTCTCACTTGCCAGAGAAAAACACTAGGAAGTGTATGGGAACAGGGAGACTCAGAAAAAGCAGTGTGCCTTACAGATTAACAATTTAAAAGATAATAAACAGCCTCCAGAGCAGATAATCCAATATCATGGCCCTGCCACCTGGGCAGAGGATGGGTATTGGGGATACTACACTCCATTTACATGCTAAACTGCATAATTAGATTACAAGCAGTTGTAAAAATTATAAACAATGAAACTACTAGAGCTCTTTACTAGCTAAGCAGCAAACCAAAATGTACAAAGCCATCTATCAAAATTTCTTGGCCTACGATTACATGCTTGCTTCTGAGAGAGGTATTTGTGAAAAACTTAACCTGAACAACTGCTGCCTATAGATAGATGATGAGGAAAAAGTCATAGAGGAGATTACAGATCAAATAAAAAAGGTTGCTCATGTCCCAGTGCAGACCTGTAACAGCTGGAAACCCGGAGAGTTATGTGGAGGCTGGTTTTCAACTCCTGGGGGATTCAAAACCCTCATGAGAATTGTCCTCCTAATTTTAGGAGGGTGCTTAATCTTACCCTGCTTAGGTCCCCTGGTTGTATGGTCTGCCTCCAGTCTCATTGAGGCCATAATTTTAAAAAAGAGACAACAACTCATGTAATGATGTTATAAAAATATAAACCTCTAAACCAAGATGATGCTGTTTGACATTCAATAGAGGGGTTCGAGCATCAAAGGGGGAGATGTGGTACAGCCCCTCCCTAAGAAAAAAGAAAAGAACATCTCAAGGTAACCTTGCTATTCACGTATGTGACAACATCCCTCGTGACCTTGTAACATAAGACCACTTAATCCGACTGTATGTTTGTGTGTTACCATATATGAAAGACAAATAAGTAAAAAATATATATAAACCACATGGTGTTCGGGAGCTGTTCTTTGGATATGAACCCAACTGAGTGGTGTCGGCAGGAATAAAGTTGCTTTCTGGAAAGAAAAGCCTTGATGTCATGACTCTCTGTGCAAGAATCTTGCTACACTGGACCCCACTTCCAATAGCCAATACAAAAAACTATCAACTCTTACATTATTTAATAAAATAGCCTCATATCTATTTATGCATATTTATCACTGCCTTATAACCTGGCCTCTACAATATAGCTAATATGTTTTCATTATTCAATATTAAAAATTTCTTCATTAAAACCCACCAATAACTTCTCATTTCTCTTAGCATAAAGTTGAGGCTTCTGATTGAAATCTTTAAGGTTCTTCATGGTCTATCTTTTGCTCACCATAGCTTTATTCTTCTCTCCAGAAGTGCTGACTCCCATTCAGTTCTTAAGATGTGCTCTCCTCTTTCCTACTTTATAGCTTATGTTCCTGCTAGTATTTTCTCTATCTTTAGACTCTTCCCCAACTACTCTATTACATCCATTTCTACTATGACCATCACTGTCTTGCTACCTCCACCCACTCTTCTTTCTAATGCCCATGCATTCTTACATCTTTGCTTACCACCATTGCCTTAAGAAACATGCCTTTATTCTTTGATCCTCCAGTTACATCCTCCCAAAGAAGTTCACACTTATTATTCACTCTTGCCTTCCTTTTGTTATAATTCATTTGTGGTTTACTTTCCCCAAATAGTGTTTAAGGTCCACAATAAAGAAAACATTGGCTTGTCTGCCATTGTTTCTTTAATGCCTAACAAAATACAGGAAACTGGTGATATTTTTTTGAATGAGGGTTTGAAGTTGAATAAATGAATGAATGACTCCTAGAAGATGCTTTCACATCCTTACCATACTTCTGGGGTTTTTTGTTGGTTGTCCACCAACTTAAGTTTATGTTTAGCTTTTTCAATTTGGAAGAATTAAAAAATAACCTGTTGTTTAATGTTTACATCACATTATCTGCCCATCTGTTCTTAATTTTTTTTTCATTTATGCTACTTATATTGAGCTTATTGCTTGCATTGAGAAGCATTTTAGTTTCAATCTTCTTAATTGTTTGGAAACCAGGAATCGGTCTGCCTATTTTTCATACCTCATGCTGGCATGGACTGCTGGGTTTTGTTTTTTTTTTTTGGATTCAGGTATTGCAGAAACTATTAAAAGTCCTCTATATCTGGGGAGGTAGAGAAGAAAACCAAAAATTCTGGTTCCCCCCCCAAATTAAAAGGAAGCCTGTTTTGGATTTAAAATATCTGCTGCTTAATCCATGTGAATATACTAACCCTTATATACAGAAAGCATTTCAGCAAATCACGCAAATATTGAAACTTAGATTTGAAATAACATCTATTTGAAAATCTAAATATTTTTTAGTATTTAATATGACTGATAATATCCTGTTAATAAAAACCCTGCTATTTAAATAGATTCCAACTACATAATCTATTTATATAACAATCTAAGTAATGTGATAGAAAGGAGAACAGATAAATTTTCATATAGATTAAGTTGGTGCATATGGGTCGGAAGCATAATCCATTGATGGAATGTAGGAGAGGATATTAAAAAGCCCATTCAAAGGGTAATTTATGAGTCTTCCGGGATATTTGGTCTCCAATCAATAAATCATGAGCCATTGGGGTTTCTTAATGAGCACCATGTTTGGGATAGATAGTAGCAATTTGGCAGATCCCACAGGTGATTTTTTTTTTAATGCATCCAAATTCTCCATAGATATCCTTTACTTTTCATCACAGTGTTTCTTTGCAGGGTGCATGGGGGCTGTCATAAATGGATTCTCGGATACCATGTTGAAGAACTGAGAAAACTATACAAATGCAAATTTAGGAGCATTAATGGATTTTCTCTTGAAGCTGCCTGGATATTGTTCAGAGAAATAAAGAAATAACAAACATTATGGCAAACAGCGAGGAAGAGGACTTGAAATGCAATTGCAGTATAGTCTTCTGGCATGTCTTCAAAGAGCACTTTGGTATAATTAAAGAATGATCTGCAATGATACTTTTTTCTATATGAGGAAAATTTTAGAAGACACATAACTTTTAGGGGCAAGTATATGATTTGGACACTACTTGGATCTTTCTTGTGGGCAACACAACTTGTCTAGCATCATACTCAGGTCAAAGAACTCTTTAAGGATTTTATTTCAGGTAAAGAGGTTTGCAGCCTGTCAGACTCCATGGTATTAGAGTTATAACCTGAAATCTGTTAAAATCTTTCCACTATTAGAAGAAATTTGAGTCATACTCATCAGTATGACTGCTTTGCTTATTGCAGTTTACACTCAAGGAAGATCCATTTTGTGCTTTTCCTGTGAAGACATGTGTCATTACCCAGAGACATAAACTGTTCTAGAGAGCAGATATATGTCTCAGTACCCATATTGACTGCATATCTCTGATTCTTTGACTTCTGGGGACTTGCTGACCCTAGAGGTACTGCCCCTTCCAGTGCTAGCCAATTCTTAGAGATAGTAAATTATTTGCCTGAGAACACATCTTTTCTATCCAAACCAACTAACTGAGAGCCCATATCCCTGCCATCTCCTTCCTTTATGGGACGCTCACAAGGCTCTCCCATTCCAGGCCACTCACTATCCACCTGCCCCAGTTACCTCGGGGCTAGACACGTTATGCCCTAAGCGTGTTAAAATTATTCAAAGTAGCCAATCCTAAGCCTGCTTACCCTGCGTCACCTATTTCTTACTATGGAAGCCGCAATAAAGATTATCTTATCAGCTATGTTTTCCCCTACTCCCTCTGCTTTCTATCTGACCCTGGTGCTTCCCCAAGCAGCACTCCATGGCATGGTATGCCCCCTGCCCTCTTGGGGTCTGTCAATAAACTATCTTTTCAAGAGAAATTGTTCTCTGATATGTTGACCTCACCATACCAGAATAATAACAGATCCTATGTTTAAAAATAATATCCCAGATTGCATAATATTCCCAAAGATACTAATGGTCATTTATTTTGGTCTCAGTGAGCATTTCTTCTCTGGCTTATTTGAAAGGTGTCAATAAGTTTCCTAAATCAAATTGTGCTCAACCTCCTCAAGTTTATACTAGTCATTTTAACTAGGTTAAGGAAATGACATTATTTGAGAACAGTAACATAGTTACTTCCCTTAGCCATATCTCATAAGAAAATCATCGCTACTCTTAAGCATCTAGAGAAGAATGGGCTGTATGTAACATGTGGGTTTATATATGAGTGAAGAAAATGGAAATATGCTGAAATGAGAACTGTGAGCAGCCACAGGATTAGCTGGAGGAGGGAGAAGTATGAAAAATGAGGATACAGGAGTACCAGGTACCCTTCTGACAGTTTCACGATTTTAAATAAGGCCCAACCATGGCATTACATTATCTACCGCTATTTCCTCATTCACAATTTCATATTTTTCTAAAATTATTTTTTCACAACATAACCGTCTGTTTTTATTAGAAGAAATATTTTATAATTGGTACATTTTGATTTCCTAATCTAGTGTGCCTTACCCTCACTCAAAGGGAAGAAGTGGTAAAGTAAAAAATGTCTTATCCATACCAGGTAAAACTTGGCCAGGACTCAGCTCTCAGGATAGATTAAAGGCTCTGGTGATTTGAAAGAAGCAGGCAACTCAGTGTTCAAAAGTCTAAATTTAAGAGATTTCTGGAACTCAGAAGCCAATAACAAAGGCTCTCACACTCATTTTACCAATCTTCAGTGAAGGTCTCTTGGTTTGATCAACTTCCCATGAGCACTTCATAAAATATATCCTACCTGACCCACCTACACGTTACTCTCAACAAATAAGTCAGAGTAAGCTCATAAATCAATCATGCCTCTCCTCTGCTCAGAATTCTCCAGTGTCCCATATATGCTGGTATAAAAGACAATATCCTTACGTCACCTACAAGGTGCTCTACTCTCAGGATGCCCATTGTCTGTATGACCCCATTTCTTTTCACTCCCCTCCTCACTTCCTCTGCTATAGTCTCTCTGTCCTCCTTTTTGTTCTAGAGTATTCTGGGTATTCCCTTGCCTCAGGTCTTCTCCACTGTTGCTTTCTACAACTGAGCATTCTCTTCTTAAACATCCATCTCTGCCCAGGAAACTGAAAATGCTAGAGACAAACATACAACTCCACATTTCTGAGGTCTTTTCTCAAATGCCATCTTCTCTGTGAGGCCTGCTCAGGCCACCTTACTTAACTTGGAAGCTTCCCTGTGATAAACATCACCAACTTTCTTCCCTGCTTTATTATTCCTAACATTTATCAACTTCTTACACGCCACATGTTTTATGTATTTTCTTATTTCCTGTCAACTGCCACTAGAGGGAAGAGTTTTTGTCTTTTTGTCTCTTATGTTTTATGTTCCTTAGCATATAAAACATGTTAAACAGTGCCTAACTTACATAGGCTTCAGAAATATGTGTATAATCGAACAAGTAAAAGATATTGTGCCAAATGCTTGAAATACAGTCAAGGCTGAAGAACTATTACCATCCTTAGAGAACTCCAAAATACAGGTGGGCAGTAGAACAAATGTTTTAATTACCACTTTATCTTCAACACACACTTATAAATCTACATTATTAGAAGAAGGACGGGTGACTGGTACCAAAATCATGGTGTTGATGACATTGAGAGCTCCAGGACTGAAAACAAAATGTCACTATCTTTCAGAGGAGGGAGCGCCTCTCCTGGTCACTGAAGGATGGCAATGACATGGAGCCATTGCAAATATGATAAATGGCCATTCAGATCTGTCAGATAGAGCCTCAATTTAAATATTCACAGTGATTCAAAATTCAGATGGTGACATTAAAAATTACTCATGAAAATTCTGAGAGATGCTCTAAATAGTTCTCCTGATTTATAAAAAAAAATTAGATTTGAAATAAAAAATTTAAAACTCCTTACTCTAGTCTTCATTTCCTGAGTTTCTAACCATGTGTCAGGCACAGTGTTTGGAGCTGAGATACAAGGATAAAGAAGACTGCATCTCAAACCTGTAGGAGTAGAAAGTACACCCGTCTGCTCATGAATAATTTTAATATAATGACAAAAGATCTCATTCCTTAAAATTACTTAATTATCATAAATTCATTAAAAGGGAATATAAATTCCTTATGGAGATACTTGTCATGAGTAAGAGGTTTAGGAGAAAGCACAGATTGCTTTAAAGTAAACCATTGTCTGGCATTAGAATAATTCTTGTCGTTCTCCCCCCACCCCCCGCTCCCCCATGATGCCTACCCTCAAAGAAACTTCACTGCTCTAACTCAGTCCTCTAATATCAGTGATTACCATACATGTACCTTCCAGGTACATTGAGCTTAATTTTCCCCAAGCACACCAGTCCCTGAGTTAATTTAATTTATCACATTATTGGGAACCTAACTTTCATGAAATTCCCTTTCTTCCCTTCCTTATCAATCAAACCCTTGTTTCATACCCTATTCACATGTTACCTCTGTGAATTATTCCCTGAATTCCCCAGCTTGTCAGTCACTCCACTGGCCCATCTGTGCTTTCATAATTTGTGAGATCATTTAACTTGTATTAGTTGAGTACTTCCTCTGTGCCAGGCCCGTTTCTAGAAACTTGGAAATGTGAATGTAAAGAAAAAAAATTTTTTTAAGTCCCTTGCTGCCTGAAATTTAAAATCTGGGAAGTGGATTGTGCCACAAAGAAATAAATATGTTATCAAGTGGTGTTACTGCTATGAAAAATAAAGTGGCACACTATCACAGACTCTTTCCCTGATGTCCCCATTACTATAGAAGAGATGGAGCAGAGACTTGAAGGGAGTGGATCATAAAAAAAAAAAAAAAAAATCTAGTGGAAAATTACTTCAAACAGAAACACTTGCAAAGGCCCTGAGGCCAAAACACATTTGGGAGCTCTTAGAAGAGCAAGTAGCATTTCTAGCAAGTAGGTCAATGTGTCCTGAAAAATGTGATGATGAGGACAGCAGTGAGGGAGAATTGAGTCAAATCATGTAGGTTCTTTCAGGTGATGACCTTACTATGGACCTTGGAATTTATCTTAAGTGTATGAGAAGCCACAGAGGGGTCTGGACATAAGAATGATATGGTCTCATGCTGGATGATTAATGTGGCTGCTTTGTACAGAAAAGACAGTAGGAGTCAGGAGTGGAAGCGGCAAGATGGGTTGAGAGGAGATTAGTACTGCTGAGAGATAATGGGGACACTTACTCTTATATTTAGGGGGAGGGGGTTTATTATAAAATGCTCAAAAGTGGACTTTGATATTTTCATTTTTTATCATCAATTCTATCAAATGCCTGGTGTATACTAGGTGTTCAATATGTGATTATGAAAGGAAGGGGAAGAAGAAAGGAAGGGATGGTAAATAATAAGCAGATAATCGATTTTAGGATTCTTGAATCTAGCTAAAAGAAACAGAAGAGAAAACATTCCTCTTTTCAAATAGCAATACAAAAAAAAGGCTTCATTATTTTTCAGTGAAAGGGACAAATTTGTTTTTATATTAAAAAATTGCAAATCTTAGATCCTACTCATGTCCTAACACTAAATGAATATGAAATCATAAAGAAGGCTTTATTCTGCAAAGACTGACCAGTTGGTTTTAAGAAACCAGTTGTTTATAGGAAACAAGAAGGAAAAAAATGGCTTATATTTATTGGAAGTGGATAATGTCTTTAATAAGAGAAAAATAATTATCTCCGTCTTCTCCCTTAGTGGGTGCCACTGTACTCTCTTTGGCTTTCAGAGTCAAGGTCATGGAGCAGATGGTCCATTACTGGGGTAGAGTAAAACAAGATAAATCTCTCATCTGAAATTAGTTTAATTTGGGAAGAAAATTTTCACTTTCACAGATGTACTTGAAGTTGGCACAAAATTGAGAACATGTTGAATTTAAATCAATTTCTCTGCTCCCTTATGTTTTCTGTTAACTGTTAAAGCATTAAAGTCAAGTGCTTTTCTGCTGTATTTGGCAAAAAATCACAATAAAGAATAAAATTTAATCATAAACACAATTATTAATCCTCCAAAAAGCATTTTAAGCATGATTGTGTTTGGTACTTCACTTAACAATTCCAATTCAGGCCTTGCCACAAGAAATCTAACATTGGATCAGTTTTACTCATAAATCAATCTCTTAGAGAAGACAATCAGGAAAAATGGGCTGGTGTCACTGTGTCTGAGTCACTGGACTATGCTGCAAATTCAAAAGTAAATTAAAGCATGTGATTCACCTTGCTTAGAAATGTGGTAGGAACATCCTGAGAGTAATTTCAGATGGCTATGATGTCTCTCAGAAGTTGGGGTTAAAAACATACCCACACTCAGACACAGGCTTAAAATGCACATCAGAGATGTCTGAGCATGTGATAAACATTTAGGAAACTTCCACTTAGAATGTCCTTAATCCTTGGCACCTTATTTCACAGTCTTATTTTTACATTACATTGTGGGATCTGTTTTAATCTTAGGGTATTTGTTGGTAAATGGCAATTCTATTTTTGAGTTGTTCAGGTAGAAAACATTGGGTCTCTTTAAATCCTGTTTATCTCCACACACTCCACATCTAATTCATCAATAAATCCTGCCAGCAATGCCTTCCAAATGTATTCAGAATCTTTCTACTTCTCCCCCTCCATCGCCGTCATTATCTCTCTCCCGGATCATTGCAAAAGCTTCTTAACTTGTCTTCCTGCTTCTCCCCTTGTGCCTCCCTCACCCACCACCGGGATGCAGTTAAAACAGAAGTAGTTTTATGTTTTCTCAACATAAGGACATTTCTCCTCTCCTCAAATTTCCACAATGGTTTTCTATCAGAGTAAAAGACAAAGTCAAAAGGATATATGGCCTTGTGTGATCATTCCATTTCATATGACTTCCCTCATTTCATACGACTTCCTCCTTATTCACTTCGTTTGCATCGACCATGCTGGTATCTTCATCATCTCTAGCATAAACCAGATATATCTTTGCTTTAGGACCTTTGTATGTAATGTTCTTTCTCTGAAGTGTTTGTCTATAGGCATGTGTACAGTCCACTAATCAGGATTTTATTGAAATATCACACTCTCATTTTGGCCCCCCTCTCTAAAATTAGAATACAACACCACACATAATTATCTCTCTTCTCTGCTGTATTCTCTTACTGGTATTCATCCCAACATAATAGACTATATATTTTATATATCTTTTACATATCTTAATTGTCTCTTTCCCCACTAGAATAGAAGCTCCAAGACAGTACAGATTTTTCTATGTTTACTATTATATCCCTAGCAACTAGAACAGTGCCCATATTAAGGATTCAATAAATATTTGTTGAATGAATCAATTAATTAATTTATTATTTTGGATTCTCTTTATCCAAATAAATTTTGTTTACAAATTATAATCAAGAAGGCCCAATTTAGGGTTTTGGCCAGATATTTATAGAATTCCTTGGTCTTTTGCCTTCAGTCATAAAGTGAAAGAAATAAAAAAAAAATCAGAACTATGAAAGGAATGAAATTCAGCAGGAGGAAAGGAAGCATAATAGGTGGACAGGTTACTAAACCAAGAGGCTTGAATTCCATGAGCCTTTATTATAGCTTAGGTAAACCTTAGAAACTAGAATGGAACATTTAGAAAAGGTAAAAACTAAATTTTTATCCCACACCTCTACTCTATATGTTTAGACAATTGACTCAAACTGTGTCAGTTTCTTTTGCTGCAGTGATGATGCTGTATTAGCTGACTCCTTAAGGCCTTTTCTTAAGCTCCACTGCCATGATCGCTTACTTAGTACATTTTTTTTTTCTAAATAACAGCACCAGTGTGAGGAAGGCTTCACCATTAAAAGAGAATTTATGGTAAGAATACTGGGGATTTTACAAAAATTTTTATATATTGAAGAAGCAACTCTTAAGAATGGATGAAACTGGATCTAGGGCTCAATAGAATCAAATGTTTGAGGGCCTTTCACTAGAGTTCCACCATTAAAGTGACTGGCATGCAGGTTCTATGTACCTCCGTTCACATTCTCAAAGGAAAATATGACTAACCAAGTGTTTGTCCGATGTCCACTTCAGTCCAGTTATATATTGCCAGAGAACCAGGATGGTGTGATAAAACTATGGTTCTTGTGTACCTCACCATTACGGATGGGTAGACTATTCTCAGAGAAGAACACCAAGAAAGATTCCCACAA
The DNA here is from genome assembly GCA_017311185.1 of Proteles cristata cristata. Taxonomy (NCBI): domain Eukaryota; kingdom Metazoa; phylum Chordata; class Mammalia; order Carnivora; family Hyaenidae; genus Proteles; species Proteles cristata. Next base: position 1,521,149 of record JAESUZ010004636.1, read on the forward strand.
TATGTCTATGGAAACTTTAAATCCCAGTGTGTTTAAAACAAGATTTGACATTAGCACTCCCACAATGGAGATAATTCTAGTTAGATCATTCTAGTTACTCTTTAATCATCAATATTAAGGTCAATAATTCTTTCTATAAAAAATAGCAGGTCGGGTTACTGATATGATAATTAAGCTTAGATAATTCTCAAAATAGTGTTAGTCAATGTTGATCTCAGTAACTTTTATAATTTTATAAATTATATAAATGTTAATGTGCTTTCTCCATTCCCCTAAGTTACCCAGACCCCACATCATATAGAATCCTCTTCCGGTTCATCTATTACTTATGATTCAACCAAGATAAAATTTGTTAGACATAAATAATGGATTTGGACTACTTTAATATTTTTTATTATGTGGTCAATAATATTTCTTTCTGACTAGATATTTTAAGATCAGTGGTAAAACATTACAGTGATTCCTTGATCCCTTTTGCCTCACCACCTCACCAGTGTCTGAAAGTTTGATTTTAGGGTTGATTTGAAAAATAATTAAAATATATTTCTAAGTGTGTACATGCTAACTTGTGTGAATAGATATTTTCTCTCTCCCTTAAAACCTAACGTAAGCAAATAGAGTAAGTTTTAACTATCATTTACTTGATATCTTTTTTTTTTTTAATTTTTTTTATTTATTTCCAGGAGAGAGAGAGAGAGACAGTGCGAGCAGGGGAGGGTCAGAGAGAGAGGGAGTCACAGACTGAAACAGGCTCCAGGCTCTTAGCTGGCAGTCAGCACAGAGCCCGACGCGGGGCTCGAACCCACGAACTGCGAGATCATGACCTAAGTGAAAGTCGGACGCTTAACCGACTAAGCCACCCAGGCACCCCAACTTGATATCTTTTTAAAAAATGTTTTATTTATTTATGAGAGAGAGGGAGATACGGAATCCAAAACAGGCTCCAGGCTCTGAGCTGTCAGCAAAGAGCCCGACGTGGGGCTAGAACCTACAAACCGTGAGATCATGACCTGAGCCAAAGTTGGATGCTTAACCAATGGAGCCACCCAGGTGCCCCATATTTGGCATCTTAAAATATTATCCATTCTTTATTTTAGGATAAGTTTCTTTTCTCTTCATAATACAGAGCTTGCCAAACAGATATAGTGCTACGTTGATTCAAAATAAACTGTGAATTCCCAAAGACTATGTATTCTTGTCATCTTTTGGCAAATTTAGTTTAATTTGTAAATAAAAGGAAAAAATTTCATTCAATGTTGCTTTGAGAGGCAGATTTCTATTCTGATTTCCCTGAAACAGACTTTTTGGAATCTCTGTAGGTTGAGTGCTTATCCTGATTTCTAAGTTTCTTCCACTGTCATATTTTATTTCCCAGATAACACTGGTAGAAATTAAATGGTTCATTGCTTTGGGGGAAATTTTACTTTGCTCAATAGTTTATTTTTAAGGTACTTTTTTCTCCTTTGCTTTTCCTTCCATTTGATAAGCTTCAGGCAGAATTTAAAGCAGGAATCCACTATACCTAAATGTTACAGTAACAAGATAGAAATGATTCTTTTCACAGAATCTTTCCTTAAAACTTACTGCTCAACAGTGCCCTCTCTTATCCCAATAAGTTTAATGAACTATGAAAGTAGTCTCTTCTCAGCAGAAGACTTCAAAAAAACTAGAAAAAACTAAACTCTAATCTTTGAGAAACATGTAAGTATATCAGAATGTAAGCTGAAAACCAACAGTAAATAATAATTGCCTCAAAAATAGGAAATATTAATACACTGTAAGAATGTTTTGATAAGGGAATAATAGGTAAGGAATGGTAATAAATTTTATCATTATAAGTAAAGTCTCTTTTTCTCCCCAAACCTTTGTTTTTCACCTTTCAAGACATTTCAAGTTGTAATAATTCCTCATAAGAATTACACAAATAATGAAAGTCTTCTAGGAGGCAAGGTAAAAGGCATTAGGTTTATTTAGCTCAGAAAAGAGCCTAAGCATTTGGTACACTTTCGCACGTTTGGAGCACTGTTCTAGAATACCAGTGACCAGTTGTCTTCCATTACCACAAAGGGCAAACCAACAAACAATAAGCTTATGTTCCAATGAAATATGGGAATATATTTCTAAGTGTGTAAAGCAGTAAATCATACCCCTAAGTGGATATTAGTTCACCCAAAAGCTTTAAAAATTACCAAGCCCCAGAACAATTAAATTAACTTAAACATTGGTACCCTTGAAGAGTTTCTCAGATGTTGCTAATATACAGTTAAAGTTGAGAACACTGATGTGAAGTAACAAGATTCTATGAAATGCACTTCATTGGAATATATTAAAATTTGGGCAAGTAAGGTATAGACAAAGAAAACATGTTCATCATTCTCTAAAAATGCTTGATTCAAATCCCATCCCTTTAAGAAGCTCACACATTTTTCCCATATCTGTGACATCAGAAGGATTAAAAGGCTATTTGGGGTCCAGACTTCAGACATGGAGTTGAAGCAGTATTCCTGCTTCCTGTTAGGGACTACTCTTCTTAAAATCAAACCCACCTTCCTAAAATTAAAAGAAACAGAAAACTCTTTAGGTTACAAAGTAACTCTGACTCGGCACTCTGAGATTCACCTGCTCTGAGGGCCCTGTGGCTTGGGCCCACTCCCGCCCTCTGTGGAGGGTCTCCCAGAGAAATGGCCAGGTGCTGGCTTGCCCTGGGAATGCTTGCCCAACCGTGCCACTGCAGAGGCATAGAGACTGCAACCAGGTGCCAGCCTGCCCCAGTAAAAGCTGGGGTATCCTGTAGCAGTAGCAGCTCAGGGACTATAGCAAATCACAACACAAAACTTGTGCCAGGCTTCGCCGCACCCTAGCATCCTTGTGCCAACACCAGCAAATGTGGGTGTTCTCTGGGGTCTACTGGGACCTTTTCCTGTGAGGAAGCCACATGGCCTCTGAAAATGTCCTTCCATCAGGGGAATCACCTCTCTGCATGTGGCCTGAGGACCCTGAGGATCTCACTGTCTGCTCCTAGGGATTTGCCTTTTCCACCAGAGCACCACCAGGAATTCCTGACTCTGCACTCCCGTTTATATAGTCTTTTTTTTTTTTTTTAATATTTTTTATTTATTTCTAGGAGAGAGAGAGAGAGAGAGCAGCGTGAGCAGGGGAGGGTCAGAGAGAGAGGGAGTCACAGACTGAAACAGGCTCCAGGCTCTGAGCTGGCAGTCAGCACAGAGCCCGACGCGGGGCTCGAACCCACGAACCGCGAGATCATGACCTAAGCGAAAGTTGGACGTTTAACCGACTAAGCCACCCAGGCGCCCCTATATAGTCTTAATGGTACCTAAACCCTCTCGTTTCTCCCTTTCTTCTTCAGACCCTTGTGGGTATTTCCACTCTTTCTCTTTCTCTTCAGCTGCTTTCAGGGGAGCTCTTTCCCTGTACACTCCCTGCTGTCTCTGTCCTCTCTCCACAATCAAATATGGCTCCCTCCCTTCCGCGGCTTCTCTCTCCCCCAGTTCACCTCTCTTCACTGCAGACCTGTAGAGTTCTATGGTTGAAGTTATGCAGATTGTTGTGTTATTCCACAGATCAATTTTCTAGGTGTGCAAAATGGCTTGTTGCTGATCTAGTTGCATTTCAGGGATGAGAGATGGGGACAGATGATCTGAAGCAGGCTTTGCACTGACAATAGCAAGCCCAAACCATGTGATCGTGAGCTGAGCCAAAGTCAGGCACAACTGACTGAGCCATTGAGGAGTCCTTGGATTAGTATTTTCAAAACTTTGAAAAAGTGATCACCAGGCTCAGATTTTTTCAGTGATGAATTCCACCAAACATTTAAGGGAAAAAAGTACCTACTTTCTATAATCGTTTCCAAAAAATTATAAGCAGAGAGAGTATGTTCTAATTTATCCTCTGAAGCCAGAATCACTTAATATGTAAAACAGATGGCATTACAAGGAAAAAAATCAGAAAATATCTCTCATGAACACAGATGCAAAATCTTCCACAAAACAACAGTAAATAAAGTCCATCAGTATATAAAAAGAATTACACACCAGGAACAAGTGATATTTATCCCAGACACCTAAAGTTGGCTTAACATTTGGAAATCTACCACTGTGACCCACCATGTAAGCAGGCAAATATGAAAAAGAAAGATGCTGAAAATACATTTGACACAATATGGGGTGCGTGGGTAGCTCAGTCAGTTAAGCATCGACTTCAGCTCAGGTCATGATCTCTCATGGTTCGTGGGTTCGAGGCCCGCATTTGAGCTCTGTGCTGACTGCCAGCTCAGAGCCTGGAGCCTGTTTCAGATTCTGTGTCTTCATCTCTCTCTGAGCCTCCCCTGCTCACACTGTCCTTCTCTCTCTCTCTCTCAGAAATAAATAAAACATTAAAAAAAATTTAAACTTTTTTAAAAATTTCTAGAAGTTCACTATTCTGCAACTTGATAAAGAATATGTACAAAAAACCCTACACTTCATATCATAGTTAATGATGAAACAGTTGGGAAAAAGAGATCATCTTACCATCTCATACTGAAAGCTAGCTAGTACAATAAAATAAGAAAAGAAAATTAGGTTAGAAAGAAAGAAAACTATTTTTATTTTATTTTATTTTTATTTGTAGATGACATGGGTGTATAGAAATACCCAAAGAATCTGTAGAAAGCAGTCTTGGAACTAATAGCAATATCACACTATACAACATGAATATAATACCCAGTTGCTTTCCCATATACCAGTGTGAGTAACTGAAATTTAAAATTCAAAAAAGTACTATTTACAACAGCACAAAAAAGGGAAATGCTTAGGTATCAATGTAACAACATATACAAAACTCTATGCAGAAATCTACAAAACGCTGATGGATGACATCAGAGATTTAAATAGAGAAATAGTCCATGTTTCCAGAATAAGACTCAATAATCTTATGATGACAATTCTTCCCAAGACTTGTTTATTCAACATAATCACTATCAAAATCTGAGCAAGCCATTTCATACGTATCAACATATGTCTAAAATTTATATGGAAAGGCAAAGGACATAGAAAGGTCAATAAAATATTGAAGAGTAATAACACTGGAGGACTCACAGTATCTGATTTCAAGACTATGAATCCACAGTAGTCAAGAGAATGTATGGATGGCAGATGTTAGGAGACAGGTATCAGTGTTGGAGTAGGAAGTTATAGACAAGCAGGGGAGAAGTCCAGAATGACCAATGACAGAAAGACATCAGTATGAATTCATGTGTAGCTTAATATAAATATGTATAGATATGTGCATTTATAAGTATTATTATAAACATATATTATAAAAATAAGGATACATATATATATACAGTTTGCTCTGTCAGCTGACAGGGCCTACGAGTGCTGATGCTCAAGAAGCAAATAGCACAACTAGGGCACAGATCTTGGATTCTAATACAATTCTCCAATAAAAAGAAGTAGAGCTCCTTAAAGAAATGACCTCTTAGAAGACAGTGTCAATGGATATACAAGATGCACTTGGATAATGCTGCTATAAACATCAGGTTGCAGATATCCCTTTGTATTAGTATTTTTGTATTCTTTGGATAAATACCTAGTAATATGACTGCTGGATTGTAGGGTAGTTCTATTTTTAACTTTTTTTTGGATGTCCATACTATTTTCCAGAGTTGCTTCACCCATTTGCATTCCTACTGACAATGCAAGACAGTTTCCTTCTCTCTGCATCCTCGCCAACACCTGTTGTTTCTTGTGTTGTTAATTTTAGCCATTCTGTTAGATGCAAGGTAATATCTCAATGGGTGGGATGGGGATGAAGAATACACTTGTGATCAGCACTGGGTAATATATGGAACTTGAATCACTAAATTGTACACTTGAAACTAATATTCACTGTATGCTGGCTAACCAGAATTTAAATAAAAACTTTATAAAAAGATGCACTTGGAAAATCTTGTAATGCTTCTAATGGTAAAAATAAAAACCCCTAAAAAATCAGACAAACACATAAACCAAAAAAATCCATAACGATGCTATGTCAAAGGGATACAGGAGTCTTGTTTGCTTCGGCAGCACATATACAAAGGGATATAGGAGTCAACTGAAAGAGCTTCCAATAACCAATGCTAGAACAATTTGAACAAAAAAAAAAACCCTTCTGGATGATAATCCAAAATGTAAAATAATTATCAATGAGTCTATACTAATATAAATGAATGACTGAATAAATAAATCAGGAGACTGGATAAATCTCTTATCCAGAAGAATTCTAAATAATTTAACAATATTTCTCATTCACAGAGATAAAACAAAATTCCCTATTCCTTAGCGTGAGCTGCATATAGTGACTTCCTTCCAAAGAGTATAGTGTGGAAAAGGGGGAAAAAAGAATAACAGAGTGGAGAAATATGAAAAATACTTCCTCCTCCAGGAGTTTGAGGGTACCAAAAATGATGTCATATTAATAAGATACATTTGATCATGATGAGAATGGTGCTTTAACTGTGTGGGTTTTCTCCCCAAAACCCATCATTGAGAAATTACCACAGCCAAGAGGAAGTAGGACACATCACAAATGTGGTATCCTGACTGGCATCCTGTAATAGAAAAAGGATATTTGGAAAAAATAAAGAAAATCTACATAGAGTATGGACTTTAGTTAATAGCATAAAAATATTGGTTCATTAGCTGTGATAATTACTAACTATAGTCACATGAGATGTTAATGATAGAGAAACTTGGGTGTAAGATATATGGGAACTCTCTGTACTCTTCATAACTTCTGGAAATCTAGAACCATTAAAATAAAATGTCAATTGAAAAAACTGATCAAGTATTTTCTGTAGCCCCTGTTTTCTACTTTAATTTCTCTTCTTTCATATTTATGTTATTTATTGATGTTTTACCAAAGTTTTCAGTTGAAAAAAGGTTTACACTTGAAAAACATGCAGTTTCAAATGGCACAAGTCATAAGATTGGACGTTATATGTAGGGACTGGACCTAATAATTTTTATATTTATTTTTACATATATTAAATGCTTGTTATGTTGAGAGAATAGTTTGATTAAATAGCTAGAATATAACTATTCATTAACAAAAAGCAGTGTGAACATGACTTTAGACAATATTTTATCTACTAAATGGACTCTGGCCAAATAGTTGGGATAACTGGTAAACCACAGCTCTTAAAACCAACAAAAGGATCACATCAAGAATAAATGAAAACTTATAACCATTGATTTGACAGATCTAGATATGGTGAAACAGTCCTTTCTCAACTTTGACCTTTTAATAAACATAAACACTATTTCCATTTTCTGAAGATTCTGGCCTAAAAATGAAGCTTCTGCTTCTGAGAGGCAGTAGGAATCCTCTTCCTTGATAATAGCTTTTCTCTGCTTCTAGTAAGATTTGCCCCAATTAAAATAATTCTCCCCCCTTCCTCTCCCCCTATCACGTACCTAGAAAGGTCCTATTTCACTACTGATAGAAGTAGAACTGCCTTGCTTTCTATTAGTGCAAGCCATTTGCATGCACTAATAGAAAGCAAGTGCATGCACTCACTGGGCCACAAATCTACTTCCAAATGGACACTATTCTGGGGATGCAAACAGAAAAGGCAGCACCTACAGACTTTTTACAATGTATCATCTAACAGATCTAATCCCACTTAGTGATACTATTTACATAGAATACCCATAAACTTCTCCCACTAAAATAGTGTCTGCTTTATAAGTGGGATTTGGAGCTATATGTTTCTCAGCTTTTTCCTTGAAATAACTTAGCTGTAACCATTTTTAAATGAAAAAAGCAACACAAAATACCTTTTCAAGGTCAATTTAAGTAAAACAATGCTTTCCTCATGTGAGTTCTGTAAAGATAACATAAAACCATGCTGGAAGTGAAAATACAAGATGGTCCTGGCTCCCAAAGACAATCTGATTAAAATGGAAAAGTTGTACTTATTTATAAATATCACATGTTTTCATCATGGGAACAGAAGTGCAAATAAATGAAAGCTGTACGAACAGCTTCACTTTACATAACTAACATTTACTGAGAATTTCTCATGTGTCTCACTGACCTTAGGATATATTAAGTATTATATTTTCACAGTTTGAATTGTGTTTGAATGAGCTTAATGTAGTATTTGGCTATAATAAATATACAGATCAATTTTGACTCTTAAAAAAACATTTTTTAGGGGCGCCCGGGTGGCTTAGTTGGTTAAGCGTCCGACTTTCGCTCAGGTCATGATCTCGCGGTTCGTGGGTTCGAGCCCCGCGTCGGGCTCTGTGCTGACTGCTGGCTCAGAGCCTGGAGCCTGTTTCAGTCTGTGACTCCCTCTCTCTCTGACCCTCCCCTGCTCATGCTCTCTCTCTCTCTCTCTCTCTCTCCTAGAAATAAATAAAAAATTTAAAAAAAAAAACAAACATTTTTTAAATGGTCACTTTTTATTCCTTTAAATCATCTCACTGCACTTAGAGCCATCTGTGACAGAGAGACGGATGAGCTGCTATTTTCATCATATCTTATACAGATTGCTCCACTGTGACTACACTGGTCATAACAGTATAAGTCTGAACAAGTTTATACTACCTTATTACAATGAATCAGTGGCTCCATATAGCTACACAATTATTTTCAGGTTCATTTATAATATTTTATAAGAATAAATGAATATATTATTAAGATATTGAGAGGTCTCTAAAGGTGGCTTAGAGAGTAATCATTAACAGTGGGGAATGAGGCCAGCTATTCTACCAGATATTCATGACCTGCTTCCGTAGTTTGAAGTTGTCCTTAAGAAGTGACCACTCAGTCATAGCTTACACCTACCAGTCATCCTTGCGTCTCAGTAGGGCCTTGTACTTTATTCCTGCCAATGGAATGTGAGCAGACATAATATGTGACATATTTGGGTCAAGGTAGTTTTGGAGTGGAAATGGTTTTTGTATGTTCTCTTTCCCTCTCTGCCAGGTGAATATCAATTGAAGATGATCTTGGAAGACATTTGTTTGTTTGATGATGTTATAACCTCCAATATCCTGGGTGTCTAAATGACTACATGAAGTAGAATTCTCTAATCCAGTAACCCAAAGCACCTGCAGAGTGCAGTAAAAATTAATCATTTACTATATTAAAGCACTGAAATCTGGGAGTTGGTTTGTTAAACTAGCAAGCATTACCCTACCTAACACAGGAAAGGCACACTTTCCTGGACCTCCAGAAACTTGGACTACTTTGCAAGTCCAAAATAATCTGGACATGCAGAGGGCGGGGAAAATTTGAGCACTGGTCTTTAATTAAGACAGTTAAATAAAGCCATACAAAAAAAATCCCAAGTAAATCAGTTGTCTTGGGTATAAATGTAAAAACCATGAAAGTTATTATAGAATTCTTCTAAATGTTTTAACGATTTGTTTCCTACAGCAAAATAGATCTATTTTTATTTAGCGTGATCTTTATCACTTTTAAAAACCATAGTGATGTTTCGGTGTTAGTAAAATAATATTTACATGATCATAGAATATACTTGTTATTATAGACATAAACCTAAAAACCACAATTGCTGTTAGGAGTATCATTTTCTAATATATATAAGATTATGACAGAAAAGGTTAAAAAGGAGATCAGTCTCAGTTGCCACTAAAAGGAAGCTGGCGTTTATAACCTGGTTTCCAGGGAATTGCTATCCTTCAACAGAAAAGCTCTGTGAAAGACCTGTTTTTCTATGACTGAACTATATCCATGCTGTCAGCTGGTGGTTTAGGAGGAAAATATTCAGGACTTTGATAGAGAAAGAATGTGGGATGGATGAGCTTTTCAGGGGAATATGGGTCTTGTTAGCAGGTTCCAAATGCTCCAAAAGCATGTGATAGAGTAAAACATCCAAAGCACCTAAAGTCTATGCTTATGTGTCTTTTTTGGCCAAGTTGTCATTTCTTGGACCCTTTTTTCTCCTTTCTTATTCCTCTCCATGTGCCCTTAGCACTACCTGGTGGGAATAAAAAAGCAGTAAAAGTATCAATAAGTGAATTTTGCTACTTTTTGAACTTAGAGAAAAATCAGAAAACAGAACCTTTTAAGTGTGTAAGGTTTCACCCTACTTGTAAATTAAGAAGTCAGCCTGTCAGTTTTATAGACGCTACCAAAAGACACAAGACACCTAGATCAGAGATAAAGGAACTTACTACTCACACCAATGTCAGCAATCACAGCATCAGAATTTATCATGCTTCCTCAAACCTAATTTCCAGGGTTTTTGAGTCCAAGACATACGAAGTCTTTGAGTCCAAGCGGCATACGAAGATCCTGAACTCACTTACTTCCATAGACATAACAGATCTACACCTATATATGGAGCAGTTCCTCTTGAAGAACTGAGGGCTGATTAAACAGCCATGTACAACAAAGGACAGAAGGACCACACAGCAGAAGACAAGAGAGACAGAAACACAGTAACCATGGAACCCCCTTGCTATAACCCACAGAAGACAGGGATATTAGTAGAGGGTGAGCACAAAGATTTGCTCAACCTGAGGCACAGCAAACAAACAAAACAGTAGTTTAAATGACTTACCCTACAGCATCTGCTCAAGGTACAGCTCAAGGTCCACAACCAGATGTCTTCACAAGTGAACCTACCAAATATTTAAGCTAGAGTTAGTACCTATCTTTCTCAAATTATTCCCAAAAAAATGAAGAAAAAGAAAAACTTCCAAACTCATTTTATGAGGCTAGCATTACCCTTATACTGAATCCATGCATACACATGAGGAAGGAAGGAAGGAAGGAAGGAAGGAAGGAAGGAAGGAAGGAAGGAAGGAAGGGAGGGAGGGAGGGAGGGAGGGAGGGAGGGAGAGAGAAGAGAAGAGAAGAGAAGAGAAGAGAAGAGGCCAATATCCCTGATGAATACAGATGCAAAAACATCAACAAAATAATAACAAACCAAATTCAACAATACATGAAAAGAACCATACCACATGATCAAGTAGGATTTATTCCAGGAATGCAAGGATGATTCAACATCTGCAAATGAATCAATATGATACACCACATTAACAAAACAAAGGATAAAAATCATATGATTTCAACAGATGCAGAAAAAGCATTTGATAAAATTCAATATTTATTTATGTTAAAAACTCTCAACGAAGTATAGAGGGAATGTACCTCAACATAATAAGGGCCCTATATGACAAACCCACAGTTAATATCATACTCATTGGTGAAAAGCTGAACTGTTTTCCTCTAAAATCAAATACAAGACTGGAAGATCCATGCTTGTCATTTTTATTCAACATGGTACTGGATTCCTAGCCATAGCAATTAGGAAGGGAAAAGAATTCCAATTGGAATCCAAAAGTCATTCCAATTGGAAAGAAGAAGTAAAACTGTTACTCTTTGCTGATGACATAATACTATATATAATAAATCTTAAAGGCCCCACCAAAAAACTATTAGAACTAATAAATGAATTCAGTAGAGCTGCAGGATACAAAATTAACATGCAGAAATAAGTTGTATCTATATACACTAATAACAAGCTATCAGAGAGAAACTTTAAAGAAAATAAAATCCCATTTACAATTGCAAATAAATTTGACCAAGGAGGTAAAAGCCTATACTCTGAAAATTATTAAACATTGAGGAGAAATTGAAGAAGACACAAATAAATTAAGAGATATTCTGTGCCTATAAACTGGAATAATATTAAAATGTCCATACTAATTACAGCAATCTTCAGATTCAATGACATCCCCATCAAATTACCAATGGCATTTTTCACAGGACTAGAATAATCATAAAATTTGTATGAAACCACAAAAAAAACCAAATAGCCAAAGCAATCTTGAGAAAGAAGAACAAGCTATAGGTATCATGCTCCAGATTTAAACCGTACAAAGATATAATAATCAAGACAATGTGGTACTTGCACGTAAGCAGATACATAGATCAATAGAATAGAATAGAGAGCCCAGAAATTAACCCATGGATATATGGTCAGTTAATATATGACAAAGGAGGCAAGGCATACAATGGGCAAAAGACAGTCTCTTCAATAAATGGTATTAGGAAAACTGGATAGCTATATGAAAAGGAATTAAACTGGGCCACTATTCTATACTATACACAATAATACATTCAAAATAAAGACTTGAATGTAGGGGTGCCTGGGTAGCTGAGTCAGTTAAGCATCTGACTCTTGGTTTTGGCTCAGATCATATTACAGTTTGTGAGTTCAAACCCCACGTTGGGCTCTGTGCTGACAGTGCAGAGCCTACCTGGGATTCACTCTCTTCCTCTCTGCCCCTACCCTACTTGTGCATGCTCCCTCTCTCTCTCTCTCTCTCTCTCTCTCTCTCTACCTCTCTCTCTTTTTCAAAATAAATAAATAAAACTTTTTTAAAAAGGCTTGAATGTAACATTTAAAATGAGTAAATTCCTAAAAGAAACCATAAACAGTAAGCTCTTTTACATTAGGCTTGCAGTATTGTTTTGAACTAGTCTCCTCAAGCAAGCACAAAAAAGAGCAAAAATAAACAAATAGTTTTACATCAAACTAAACAGCTATGCACAGAGAATAAAACTATCAACAAAATGGAAAGGCAACCTACTGAATAGGAGAGGACATCTGCAGTCATCCATCCAATATGGGGCTAATATCCAAATTGGGTGAAGAACTTCTACAAATTAATATTTAAAAATCAGAGGGAAGAGGAGCTGAATAGACATTTTCCCCAAGAAGACATACAGACGGAGAACAGGCACATGAGAAGATGTTCATCATTAATCAACAGGGAAATGAAATACTAAAACCACAATTAAGATATCACTTTATCTCTGTCCGATTAGCTACTGTCAAAGAGAGAAGAAAACAAGTGTTGACAAGGATGTGGAGAAAAGGTAATCCTCCTACACTGTCAGTGGAAAAGTAAATTGTGAAGAAAAGTAAATAGTGTGAAAGTTCTTCAAAAAATTAAAAATAGAATTACCATAGGATCCAGCAATTTGACTTCTGAGAATTTATATGAAGAAAATGAAAACACTAATCTAGAAAGATACATTCATCTCTATGATTATTGTAGCATTATTTGCAATAGCCAAGACATGGACACAACCTTAGTGTTCATCAATAGATGAATGGATAAAGTAGATTTTACACACACACGCACACACACAGGAATATTTCTCAGTTATAAAAAAAAAAGAATAAAATCTTATCATTTGGGATGACATGGACAGATCTAGAAGGTATTATACTGAATGAAATAAGTCACACAGAGAAAAACCAATGCCATAGGATTTCATTTATATGTGAAATCTAAAGAACACAACAAATGAACAAATAAAACAAAACAGACCCAGATTAATAGATACACAAAACAAATTGTTTGTCATCAAAGTGAGGAGGGTTGGGGCATGGGCAACATACATGAAAGGGATTAAGAGATCCAAAATTCCAGTTATAAAATCAGTCATGGGGTGGGGGGCACCAGGGTGGCTCAGCTGGTCGTGTCCAACTCTTGATGTCTGTGCAGGTCATGATCCCACAGCTTGTGGGTCTAGCCCTGCATCAGGCTCTGTGCTGACAGTGATGAGAGCCTGCTCGGGGTTCTCTCTCTCTCTCTCTCTCTCTCTCTCTGACCCCCCGCTGTGCTTGCTCTTTCTCAAAATAAATAAATAACTTAAAAAAAAAACAAAATAAGTCATGGGGACATAATAATGTACAGAATAGGGTATATAGTGAATAATATTCAATAAGTTTGTATTGTGACAAGTAGTAACTAAACTTACCATAAGATAACTTCATAATGTATAAAAAGGTTGAAAACCCATGATTAAACTACAATATTGTGTGCCCATTATACTTCTTAAAAAAAAGCTAACTTCCACTTCAATTTAAAAAAACTAATTTCCACAAAGATAAAAAGAGGATCAAGTAACACTGGCACACACAAAGGACTGCTTTACAGGAGAGGGACTCTGAGCTTAGAGAATTTGAATCTTTTATAATGACACCATGCCAGATCTCTGCCCTGGAGGGTAATACTATTATCTTCCAAGGCTGTAGCAAGCCTATCTTTACTCCAGAGAAAGATACTATTCCTGTGTAGTATAAAAACATCCTTGAAAAAAAATAGTTCAGAACAAAAAGTAGCAAACAAGGTCACACTCTCATGATGTGTACAAATGCAAAACTCATAGATTTGAGAATTTTCTCTCCCTGTACTCAGTGCCTATATATTTGAATATTTTGTACTTGTGTAAAGCATGGCAAGGTTAATTAACTACATAGAACAGATTTTAATAAATACTTATGTGTGATTGATTGAATTAACTATCACCAACTGGAGATTTTTTTAAAATATATACAGTTGGTCCTTGAATAATATGGGTTTGAACTATATGGATCCACTTACAAGATTTTTAAAATAAATGCAGTACAGTAATATAAATATCTTTTTTCTTCCTCATTATTTTCTTAATAACATTTTTTTCTAGGCTGCTTTATTATAAGAATATGCCATATAATACATATAACATAAAATATGTGTTAATCAATTGTTTAGTTTATTGGTAAGGCTTCTAGTCAACAGTGGGTTATTAAGTTTTGAGGAATCAAAAGTTATATGTAGATTTTTTACTACATCAGGGCTTGGCATGCCTCATCTCCGTGCTGTTTAAGGGTCAACTGTGCACATATGTTTGTATTACATATTGAATGTAATATTCATATATTATTATATGTATACATTTATTACATGCATTTTATTTACTACATTTATTATATATAATATAATATATATTATATACTTACATCATTATATGTATATATTTGTTGATATTTTACATTTTATGTATTATATATTAACATACATACATCAAATATTTTATTTAGTTGCCTTGATAATGGTAGATAAGTATTTACTAAACCCTATTTTACATAATTAATTAACCTTGCCATACCTAAGTTCCCTAACTTGTAAGACTGAGATACTAAAAGTATCCACTAATTGCACTGTTTTGACATTTAAATAAGACTACGCTTGTAAAGCATAAAATTTTAGTTCGCTTATACATACCAGTTCAGAAAATGTTAGCTCTTACTGTTTTATTATACTAATGTTTATATTTTATCACATTTTTCAAAACATCTTTTAATTACTACTTATTTTACTAGGTAATTATTAACAACTATCCATGTATACAGATACATGTATGCATATATATGTGTGTATCTATATGTGTGTGTGTGTATATATATGTATATATAATGATGAGCATTTCAAATATATTCTGCCCATAATTCTATTCTATTCTATGTGTTTCTTCAGAATATAGGAATATCTGTCTATTATTGATTCAAGTAGACTCAATTTGAAGTGTAAAATCAAGTTAAAATAGAGGAAAGATGAGACTATAACATTCCTGACCCCTCAGGAAGTAGCATATTAATTCTCTTCTTCTTTGTAGATTGAATCCTTTTAATAAACTGTGATCCATAAAGTATAGGGAAAGAAATGCAGTTTGTGAAGGAGACTAAAAGAAAGAACTTTTATTAAAAGCACTATGATTTTCCCTTCAAAGAATATTCATAAAAAGCCTGTTAAAAGGAAGTGAAATCTTCCGTTCTTGTAGGAGAACACATTAGGGTTTTCTTTCTGTCTTTCTCTCTCTTTTTTTAGATTTGTATCTACCAAAAATTTCTTTTTTAACAACAGGGCCAGGTCATGCTGTAAAACATATGATGCTATTTGTGGAATTTTGCTAGTTTCTTAGTGGTTTCTGACCATTTTTCACTTTTCAAGGAATAAAAGCATAGGGGAAAGGGAAGGTCAGGCATAATGAATTGGTGGTTTTAGTAGTTTGTATATAGGGTGAGGTGGGGGCAGGCAGGTATAAATTAGAAATGGTGATAGCAGTAGGGTAAAGTTTTTTGGATTTATACTTTTGTTAAATATTCTGAATGAAAATTTTCTCACCTTGGTCTTTAAATTTGCCCTCAGTAGTCTGAGACTCAACTGAAATTAAACAATAAAACTTGCTGAATTTATTTAGGCAAAGTCAAAATGGCTACTAATTTCTCCCAGGTTATGTACTCTGTCTTTGTGCAAAGAGCACTAGACAACAAAAATAAATGAAAGTGCAGCTGCCAGTTTATAATGAAAAGCACACCCCAACTACTGCCTACTAATTACCAGCCCAAAAGTTTAATTGACATCTAAGTACTCATTTTAGTACCATATTGCCTTAATTATTCTGCAAAAGAGGTCAATCATAGATACAGTCAATGGTGGGTCAGTCATCCACCTGGCCTCGGAGTGTAGTTTTGAGGGAATTTTAGAGCATACATCATGGATTTACTAATGCATTTTCCTCTTATCTTTCAGAAATAACATTTTTGTTGTTGTTGGAATAAAGCCCTTCTGTCTCCCAATGCTCCCATTCAATCCTCATTTAAATGAATAAAACACTTGAGAATGACACTTGTTTGTCCAATTTGAAAGCATGGAAATATGCAGATCTGTTGATTTTTTGTTGTTGTTTTTTAATTCATGCCTTTGTCTAAATGGCTCAAGATGATTACTGTTTCCTGATAGTTATACAGAAGGGAAATCCTACAACAGATGTTACCACTGGGATTATTGTACAAATCTACATTGTTCCAGTTCTCATAATATTTCACCAGTAGAAAAAAAAAATACCAAGGTACACTAGAAGTATTCTCCTTTAAAAGCAAAGAGTCTCCTTCCTCACACACTTAACCCTGATTTAAATCCAGAATGCCACATGAAGCAGCAGGAAATGTCCTTTAAAATTGGTACCTTCTTGCACAAAAATAGACACATAGACCAATGGAACAGAATTGAGAACTCAGAAGTGGACCCAAAAGTATACAGCCAACTAATTTTTGACAACACAGGAAAGAATATCCGATGGAAAAAAGACAGCCTTTTTAACAGATGGTGTTGGGAGAACTGGACAGCAACATGCAGAAGAATGAAACTAGATCATTTTCTCACACCATGCACAAAAATAAACTCAAAATGGATAAAGGACCTGAACGTGAGACAGGAAACTATCAACACCCTAGAGGAGAAAGCAGGAAACAACCTCCTTGACCTCCACCGCAGCAACTTCTTACTTGACACATCCCCAAAAGCAAGGGAATCAAGAGCCAAAATAAACTGTTGGGACCTCATCAAGATTAAAAGCTTCTGCACAGCCAAGGAAACAACCCAGAAAATTAATAGGCAACCAACGGAATGGGAAAAGATAGTTGCAAATGACATATCAGATAAAGGGTTGATATCCAGAATCTACAAGGAACTCACCAAACTACACGCCCGAAAAACAAACAACCCAGTGAAGAAATGGGCAGAAGATATGAACAGACACTTCTCCAAAGAGGACATCCAGATGGCCAACAGACACATGAAACGATGCTCAGCATCCCTCCTCATCAGGGAAATACAAATCAAAACCACACTGAGATACCACCTCTCGCCAGTCAGAGTGGCTAAAATGAGCCAATCAGAGAACTCTAGATGCTGGCGAGGATGTGGAGAAACGGGCACCCTCCTACACTGTTGGTGGGAATGTAAACTGGTACAGCCCCTCTGGAAAACAGTGTGGAGGTTCCTCAGGAAACTAACAATAGAACTCCCCTATGACCCAGCAATAGCACTGCTAGGAATTTACCCAAGGGATACAGAAATGCTGATGCATAGGAGCACATGTACCCCAATGTTCATAGCAGCACTCTCCACAATAGCTAAAACATGGAAAGAGCCTAAGTGTCCATCAACAGATGAATGGATCAAGAAGATGTGGTTTATCTATACCATGGAATACTACATGGCAATGAGAAACAATGAAATCTGGCCATGTGTAGCAACATGGATGGACCTTGAGGGTGTTATGCTGAGCGAAATAAGTCAGGCAGAGAAGACAAATATCATATGTGTGCACGTATAGGAGGATTAGGAGGAGCTTAACAGAGGACCAAGGGGGAGAAGAAGGGCAGGAAATGGTGGGGGAAAGGGGGAGAGGCAAACCATGAGAGACTCTTGAATACTGACAAAAACTGAGGACTGGTGGATGTGGGGGGGAGGAGGGGTGGGCATGGAGGAGGGCACTTGTGGGGATGAGCACTGGGTGTTATGTGGAAACTAATTTGACAATAAACTATTTGTAAAAAATAAAATAAAATAAAATAAAATTGGTACCTTCTTATTAGATAATATAACCACTTGAAGTACTGTTAAATTATATTATGATAATTTATTTTAATAATATTACATGAGTGTATAGGAGTGAGGGATTTCTATTACCCATATCAAACAGGCTGTGTTTCTTCCTGCTAAGGAGAAGTTAGTCTCAATTATATATTCATTGAACCATATCACTTGTTAGTGATCCTGACAGGAAAAGTACATATAGCTTTCACCTACCTATTTCTAATCAGTGGAGGTTCTCAGTATTTACTCAGAGAACCTGTACAAGTAATTATAATAGCCTTGAATCTTATGCACAGTCTGATGCCCAAGGGCTCTTTGGGTTGCAGGTAGTATTTTATACTAGTTTTATTACTATTATATACTAGTAATCTCCCCTGATTAGAACTGGGTGGATGGGTCATATGTTCCTTTCTTATCAAGATGACTAACAGATGATGTTTCAATGCAGATATAAAAATTTATTAAAGAAAGGGCTCACTTAGATGGCCCACAAGGCTTAAGAACAGTAGACATAACATATGATTGTCATGTAGTTCCATAAAAAGGAGAATGATTTAGATGGGTGGGTCAAGGCTTTGGTGATTTCTCCAATTCTGCCTTATTAGGTTCCATTAAATTTAAAAATGTGAGTTTAAATTTTAGTTTTGCCTAAACTCCCATTGAGTCATGTTAGATAATGGAGTTTACTATATATCATTTATAAATATCTGGAAGAAAATAGTTGATAAAGAAATTTATGGTTTCCAGGTTTTCCCATTCAACTTTAATTGTGTGGGGGAAAAAACTGATTAAGTTAATGAGGGTCAAGAAAAATATAAGAGGAATTTGTAGCCACAGATCTTTCTATTAGTAAAATTTAAAGTAATGATTACTAATATATCCATGTCCAGAATCTTAAGACAACTTTTTCTTTCAACAGTAACAAAAAGCATCAAAAAGTGTGTAGTTTTTTAAAAACCAGATTCTGCCTAGAAGGACAAATATCATATGTTTGCACATATAGGAGGATTAGGAGGAACTTAAAGGAGGACCGCGGGGGAGGAGAAGGGGGGAAATGGTGGGGGAGAGGGAGGGAGGCAAACTATGAGAGACTCTTGAATGATGAGAACAAACTAAGGACTGATGGGTGTGTGGGGACGGAGAGGGGGGAAATGGGCATGGAGGAGGGCATTTGTGGGGATGAGCACCGGGTGTTATATGGAAACCAACTTGACAATAAACTATTTGTAAAAAAAAAAATACTCAAGTAAAAAAAAAAACCAGATTCTGCCTATTTTGCCTATTTTGTGGCAGTTAATTTTATTTCACTTCTATTAAGAGATTGCTAATCTCAAAAAACGTGAATATATTAGACATATTTGGATAGGTTTATACTGTGTTGATATTCCATTCTCAAATCTCAATGTCTTAAAATATAAACTTTATTTTTCACTCCTGTAACTCCTATTTACTGTAGGTTCTGGAACTCTCCAGGGTGCTGAACTCAATGTGATGGCTTGGAGATACAGGCTGTTTCAAACTTGTAGTTCCACCGTTAACAACATGTGACCTTTACTCTCACCCTGAAGGGATAAGAGCAGAACTGGAGAATCATGAGGTGTTTTTCCTTGCCTTAAATAGGAAATGACATTTGCTGCTTCAGCTTACATTTCACTGCCCAGAACTACTCACAAGGTCCCTTCTTACTGCAAGGAGACTGAAAAATGTAAGGGGACACATAAAATGTTTGTTAAGCATCAATACTTTTGTTGAACTAGATTACTGGACATTTTAAGAACCAGCTCTGAGAAACAGCAGAGGGTTTCCAATATTCTCTTTCCCATATATTAATTCCCAAAGTTTACATATAAAATATTTTATGAGGTAGGGTAAGATTTGATTACATAGAATTTATGTTGCTGGTGAGAAACAGAAAGAAATGTAGTCAGACTCACAAATAAATTGGGCTCACCAATCTTGTACTGTAGTCTTTATGGCCTTTCTCCTTTTTAGCTAATTCTTTTTTAATTCTTTAGCTAAATACTTTTAAACAAGTATTTCCTACCAGATTATAAGATGAGCAGCAAGCAAACATTGCCCTATGTGATAGAAAGCACTTTCTATCTCTCTCTGGCTCTTTCCCTACATCTGTACCTCTCCTGCTGCCTCTCACTTGTACTGAAAACTCCATAATCTCTGAAAGACAAAAATAATACATGCAATGATTTTCTCCTTTATATGACTCTCATTTAAAATTTGTTTCTGCCTCATCTTGTTGAGAATAAGATGCTTTCCTTTTATTCATAAGTTGACAATATTTGTTTAGATTTCCTATATGGGAAATATAAAAAAAGAAACATTAAATTGAAGGAAATATATTTTTCCCTTTAATTCTCTTTAGATTATAGAAAACTTCCAGTTGTTTCAGAATTCCCTGGTTGTACTTCATATTCACTGGTCAATGATCTCACAATTGATTGAACCCAAGAGGGAACAATGTAAAAACAAACAACTAGAATAATAACAATAAAGTTATGGCCCAATATGAAGCATTAAACTGAATCATTTTGTAAAAATGCCTCCATCATTTTCTGACTTGGCTTTTATTTCTAGGGTAGAAGATTATTCTCTTAACATCCCAGTACAAGAAACTGAATTTAATGTATAATGCACAATTCTGAGAAGCTTCAAAATGAAGTATTAATTTTCTTAAAAGCAAAAATTTTTTCATGCTTATAAAAGTGTGTTTGGTTTTACTATGACTGGGAATCACTCAAGGTGTAAATATAACCTTTAGTTAAATGTCATAAGTTAATTATTATTTTGAAATAATACAGTGTAATCTTTCTGTATGATACTGATAGACAGTAAATCTATTTTCAAGATATGATAAATGGATTTTGAAGTTATGAAAAGACTTCCCCTATTTATCTATAGATTAGTCTCCATAGTGAATTGAATCATGTCTTTCAAAAAGATAAGTCTACCTGAAACTTGCAAATATGACTTTATTTGGAAAAAAGGTCTTGCAGATATAATGAGGTTAAGGATCTTGAAGTTCATCCTGTATTAGGATGGGCCTTAAATTCAGCAGCAGGTATCCTTATAAAAGAGGTGAAGATATAAAGACATACACAAAAAAGACCATGAGAAGAGAGACAGAAATTGGAGGTCTCTTGCCATAAGTCAAGGATGTTTGGGACACCCAAAATTGGAAGAGGCAATGAAAGATTCACTGCTAGAGGCTTCAGAGGGATTTCAGCCTGCCGACACCTTGATTTCATACTTCTGGCCTCAAGAACTGAGAAAATAACTTTCTGTTCCTTTAAGCCATGAAGTACACAGTTATTGTTATGGTAGTCCTAGGAAACTAATAGTGTCCCAGAGGTTCTGTCCTTTAGAACAAATCTTTGAATCTGGTTGTGTAAGAAAAGCTGCCTTTTGTTAGAATCACATATTTTTGGAGAATCAGCTAGAGCTTAGAAGCTAATGAACACCAGATTCTAGACTGGGCACTTACTATATAATTTACAATTCTTTGTGTCATACATTTTTTATTAAAATTGTGATGACATATTTTAAATTCTATGCTAAAATCTCTTTTCACCTTACTAAATAAATAATCCTCTGTGGAAAAGTGAAAAAAAAATCCACCACAACAATGGCTTGAAAATGAATTTGAGTTATAAATAAGATTATTAAAAATGCAACACTGTATAGTTGGAAAAAGAAAAGAATATGGCCAGGAATCACATTTTCCGTGATTTGAGGTCCACGTGATGGGAAATTACACAAAGAAAATTCTTCACTTTATAACAAATACCATTGCATCACAATTTTCTCTCAGAATCTTTAGACTTTTGAGAAATATGAGAAGACAAGCTATAAATTTCTCTTAATCGTGTTTTTTTCCTACTGTTTGAAAAATAAGACAATAAAACAGTCACTAAAATATGACCTATACTTACATGAGTAGGAAAATTGATATTAGTCCATCTTTTCAAACTTAGATTAGCTAAGTAGAATGGATTTTCTAGGACAGCCCAGGCTCCACATGCCTGGTTGTTTGGAGAAACAGCTGTACTACATTTCCCTGAAGCCACTTTGTGGTCCCTGTGACTTGAAGGTAGATAGCAGCGACATCCTTGATGTTCAGTATTTGCAAGGTCCTGGGCAATAATCCAAATGGGAGCTCATAGACGTTATGCCAAATTATTTTAGAGATATAAGTCAAGCTAACAAACTCAGTTTGAATTCTTATCCCATTAATTTGTTTTCACTACAGGACTGTGAACTGGAAGGAGCTCCAGTTGATTAGTTTGGCAGGTTCATAGGGTCCAGATCTCTCAATCTAACTTTCTGGTTTTTATTTGAGGTCCATGTTTCCCCCCCCACCCCCTGCATTCCAAAACACAGTCACTGGTATTATGTGAACCAAGTTGCTATTAGAATATGGTTCCTTCCCACACATATTTTGAGACTCATGAGAATTTTTTGTTACTCTGCTTTGTAGTAATTATTGTACATGGGCATTTTGTTTGTTTGAGGAGAAATTCAAAAAGATAAAAAGAAAAAAAAAAGGTAAAAGGACTCCACCCAGGATTCTCACTTATTGGAGAATGACCTATCAGAGCCTAATTTACTTTATCCTTATAATTAAGGATAATAATACTAGCTATCTTATAGAATTGAGATAAGAATCAAATATGAGACAGGTATATTTTTTTAATGTTTTTTTTTCTGAGAGAGAGAGAGAGAGAGAGAGTGAGCAGGGGAGGGTCATAGAGAGATGGAGACACAGAATCTGAAACAGGCTCCAGGCTCTGAGCTAGCTGTCAACACAGAGCCCAGTGCGGGGCTCGAACCCACGAACTGTGAGATCATGACCTGAACCCAAGCCGGTCACTTAACTGACTGAGCCACTCAGGCGTTCCGAGACAGGTATATTTTTAAATAGTGGCACAAATTTAGAATGTGAAAATATTAACTTTTATTTTTAGCCATTACATTCATGCTCCTTCAGAAATGTCTAAATTCCTTTTTACTATGAAATTTCAAAGCTTTTCTATGTGTTTTCAGAATACATAGCAGATAAGAAACCGAAAACTAACAGGTGGTAGGAGGTGCCATTATCACAATTGCAATTACATCAGAAAGGTTCTTTGACAGCCTATTTGAAGGAAGGCACAGAAGTAAAAAGTGATAAAGAACTATATTTGGGGCGCCTGGGTGCCTTAGTCCGTTAAGCGTCCGACTTTCACTTAGGTCATGATCTCGCGGTTCGTGAGTTCGAGCCCCGCGTCGGGCTCTGTGCTGACTGCCAGCTCAGAGCCTGGAGCCTGTTTCAGTCTGTGACTCCCTCTCTCTTTGACCCTCCCTTGCTCGCGCTGTCTCTCTCTCTCTCTCCTAGAAATAATGCATTAAAAAAAAATAAAAAAAAAAACTATATTATTCTTCAGTACCATAATGGACACTTATACTTTTCACAAAGAGATTATAGTGTTGTTAGGTAATAGCTTGAAAAGCATTTAGAGTTTCTTCAAATAAAATTGCAGAAGTTAACTCTGTTAAAAGTTTTTTTTTTTAACTTGATCACAAAACATATTTTATTAAGAACACTGTTACTTTGTTAGCTTTCTTTAGGTTAAATAAATGGATATTTATCTATCTATAACTAAAGAAAAATCCACTAAAAATCACTTTATTATTCGAAGTTATAGAGAAGGACAAATAATGTACCATTAGTCATGGAAGATATCTTTCCCACTACCATTCAGAAAGCCCAACATAATATGTGATGTTTATTCATCTCTCCTCTAACAGCATTATTTTAAGGAAATGTAAACTCTGTATCAAGTTTTGGTTATTTGCAAAATTGAGTAGTTTGGTGGTAGGACCATATTATCCCCAAATGAAGAAACCGTTATCTAGAGAAACAGTGAAGTTCAATTCTAAAGTCTCTTTTCATTCTACTATGCAACATAGTGGCACTTTAATGATCTCACAGTGTAATCTTGGGGTTGTTTGCATTTTGAGCTCTCTTTTATGTTCCTAGAGAATCAAAAACTCAATGGTAGAAACTGACATCTGAGCCCTGGTTATGATGACTGATTAATGTATGTAGCTTGGGTCCCCATGTCTCCATCTGTGAAGAGTGACTGGCTCACTTTGTATAAAAATCTTGAGACTCTCACAGCAATATGGATGGCACAGTGAGGAACGAAGATAAGCAATGGGACTGGCCACCTGATACTTATATAGAATCTGACAGTCTAGGAACAACCGTCTTGTTACAAAATAGGAATTTGGAAAAGAAAGAGATGGGCAGTTGAAGTTTCATGATCCCTGGACTCTCAGCAGCACTTAGTAAAATTAACAGCATCCCTTACTCTTCAATGCTCCCTTTCCTCCTTCCAGGTCTAATATAACTAAGATTGTTCTAACCTCTCAGACTACTCCTTCTCTATGATTTTTTTTTTCCTTTGCAGCCCCTGATCCTCTTCTCTTTTCTTTCTACTGTGTCTTTCTTTCTTGTAAGGTCCCCATTCATTATGGTACTTTTATATGACTTTTTTTAAAAACAGGCACAGTGTATTAAAAAAAAATGCCTTTTTAAAAAATATTTTTGCATTTCCATTTTGACTGAGCTACTTCATAGGAACAACAAATAATGCCATTTTAATGGCTGGATAAATGACAATGATTATAAATGTGAATCCTTTTAAATTAAGCACTATTCGGGGCACCAGGGTGGCTCACATCCTACTCTGGGTTTTGGCTCAGGTCATGATGTCACAGTTAGTGGGTTTAGGTCCCATACCGGGCTCTGCATTGACAGGGCAGAGCCTGCTCAGAAATCTGTCTTCTCTCTCTGCCCTTCCTGCACTCACCCTCTCAAAATAAACAAATAAAAATTTAAAATTAATAAATAAAATAAATTAATTATGCACCGTGCAACAGAGAATGAAAGGATAACCACAAAATGGAAATATCCATGAAATACTAAAATTCCTACAAATCAATAAAATAAAAAGAGGCAACTCTTTGGAAAATAGAAAAAAGCCTGAACAAGTCCTTCAAAGAAAGGAAATTCTAATGGCCAATAAACAAGAAATTACTGCACCTCAATAATAATAAGGTAAATTCAAATTAGAATGATTCTGAAAGAGCACTACGCATTCACCAGGTTAGTAAAAATTAAAATATTAAATGTAACAAGTATTGGCAGGATGTGGTGCAATAAGAATTCACATGTTAAGGATTAGTGTTAAGATAGGATTAGTGTTAAGCCACTTTGAAAGTTTAAATTTTCTAGCTAAGTTGAAGGTGTTCATTACTGATGCTCCATCAATTCCACTTCTAAATATACTTCTAACTATAAAGAACAACTGTTGTAAAGGCACATAGAAAGTGATGTGCATGAGAAGTCATGTACATGACAAAAACAGACACTCAGATCAATGGAACAGGCTAGAGAACCCAGAAATGGACCCACAAACATATGGCCAACTAATCTTTGACAAAGCAAGAAAGAATATCCAAGAGAAGGAAGTCTCTTCAGCAAGTGGTGCTAGGAAAACTGGACAATAATATGCAGAAAAATGAACCTGGACCACTTTCTTACACCATAAACAAAAATAAACTTAAAATGGATGAAAGACCTAAATGTAAGACAGGAACCCATAAAAATCCCCAAGGAGAAAGCAGGCAAAAACCTCTTTGACCTTGGCCATGGCAACTTCCTCCTCAACACGTCTCCCAAGGCAATGGAAACAAAAGCAAACATGAACTTTTGAGACCTCATCAAAATAAAAACTTCTGCACGGCAAAGGAAACAATCAGCAATACTAAAAAGGCAACTGATGGAATGGGAGAAGATATTTGCAAACAACATGTCAGATAAAGGGTGAGTATCCAAAATCTATAAAAAACTTATCAAACTCAACACCCAAAAAACAAATAACCCAGTGAAGAAATGGGCAAAAGACATGAGTAGACACCTCTCCAAAGAAGACATCCAGATGGCCAACTGACACATAAAAAAATGCTCAACATCACTCATCATCAGGGAAATACAAATCAAAACCAAAATGAGATACCACCTCACACCTGTCAGAATGGCTAACATTAACATTTCAAGCAACAACAGATGTTGGCAAGGATATGGAGAAAAAGAACTTCTTTGGCACTGCTGGTGGGAATGCAAACTTGTGCAACCACTATGGAAAACAGTATGGAGGTTCCTCAAAAAATTAAAACTAGAACTACCCTATGACCCAGCAATTACACTACTAGGTATTTATCCAAGGCATACAGTTATGCTGTTGAAGGGGCACATGCGCCCCAGTGTTTATAGCAGCACTACCAACAATAGCCAAAGTATGGAAAGATCCCAAATGTCCATTGATGGATGAAAGGATAAAGAAGATATGAGATACACACACACACACACACACACACTGGAGTATTACTGGGCAATCAAAAAGAATGAAATCTTGCCATTTGCAACTACATGGATGAAACTAGAGGATATTATGCCAAGTGAAATTAGCCAGAGAAAGACAAATATCATATGACTTCACTCATATGAGGACTTTAAGACACAGAACAGATGAACATAAGGGAAGCAAAAATAATATAATATCAGGGAGGGGAACAAATATGAAGAACAAACTGAGGGTTACTGGAGGGGTTATTGGAGGGGGGATGGGCTAAATGGGTAAGGGGCATTAAGGAATCTACACCTGAAATCATTGTTGCACTATATGCTAACTAACTTGGATGTAAATTTGAAAATAAATTTTTTTAAAAATGCAGTGAGATATCACCTTATACCTACAAAATGGCTAAAATCAAAAAGATAAAAAATAACAAGTGTTGGCAAGGATGTGGAAAAAGAAGAAACTTCATGCACTGCTGACGGGAATGTAAATTGATAATAGCCCACTGTGAAAAACAGTAATGAGTTTCATCAAAAAATTAAAAATAGAAATATCATATTATCCAATAATTCCACAAGTGAGTATAGATACCAAAAAAACTAATTTGGAAAAAATATATACACCCCAAGGTTTATTGCAGAATTATTTATAATAGCCAAAATATGTAAGCAAGCAACCTGAGTCCATGCATAGACAAATAGACAAGGAAGATGTGATGTGTACACACACACACACACACACATACATACACACACACACAAACATACGCAGCCTTAAAAAAGGATGAGATTGTACCCTTTGCAACAACATGGATAGACCTAGAGGTTAATATGAGGGTAATAAGTGAAAATGAGAAGGAGAAATAAACGTATGATTTCACTCATATGGAATCTAAAAAACAAAAATGAATAAATAAACAAACTAAAAGAAGAATCAGACCTTTAAGTACAAAGAACAAACTGATGATTGCAAGAGAGAAGAAGGGTGGGAGCAATGGGCAAAATAGGTGAAGGGAAGTGAGAGATACAAGCTCTCAGTTATGAAGTGAATAAGTCACAGGAATAAAAGACAGCATAAGTAATATAATCAAGGTTATAATAGCATTGTATAGTGATAGATGGTAGCTACATTTGTGGTGAGCATAGCATAATGTTTAAGCTTGTCCAATCACTATGTTGTACACCTGACACTAATGTAACACTGTGTATCAACCACACTAAAATTAAAAAATAATTAAAAAGAAGAAAACATGGAAAACAAAGCAAAAAAGAAAAGAGTCATGTGCATGAGTATTTATCGAAGCATTTTGTGTGATAGCCTTAAAGGTGAAACAATCTGATGTCAAGCTAAAATAGAATAATATATTTCATAATTCTTAATATATTCATGCATGGCATTAATATAACAATGAAAATAAATAAACAATGTCCACATGTAATAACATTTGTGATTACAAACATAATGTTGAGCAAGTCTCAAAATAATGCTTGGGTATAATTTAAATAAAGTTCAAAAACAAGAAAAGTTCAACTATATTGCCTTGGGTTACATAGATGGTGACTGTCTAAAAAGAAAGATGGAAATAATGATTATCATAAAAATCAGGATAGTGTTACCTGTGGTAGGAGAAAGATCATTGTAATTAGGTGGGGTATAGAGAAGGTAGGAATGGAGGTGGAGGGAATTTCTACTGTGTTAGCCAAGTCGTATCTTGATCTATCGGCACTTATGGAAATAGATGTTTGCTTTATAATCCTTGAACCTCCCATAATTGAAAAACAAAACCACCACACCCAAAAGAATTGATGAAAGAAATATGGTAACTCACCTCTAAAGATGATCTCCCAATGAACCATGCATTTAATGTTTTCCCCTCTTCTTGAATCTAGAATACGGAGACAGTGATACTGCATGATTTCTCATATAGGTCCTATGAAGCCATGTAGACTTTTTGTCCTTATCCTCTGAGAATGTTCACTCCAGGAAAAGCCAACCACTATGTAAGAAGTCTGACTACTCGGAGGCTGCCATGCTAGTCGTGTGGAGAGGCTTCTGGGAGAGACAGATGTCCAACAAGCCTGCAGCTTCTCCAGCCTCTCAGCCCAAGCACCAGATCCATGAAGAGAGAAGTCTTTCTATAACTCCAACCCCATAATTTAAACACAATTGTATGAGAGTGTCTATGCATCTAGCTGAGTCCAGTCAACCCAGAAAACTATGAGAGATAATAATAATAAATTGATACTTAAGCCACTAAGTTTTGAGTTGGTTCGCTATCAAGCAATAGATAACTGGAACAGAATGAGAGTGAAAAAAGTAGAAAAAATAAAGTGGGAAATTTATTTTGTAGCTAATCAAGATAAGGAAAAAGCAGAATCTCATATATCTAAATAATGAAAAACCACTTCTTTTTTTATGTTTTATATATTTCTGAGACAGAGACAGACAGACAGACAGACAGAGAGCATGAGGATGCGGGGCTCAAACCCATGAACCGTGAGATTATAACCTGAGCTGAAGTCGGACACTTAACCGACTGAGCCACCCAGGTGCCCCTCAAAAGCATTTCTTGAAAGTTGGGTCACTCATTTATTTCAACAGACACATTCTTTTCTTAGTGACTGACTTATATTTTAAACTGTGTGTTAGATACCTCTACCTGGATATCCTGTTGTTTTTTTAACATAACCTGTTCTAAATGAACACATACTGTTCCCCTCGAATTCGCTCTTGTTCCCAGGTATTTCTGTTAATGTCATATTTATACAGTCACTTAGTTACATTCATTTAATTAGATATGAGATTCTATAAGCATTAGCTTTCACTTATTCATTCATTTAGTCATCCATTCTGCCAATAAATAATTAGTCCCTACTAAGTTCCTGGCACTAAACTGTGTGCTGAGCTACAGAAGTGACCAGTCATGCTTCCTGCCATCATGGGACTTTCTTCCTGCAGCCTTTCCCATTTCATCTCCACTATCTTCACCTACATTCTTGGCTTTATTTCCTTTCACTTGAACTAATGGTCAATTTCTCTACCAAGAGGAAAGGTTTTTCTGCCTGCTGTTTTCACTGGTCTAACTTAGCCATATGCAGACTGATCTTTGTACTCGATTACCGTATTCCTTCACAGAAGTGATTCACTGATATAGTATGATCTGATTCCTCTTCCCAGAACTTAAACACAAGATTTAATGAAACATTTACATAGCATCATTCCTCCTTACTGATTCCTACTTGTCATTCAAGTCACTTCTCTAATGTTACCTCTTCCACACAACCTATCCTATGTGTGAGATGTCCTTTTGTTCATTTCAAATCAGTTTATTGAGGGAAGGCACACTCTGTATTCTGCCATGTATTACAGTTGTATGACATGAATAACTGTCCTCTCCAAACTACAGATTTAATCATCTATCTGCAATAGTCTTTTTATCAAGTTATTTGACCCTAATCTGACATAGTCCATTTTCATAGTCTATTTTCAATTGAGGAGGGTTTACAACAGGTACATGCATTTCATCAGTGTTGAATTTCTGTCCCTACAAGGTAACATACTTACAATTTGAGCTGCTATGGATACAGAGAAATGAAAAGAATCCGATGTCTCAGAAATTTCTATGCGAATTTATATTAATGATCTCACAAATTGATAAAGAAGATAAAAGCTAATTCAAATATCCTTATGTTTCAACTTGCTCTAAAATAAAGAAACACAGATAAAGAACATGGTGTTTGCTGCCTCACGGGCATGCAGAGCAATATACTAGACTTTAAAAAAATGAAGCCTTTTGTTGCTCTGGAAACTTTCCCCTAACTATTTTTACGAGGCCAGTTTAATGAACTATTGTTTATGTACAGCTTTCTCTTTAGCATTTTCTTCCTAACATAAGAAGCTTTTCATATTTTCATGCAGGATTCATTCTTACTTTCAGAATTTTAAAAATTTAAATCCTTTTTTATAATTATACCTTAGAAAAAGAAATTCTGAAGTATTTAACTGATTTTTCAACCACTGAAATCCTTTCGAGTACTGTTAACATTAAAAGCTGCACAGATTTTCATATGGGAGTCTTTTTTACAAACTTTTTGTTTAAACCTTTATACAAAATCTAGCCTTAAAAACATAACTGCCAATGATTTGATTGATGTTTTCAACCACACACATCTAATAAATGGACCTGAGGAAGTAAAGCTGGTGAAGTAAAGCTCCTTTGCCTTAAAGATATCTGTAAGATGTAGTACACCATAGCAAACTTAGGGGAAAGGAATTACAGACAGTAAAAAGATTCTCTCCTTCATAAGAATTCTACATTTAATGTTTCCATAGTTTAAAAAGCAAAGAGTAGGGGCACCTGGGTGGCTTAGTTGCTTAAGTGTCTGACTTTGGCTCAGGTCATGATCTCATGGTTAGTGAGTTTGAGCCCCATATCAGGCTGTGCTAACAGCCCAGAGCCTGGAGCTTGGAATTCTGTGTCTTCCTCTCTTTCTGCCCCTCCCCCTGTTTGAACTCTGTCTTCCTCTCTTTCAAAAACAAAAACATTAAAAAAAAATTTTAAAAAGAGTAATCTTTTAAAAGAATATCTTCACTCTAATTCTGAACAACCATATTTCTTTATAAAATGGGAACTAGATGTTATTAAGTGTGTAGAAGGAAGCTGCCTGACATAGGGTTGTGAACATAGGGCTGTGGAGAAACGGGCACCCCCCTACACTGTTGATGGGAATGTGAACTGGTGCAGCTCCTCTGGAAAACAATGTGGAGGTTCCTCAAAAAATTAACAATAGAACTCCCTTATGATCCAGTAATAGCACTGCTAGGAATTTACCCAAGGGATTCAGGAGTGCTGATGCATAAGAGCACATGTAACCCAATGTTCATAGCAGCACTCTCCACAATAGGTAAAACATGGAAAGAGCCTAAGTGTCCATCAACTGATGAATGGCTCAAGAAGATGTGGTTTATCTATATCATGGAAACTACATGGCAATGAGAAAGAATGAAATCTGGCCATGTGTAGCAACATGGATGGAACTTGAGGGTGTTATGCTGAGTGAAATAAGTCAGGCAGAGAAGGACAGATACCATATGTTTGCACATATAGGTGGGTTAGGAGGAACTTAATGGAAGACCATGGGGGAGAAGAAGGGGAAAAATAGTTGGGGAGAGGGAGGGAGGCAAACCATGAGAGTCTCTTGAATGCTGAGAACAAACTGAGGGCTGCTAGGAGTGAGGGAGAGGGGAAGGGGAGTGATGGGCATGGATGAGGGCACTTGTGGGGATGAGCACTGGGTGTTATATAGAAACCAACTTGACAATAAACTGTTTTTAAAAAACAGGAAAAAAAGAGAGAGAGAGAGAGACCTCTATACTTCATGATAGATCTTAGAAAACTTGGGGCAGTTTACTTTACCTCAGTTTGTTGCCCTCTCTGCAAAATGTAGATAATTACCCTCGCCTTCAGGATTCAGGAGAGAATTAAATAAGATAATCAATGGAGGAAGCAGATGATCTCATAATAGCCATTGCAGCCATAGGGATAGGATGAAAGATTACTGTCATTTAAAGAGGTGGTTGTGGTTAATCATGGGAGGTAGAATATAGTGGTTAGAAAAGATCTTACTCCATTTTATTATTCAGAAACACCTTAGAAAAAGGAATTATGCTCACATTTCATAAAGCTGTAAGTAATGTGACATCTCTGAGGAAAACACAACAGAATTATCATATTGACAGTAAATAGTCTAATTCCTTGAAGCCATGCCATTCTGTTTGTCCTGATGGGTTGTGGTTTAGCCAAATGTATCCCTCTGTACAACTCATCACCAGGTTGAACTGAATGATGTTCCCTGTCATATACTGGTTGCTTAATTGAAGAGAAACATTCCCAAAACTTGCTTTACAGAGCTCTGAGACTTCTATTAGAGAACGTGGATGTTGTGCTTTCTACCTTTACCTGGATCACTGAAAAATATCCCCTCAGGTAACTGAGCTATGACATAGAACTGAAATATTTTTATTTGATATTATATAGTATTCTGGTATGATGGTTTTGTTTTGTTTTAAATTTTTTAAATGTTTAATTTATTTTTGAGAGAGAGAGACAGAGTGAGCAAAGGAGGGCCAGAGAGAGAGGAAGACAATAGAATCAGAAGACAGGCTCCAGGCTGTGAGCTAGCTGTCAGCACAGAGCCTGACGCAGGGCTTGGACCCACGAACCATGAGATCTTAACCTGAGCTAAAGTTGGAAGCTTAACCGACTGAGCCACCCAGGCGCTCCTAGTATGATGGTTTGGTTTAACTTTTTACTGGTGAAATGAAGCCACTAATTCCCTTAGTACCCACTTCACTTGATATTTTGTGGGCAGGAATTGTAGAGATGGCATTGTACAAAAGGCTGCAATTTTGCTGTCCTTCCCAGGGCCTAAAATTCAGAAGCAGGCCATATGTAAAACAGTTAGAGCAGCCACTTCTAGGTTGTTAGCATCCTGACATCTACCAAGGAAGTCTGACTGTTTCCCTGGAATTAGGGAGTGGGGAACCTACTATGGGTGGGAATGTCTAGGAAAGGCAATTGCTACTGTGGCACAGGAAGTGTAATATGGGGATTTTCAAGTTTATAGTTCTGGAAAAACTATTCTTTGGGACAGGGAGGAATTTACATTTATAAAAAGCTGCCTGGCTTCTGTTATTTCCACAAATTATACTAATGACCAAATTTTGGAGTGTGATAGGTTTGTTATTTGATAAGATGAGTAGGAGTACTACAGCAAGAATGAATACAGTGTCAACGGTAATGATGCTATCATCATAATAATATCTGCCTGCATTAATAAAGACCCACGGTCAAGTTCCAGAAAAAACTTGCCTACATCTTGGAAAAACATGCCTGCATCTTGTAGAAGTGAAGAGGGAGAGGGCAATCAGGGGACATTTCATAGGGGAGGTGACAAATGACTTGTCTGTGACCAATCCTCAATTTTCTTGCTCATGTTCTTTAAGCCCCATCCAGGCCTGCATAAAGCCTGTACTTTCCTTTTTACAAGCTATTCTATTCCCTCAACTTCCTTTCTAATCTTAAAGTAGCAACTACTAGTAGCAGCAGCATCTAGAGACTACCTCTTTGCAGTTCTTCCTACTTCAAGCACTATTTCCACAACTGGTATTTCTGCTAAGTGGGCTTTGGTAAATGTCACTTTGATAAATAGTACACCCCTTCCATTCTCCCTTCCTTCTCTCTGCATATTCCTAAAACTCTCTCTAGTACACTTCTTACATCAAGCTCTTTTAAGTTGTATGGAAATATCTCTTTTACAAGTGTTGCCCTCTTATCAGACTACAACACTCGGAGAGTACAGAATTGCTCACGGTAAATGGTACATGCATTTTCAAAGAAATTAACTGAAATTTCAACTGGAAAGTCTGTTGCTTCCTTGCCCTCTATTCATCCCTTTTAGAAATATTTCTTCTTTAGCTATCACTTGCATTCCTACCTCCAAAGATTCTCAAAATCTTTAACCTCTACTCTGAATGATATTCTGTCTTTCCACATATCCAAACTTTTAAGATCCCATTCTACTAACTATCAGCAATTTTATGGAATTTCCCTGAGCTTTAATTCTTCTCTTAAATTAGAAGAAAATAATTCCTCTTAAATTAGAATCTGAACCTGGATGGTGTAAGTTCAAGTAGAAGCACTTTCTTTTACTAGATCTGATATACTGGGCAAGATGGTTTGCTTCTCCAAACTTCAGTCTCCTTTTCATAACATTTGAGGATTAATAACTATGAGGTTCACAGAACTATCATTAGGAACACATGAAAGAGAGTCTATACAGTGCTAGGGACCCTACAAGGTTTTGTAAACATGTAGGCTGTTATACTGAGAGACTGAATATATCAACAGACAAATATAGTCAAAACATTCATGACAGTAGAACTCTGATACATAGCCTCGGTAGCAACCAGCCCAGGAACCCAAACCACGACCTCTATAGCAACTGGCCCCCACATGGTCAAAATGTATTCAATAATTGCCTGCTTCTCTAATTTTTGCCACTCGTCTCCACTTCCAACTCAGAACCAACCAGAGAAAACCAAATATGGTCCTCAAACAAGAGTCAAGGGACTCTTCTCTTCTAGTAAGCCCACCTCCAACTTCCCTTGCCAACAACTTCCAATAAGAGCATTCCTAAAGGCTTCCTTTTCTCCCCTCAAGAAAAGGGGAACTCCCTCTTTCCCTCAACACCTCCTCCCACCCCCCCAAGTCTGCCAAATGCAAGTAATTGTGACTGTTTTCTTGCAAATCTGCATAAATTGCCTGTGTTTATTCTCATTTGGGTGGTCTTTATACATTTGTATAACACTGTGATGTATATTTAAATTTACTCTCATTGAACTTGAGAGTACTGCATCTTTTTTTTCTCTCAGATAAATTTATTCATTCATTGGCTTAATGTTGATATTTATCAAGCATCCCCTATATAATACTGTGATGGCTCTTGCAGGATTCCAAAGAAGACTAGTTTACTTAGAACCATAAATTATGTAGAACGATGAAACACAATGGTCTTGTTCTGTGATACAAACAGAATACAAAAAATAAAAATAAAAAATAAGTACAAAGTCAACAATTCAAGACAAGCTAAAAATAGTAATGTATATATGTAAAATCAGTGGTATAGGCCATAAATGCACTTATTCCAAAAATTAGATATCACCTATGCTTAGCTGAGGTCTAGGGAGGTTTCAAGCTAGAAATTAGATTGATCTCAAATTTGCAGGAAATTTATAAATTTAGGGTAGTGTCAGGAAGTGAAGATAATCCAGATAGAGAAATGTCTATTAGTAATTTCCAGGGCAGGAATATGCAAAACCTAATAGGAAAACTGGTCATAATTACAAGAGCAATCATTGGGAGCAAAATGGGATACAAGGAAGTGGTGGCAATTAAGACTATAAAATCATTCACAAAAATATAACCTTATCCCGAGAAGCTCCTCAATGTTTGAGATAGAGGTATAATACATGTAGATATAATTTCAAATTTAAAAGTTTCCCCTCCATATTTATGTTAACGTCTCAATATGTGTGGGGAATACCCTCCATTTTGGTTTTACTTATAATAATTTATAACTGAATATAAAATATTTTTAGTTAACAAAGAATTTCCAAATACAGAAATCAAAGGTCTCTCTTTAACTTTCTAGGGAGAAAAGCTTTTAACACTTGCATAGTTAGAAAGCATGCAGAGAGAAAGACTTTGGAGAGCATAAATGCATTATGCATACTCATTTTACTTTTAAACGCTCATTGGACTTTATTTGGAAGCCGATTCTCAACAAAACTTCCATTAAGAATTTTTCCATGCTGAGGATTACAAACCAATATGTTGTAAAGTTTTTGGGTAGATAATTATCACAAACGATAACTCTAAACAAAAAAAAATTTCAGCACAAAAGCTTATAAACAACCTGAAAAAAAGTTCAGGTGTACAGTATTTGGATTTTTCTGAAGTAGAAATGCCACACTTTCCATTAATTTTTAAGATAAATTTTAACTTGCTGGCAGGGCATTATGATGAAACTACTTCTGAGGAAGCAATCTGAATCTTAGAAGCAAGAATGAAAATGGCATCTTTTGGGGGTTCTCCTTAGCTCACCAACCTGTGAGCACTGGCCCTTCATGGCCATAATCTCCTGCCTTCATTACTTGTGCTCCACCATCACAGCCAAGTATGACTCCCAGCTGTGTTTTTTGGATGTCAGAATCTCTATTTTGATGTATTTTATCTTTTAAAACTTCTAAAATTGATTTTAAATGTAATCTTATTATACGTTCAAAGTTTTATTTCAGGAGGATATCACCTGCATCTATCAAACTGTTGTCCAGATATTCAGCTGAAGAATGTAGATAAATCACAATGTATTATTGTTGTGTGGATTTTATTTCCTTTCCCACCTCCTTTCCTATTTTTCTGGGGCCCAAGCACATACTGAAGATTCTGAACTTATTTCATATTGCAACACAATATTGAAAGAATGATTTTTCCTCATCTGAGATATGTCAAGAAGTAAATCTTTGGTGTTGAACCAAACTACTGACAACCTTGGTGAAGCTAATATATAGAAACTCAGTGTTCATGAGTCTTTGTGTCCTAGAAATGGGGAAGGGGTCCCTAAAAAAGAGAAAACGTGTTTATTGACCAGATAAAGGTCACTATAAGGTATCCTGAAAGTTTAAAATGTCAGTCCTAGGTCCACTTAGGAGCCGAAGGCAAATTATATAACTTGAAAAGCCACTATGGACACACCATGCAACACCCACCCCCAAAACACCTATGGCTTAATATATAGGAATCAGACTCAGTTCAAATATTAAATCTTTTTGTACATTCTTCTGGAATTTCCATTTGCTCAACAGGCCAAGAATAAGATTGTTTTACACTGTATTGTACCACTTTCCCTGGAATGCTTACATATGATTATTGGAGTAAAAGCTAGGAGTATCATAGTAAATCTTTTCTAATAGTTATTAAATATCAATAGGTTGAATATCTTCTCTGTGGGGAGAAACAAAGTTTGGTAATAGAGAAATACATACAGAAAATGTGTCTTGCATGGCTAAGGAACTAAACTAGCCATGTGTTAATGATACAATAAAATATTTTGCATTCGAAAATTAATACTTGCATAATTAACATGCTTTTGATACAATAATAGCAAAGAGATAATATGGAAAAGTATTCTAAAGAGAAAGAAATGAACAAAATTTAAAGATAGCAATGTAAGAATAAGTTTAGAAGTTGAAAAAAATTGTACCATGTATTCCCTCAGATGGTCTATAATGAAAAGAGAAGAAAAGGCATTACTAATGAGAGGGGAGAGGTCAACGGAGTGGAGTGTCAATCAGAGCTTAGTCAAAGAAAAGTTTGAAAGAAAACTTAGCAAACCATAGGAAGTAAATACTTTCAGAAAGAAAAGTCTTTAGAAGTAAGACACCGGGGGAGAAAAAGATAAAAGGAATAGAAAAAAACCAAGCAGGGATATTGGCAGATAGAAAATTATGTACGTATAGAAGGAGTCCAAAAGGAATTTTGAAAACTGCAGATGATTTCACATGCAGGCTAATAGGAATTCAGCAACCCAGGAATCTAGCCCTTTTATTAACAATTCTCCTCACATCCTAGGTGCTTATCATATAGTGAAGATAATAACCAGAGTAATATAAATTTAGCACCAATGTGCTGATGTGGAGACCTGAGGAAAGTCATATTCTTATCTATGAGAAAATGGGAAATATGTGGAATCGAAGAATCCCACGGTTGAAAGCATTTGAAGGGTGTAAGTTGCTTGAAAGTTACCTACAGATCATGTTCCAAAAGCTTATTACCTTCTAAGGCAGTCTATTTCAGTCAGAACACTGTCGGTTAGATCTTCTATGTCCTGCACCAGAATCTAGCTCTGTGTATAGATGATTCATCAAGTCTAACTCTAGGACCACATGAAAATGCTAGAGTCTTGCACATCAGATCCACATGTGCCCTCTATCATGTGACTTGAAGACATCTGTATCGATCTTCTTAATCAATTTGAAGACGAATCTCCAAACAGTGCCTATAACACATGGTGTTAAAGTTCTGCTACCAGCATGAGTGTTCTTTAAGCACTCTCCACTTAATCTAAAATTCTTAGTACAACCTGATTAACCTTCTGGGAACTATTATTTGGTATAAATCAACTGAGTTTTGTAATGAACCTACATACACACTGTTGATACTTACTGAATTGCTTGAAGTTAAACACATGCTGGTACTAAGCCCCATTTACTTGATCCTAGTCATATGTAAGTAATTTTGTTTGGGGACTCTAGATTTATATCAGAGATGTATTATTTTATTGGTCTGTTGTTCTGTTGTCAGTATTTCTTTGGCTCCTCACTCATCACTAGATTCTATGTTTTTTTCAGTAGTGTCTTCATCATATCATTAATTAACTTGAAGTAAGTCACTCATATAGAGCACAGCATTATAAACATTATTCTGGAGCTCAAACATGCCTAGGTGTATGATAAACTTAAACACATTTCTTTAGCTTGTCCTCAATAATAACCTGAGAAATTGTCAAATATTATGTTATTATATATGTCTCATCTACAGGATTAATAAACTTGTACAAAAGTGAAATGAGGTGACAGAATATGGTCCTACTGAAATTATGCAAGATCCTAGTGATTATTATGGCTTTCTTCTTTTTATCCTTCATTTCTTAGGTTATTTTATAATTATTTTTTAAATAATGATAAAAGTTACCCATTGTTACTATAAAAATAAAAATCACACAGCTATGAAATGTAAAAGCCTTCCATTTTCTCCAGTGTCCATACAGAACAACTCCCTAAAAGTAATATATATATATAATACATATATAGTTACATGTACAATTATATATTATATACATGTGCAATTATATATTATATAAATAATATAATAATATATATTTTTTTAAACCAGACACTTTTTTTCCTTTTATTTAAACTGGAAAATCCTAACTCCATGTGGAAGGGAATCTTATTCTGACATAAGACAGAAGCTAAGACAACATAGGTCATAAGGATCAAGCTCAAAACACCAAAGCACTAATGAGAATACATATCATTCAGACGACTCTAACCCTAGGAAACTAGCCAATGATGATGCAGGAGGAACCCATTCCACAAGGTATAAATAAGTGCATTAGAACAAAACTCTGATCTACCAGCAACTTGGTATTCTCCTGGCAATTACTCCCATCAGTAAGACACACTGTAAGTACACTAGGAACAGTTATTTGCTTTTATCCTAATTTAAATGATTTTAATAACTCCAACCTACTTAAAATGCCTATGCCCAAACTAGAACCTAAGCAGATTTAAAAACCTTTAAAATCTCAACATTTTTGTGGGCTCTGAAGATTATCAAAAGTATTAGCTTAGTTACCTCCAAAAGGTTTTCCCATTTTGCCTTCATTATGCAAATTCTACTTTTCTCACATACTACTAGACCAGAAGAAGAAAGTAAGGAAGAAAATGGAAAAAAAGAAAAATAAAAAAGGAAGCAATCAAGAGGAATAAAGACATAGAATAAAATGAAGAAAACAGAGCAGATTTGAGAAAGAAATAAGAATTTCAATTCGACAAATTCATCAGAACAGTGTGAATATATCCTAAAATGATCAAACTCATAACTAAGGTGAATTTTTCCAGTTTACACAGTTTGACCAAAAATGAAATGATTTTAGATGGTATCAAACCAAGTGATTCTCACTTTCACATTCGTAAGTGATTTTGGCCACATATCAACAACCCACCTTAATTGTTAAACAGCAACAAAACTTTCAGTAAAAACTCATCCATTTCAACCAGGATCATACCAGAAAACTGAAGGGTTTTTGTTTTGCCTTTTTGTTGTTGTTGTTAAACACAGAAGCCAAAACAGATTAACAGCAATGAGTTTTTAAACACTTACGTTTCTCTACAAGCTCATTCAGAGAACAATAATTTTGAAGTCTATTAAATCTCGGCAGAAAGAGAGAAACTTGATGAATAGGTTGTACTTGGAATACTGTGGAATTCTTTTGTCTGACCTCCCAGTATTGTTTGCCCATAGCAATTTAAGTTTTCATAGAACACACCCAGAATTGAAAATTACAGGAAGGAATATATGAAAAGATGAGGCGCCTTCATGCAGTACATGAAGGACCTTCACAGCCTCATGCACACAGAAGCACACATGAAGAGGAGAAGGAATTACATGCCTTATAATTTGGCATATTTTCAAGCATGTTTTATATATTCATATTAAAATGTACAGATAGAGGGCTAGTCATACCTTATATCTATGAGTGGAGATATAGATAAAAACAGAATATGTAGATTATTTATCATTCATCTATCATATGTCTACTGTTTATTAATGTATCTTACCTAATGATCCAAGGTGTTCATTTTGTTGAGCTACCTGACTTTTTTTACTTCAAATGCCTCAATTTATTTTAATGAATAGATACAAATTGCATTGTAATGTATGGCAAGTTCAATATCTTCTATTTGGCTTTCCATATTTATTTGCCAGCCTTCCCACCTTCTTCTGTATCCTGGGGTGCTGGCATGCACGGACCATATCAGCCGTCTGTTTCTGGCCAGAATTCTGATGGATACGTGAATTGCCAGCTTTCAGATTGTTTGCTGTACTTTACTACTTCAGAAAAATTTCAGTGAACATCCCTGTACATGTATCTGGGCACAACTTAGGAGATCATTTCTGTAGGAACATTTGCTAGAAGGGGAATTTATGAGTACCTATCTTTTTTTCAGATAAAAATTTACAAATTTGTACTTAACAATAGCCCTGTGTTGATGAGAGTAAAACCTGAGCTCTCCTGAGCAGCATGAAATCCATGTGAAGTACTGAATAATTCATTCAAGAATTTTTCCTTAGTTTGATATAAAAAAAATCACCCATCACAGTTTTCAGAACCCACTTCAAATGTTTTAAGAAAAGTTGGAAAATGGTATTTTCTCAGTGTGCAATTTCATTCTCTGTCCTCTTTCCACGATCCTTGCTATTCCTCTGATCTGTCTTCACCAGTGTGTCTGTTAGTCCTGGGATGTGACTCTTCTGCAGCATTAATACAAAGCCTGGAGAGTTTACCAAGGCTCTTTAACTTAGAGGGATTAAATTCTGTCTTCCTTCCACTATGAGGCTGTTACCAACTTCAGTCAGCACCGTCAGCCGTCTAAATAATGATCTCCCTCTGGGTTCCTTACAGTCTCATAGCTCGTGAGTCCATCAGGGGAGGGTAAAGAGTTTGAAGGAAGATTTTTAGGCTTTCCTGCCTGTGGTTCCTTTTTTCTGGGATATTACCTCCCTGGTTCTCCAGCCTCTGTGACAACCCTGAAATCCAAACACTGACTTCAAGACAAGACTGTGACTTTGTGCTCGAGTGTTATCTTTAGTTTGCTGTGAAGACTAGGGAGTATCCTGAGGTAAAAATCAGTATGACCTTTCAAGAGTCATATCCCCTCTAGCTTCTGCATGCATTAAGCTCCTTTAAACTGTTTCTTTTTAATGTGCTGTTTAGAGCTTTTTTTTTTTTAATTTTTTAATGTTTTTATTTATTTCTAGGAGGGAGAGAGAGAGACAGCGTGAGCAGGGGAGGGTCAGAGAGAGAGGGAGTCACAGACTGAAACAGGCTCCAGGCTCTGAGCTGGCAGTCAGCACAGAGCCCGACGCGGGGCTCGAACCCACGAACCGCGAGATCATGACCTAAGCGAAAGTCGGTCGCTCAACCGACTAAGCCACCCAGGCGCCCCACAGAGCTTATTATTATTATTGGCAGTAGGTTAGTCTTACCAAGCTATGCTACCATTACCAGAAACCAGAACTTGGTATATAGACCCATTAAAAATGTTGGCATCTCTGAATTTTTAGAAGTTAGGTAAAAGCCTGGATGTTTATATGAACACTGCAATAACTTTTGCTAAATCTTAAAAAGTGAGGAAACCACGGATACTCAAGAATTAAATCTTGAGATTAGCAGGATCCTATTTTATCATCTGTGATGATAATGGAAACTCAGAACTTAAAAACACAGAAGATTTAGTTACTAAGTGTATAGACTATTCTAACAATTACAATACACCTTAAAAGTTTAGAATTCTAGTTTTTCTCAGAAATTCTTACATAAGACAAAACAATATTGAAATAGCTTCATAGAAGTTTAACCGAAGAGTTTCAAAAATGATTTAACATTACATATTGGTCTTGCATTTTTGGAGAATGCTGGCTTTTAGTTCAGAGGCATATGAAGCTCTCTACTGAAGACACTCTTTTATGAAAGTGGTTAATAAGTGCAAGGATGTATTTTTCCATATACTCATTTATCTTTAGATTGTGTATGAAGAAAGGATTTAT
This sequence comes from Proteles cristata cristata, assembly GCA_017311185.1. Taxonomy (NCBI): domain Eukaryota; kingdom Metazoa; phylum Chordata; class Mammalia; order Carnivora; family Hyaenidae; genus Proteles; species Proteles cristata. Next base: position 1,563,769 of record JAESUZ010004636.1, read on the forward strand.
TAAAATAAATTTAATAGTTTAAAGAAGATTAGAGAAGGTATTTAATTTAATAGAGAGAAACTGCTTTTAAGCATAATTTTGCTGTTTAGAGGTATACACTTAAAAGCAATTGAAAGACTAGAAATCATTCTTATCTTTTCACTACAGCATGAACAATAATGCGAGCATGGTTTCTTACTAGCTTATTTATAACTTTAGTTTTTAGCATTTGTAAGTTGCTAAAATACCTTATACCTTCAGAGCTTGTTGTGATTATTAGTTTACATATCGGTACCCTCTGATTGCCTCTGTCTTAGCTTCATGGTCTTTATATTCAACAAGATGCCTTAGATGCAGTAGATACAGAGAAAAATTTATTTACATGTATTCTTTATTTCAAAAAAAGTTTAATGTTTATTTTGAGAGGGAGAGAGAGAGAGAGAGACAGCACACTAGCAGGGGAGGGGCAGAGAGAGAGGGACCCGAAGCTGACAGCTCAGAGCCTGACACAGGGCTCAAACCCAAAAACTGTGAGATCATGACCTGAACCAAAGTCAGACCCTTAACCAACTGAGCCACTCAGGTGCCCTTGATTATATGTATATTTATTTTTAATGACTAAATAGAATAACTTTCAAAACTTTATGATCAAGATTTCTTTATGATCAGATTGGTTGGCATTCCACAACTAGTCAGACCAACTGATATTTTTGGTGGATATTTTATTATTTTTTAAGATTGTTTATTTTGAGGGGGTAGGGAGACAGAGAGAGAGAAAGAGAAAGAGAGAGACAGACAGATTGAGAGAGAGAGAGAACATATGAACATGGGGGCAGGGCAGGGAGAGAGAGAGAGAGAGAGAATCCCAAGCAGACTCCATTCTGTCAGCACAGAGCCCAATGTAGGGCTCAATCTCATGAACCACTAGATCATGACCTGAGCCAAAATGAAGAATTGGATGCTTAACCAACTGAACCATCAGACACCCCTTTTCTAGATATTTTAAAGGAAACTTATTAACTAAGCTTAATTATAACAAAGCTTAGAGAAATCTGACACTATAGAAGGTAGGCTATAGAAGTTCTGTAAAGGCAATTTATGTGAAACCAGAGGTAAAGTTAGGATTTTACCTAAATATTACTCTGCATGTATCTTTCATAACCCCCTCACTCACTCAGTGGTTCTGTCAAGTTCAATAGTGTGGCACTAGGCACTGCCATGTCATAAACCTGCTTTGCTGGCTCTTAGTTCAATCACACTGACTAAAGTTACATTCTATATAATGTCAAAATGTCCCAGTATGAGATCTATTCCACCCACAGAGACTACTATTGTTCCCACCCTCTATTTTATGCATTCTTCCTGTGAAGGCATATCACATTATATATATCAATTTAGGGTCTGAAATTATTATCTGGGAATAAAATATGAAAAGAAGTTAACATCAATTGCAATGAAAATAATAATTCCAATAAAGATAAAAATTTTAACAGCTATCATTTATAGAGCACATATCATATACCAGCTTCTTTTCTATGCACCACGGTTCAATGTTTCATACCTTAGTGTAAGAGTCCCAAATATACTTATTTATGCAACAAGAATATACAAGTTATTAGAGCAACACAAATTCATATCATTCTACCAGGATTTGCTGGATCTCTTTGTAACAGCAACTATGGCTAAGAAATGTCATCCTAATTGGCCTATTTTCTCTTAAATATGTTAAAACCTAAATTAGGTTTTAGAGAAGTCCAGGTGGCCAGTGAGCCTTTTGGCTTCTTTAAAATTCTCTGTACATATTTTCTCTGATCCTTATATGCTGATTTCATGTTTGATTTCAAAGAATCATTGCCTATATTTCTAAGTTACTTGTATGGAATGGACTACACTATTTGTGAACTAACACAGTAACTCTCCTTTCTTATACATCTTTGGTAAGAATCAAATAATGATAATATAATAATTATACTATATTTATAATTAATAATTATACATATTATTAATTTATTATATACCAGATAGTTCTATACATTATAGATGTTGATCCTTTTAATCCTGACATTAATCTTATGAGATTGATACTGCTTTATTGCTCTAATCTTCATTTTTAAGATGAGGTATAAAGAAGTTAACTACCATGACCAAGTTCACACAGCCAAGTAAAGAGCAGAGTCAAAATTCATACTAGGCAGTAATTGAAGTTGATCTGGGCTTTCTTTTCATTAAAGAAATATGGTTTTATTTTTTTCTTGCCGAATGGCAGGAACCATTCATTCAATGAGAAAATCTGTGCTTGTGATTCAGAAATAACCCTTCTTTTTGCCATTTTTACAGAGAAGGCTGATTAAATCTACATGCAGCCTAGATAAGAGATGTGGAACAATTGTGAAAATTCTATTTAAAAAGAAAGATAAAATTTGGATATATGTTAGTGGCAGGAAAGTGATAGTGACAGGAACAGGAGACAGAGTGTAAAGTGTCAGCCCTTTGGGAACTGAGTTTAGATGATAGTCTCTGGGTATCTGCTTATTTGTTCTTAATACATTCAAATTATGTCTTAGTAAAAGGTTTTTCTGTTCTTCCAAAAACTCCAGGAGTGTTTCAGATATGACCCAATACTTTAATTTTAATTTTCATAAACCTATAAGAATTATGAATACACAGAAGCCAAGAACTACAATATGTTTTAGAAGAATTGAATTAATTTTGGATGCTTTCATTAACAGATAACAAACATGGCATAAGAAAGCTGAATCTAACGGGAAGTCTGCAATTAAGTGTTTAATATCAGTTTTCAGGAATAAGTTATTTTCCTACTCTATTTTCTCTACTGAATAAGAACTTAAAGAATTAAAGATTTAAACAGGAATTTAGTAGATTTAACAGAAAGAGATGATAGTTCAAGAGAAGGAAAATGTATAATAGGGAGAAAATGAAAGGCTTGTGGAAAATTCTAATATAGGAAAACCAAAGACATTACCTACAATAGTTGTGTACTGGTGTCTCATTGCAGTTTTAATTTGTGTATTTTTTATATTTCTGAATTTTTCCAATGTTTATTATTAAGAGACACAGCATCTGCAGATGAGGGAAAGAGAGAGGAGACACAGAATCCAATGCAAACTCCAAGCTCTGAGCTGTCACCACAGAGCCTGATTTAGTTCTTCAAGTCATGAAATGTGAGGTCATGACCTGAGCTGAAGTCAGCTGTTTAACTGACTGAGACACACAGGCGCCACTAATTTGAGTATTTTTAATGACTAACGATATACATATATTATTGCTAACAAATAATATGTATAGATGTATACAGATATATATAATTTTTATGCTTTTGCCACTCATTTACCTTGTTTGGTGAAGTATCTTCAACTCTTTTATTTTTTTTATTTTTTATTTTTTTTACAAATAATTTATTGTTAAATTAGTTTCCACATAACACCCAGTGCTCATCCCCACAAGTGTCCTCCTCCATGCCAATCCTTCCTCCCCCCGACATCCATCAGTCCTCAGTTTTTGTCAGCATTCAAGAGTCTCTCATGGTTTGCCTCTCCCCCTTTCCCCCATTTCTGCCCTTCTTCTCCCCCTTGGTCCTCCATCAAGTTCCTCCTAATCCTCATATACGTGCAAACATATGATATTTGTCCTTCTCTGCCTGACTTATTTCGCTCAGCATAACACCCTCAAGGTCCATCCATGTTGCTACACATGGACAGATTTCATTGTTTCTCATTGCCATGTAGTATTCCATGGTATAGATAAACCACATCTTCTTGTTCCATTCGTCCATTGATGGACACTTAGGCTCTTTCCATGTTTTAGCTATTGTGGAGAGTGCTGCTATGAACATTGGGGTACATGTGCTCCTATGCCTCAGCATTTCTGTATCCCTTGGGTAAATTCCTAGCAGTGCTATTGCTGGGTCATAGGGGAGTACTATTGTTAGTTTCCTTAGGAACCTCCACACTGTTTTCCAGAGGGGCTGTACCAGTTTACATTCCCACCAACAGTGTAGGAGGGTGCCCGTTTCTCCACATCCTCGCCAGCATCTAGAGTTCTCTGATTGGCTCATTTTAGCCACTTTGACTGGCGTGAGGTGGTATCTCAGTGTGGTTTTGATTTGTATTTCCCTGATGAGGAGCGATGCTCAGCATCGTTTCATGCGTCTGTTGGCCATCTGGATGTCCTCTTTGGAGAAGTGTCTGTTCATGTCTTCTGCCCATTTCTTCACTGGGTTGTTTTTCAGGTGTGGAGTTTGGTGAGTTCCTTGTAGATTCTGGATATCAACCCTTTATCTGATATGTCATTGCAACTATCTTTTCCCATTCCGTTGGTTGCCTATTAATTTTGTGGGTTGTTTCCTTTGCTGTGCAGAAGCTTTTAATCTTGATGAGGTCCCAACAGTTTATTTTGGCTCTTGATTCCCTTGCTTTTGGGGATGTGTCAAGTAAGAAGTTGCTGCGGTGGAGGTCAAGGAGGTTGTTTCCTGCTTTCTCCTCTAGGGTGTTGATAGTCTCCTGTCTCACGTTCAGGTCCTTTATCCATTTTGAGTTTATTTTTGTGCATGGTGTGAGAAAATGATCTAGTGTCATTCTTCTGCATGTTGCTGTCCAGTTCTCCCAACACCATCTGTTAAAAAGGCTGTCTTTTTTCCATTGGATATTCTTTCCTGCTTTGTCAAAGACTAGTTGGCTGTATACTTTTGGGTCCACTTCTGAGTTCTCAATTCTGTTTCATTGGTCTATGTGTCTATTTTTGTGCCAATACCATACTGTCTTGAGGATGACAGCTTTGTAGTAGAGGCTAAAGTCTGGGATGGTGATCCCTCCCGTTTTGGTTTTATTTTTCAGGATTACTTTGGCTATTCGGGGTCTTTTGTGGTTCCATACAAATTTTTGGATAGTTTGTTCTAGTTTTGAGAAGTATGCTGGTGCAATTTTGATTGGAATTGCATTCAATGTGTAGAGTGCTTTAGGTAGTAATGACATCTTAACTATATTTATTCTTCCTATCCATAAGCATGGAATGTTTTTCCATTTCTTTGTGTTTTCTTCAATTTCCTTCATAAGTTTTCTATAGTTTTCATCAAACAGATCTCTTGTATCCTTGGTTAGGTTTATTCCGAGGTATTTTATGGTTTTTTGTGCAATTGTGAACGGGATCAGTTTCTTGATTTCTCTTTCTGTTGCTTCATTGTTGGTGTATAAAAATGCAACCGATTTCTATACGTTGATTTTGTACTCTGCAACTTGGCTGAATTCTTGGATCAGTTCTAGTAGGCTTCTGGTGGAGTCTGTCGGTTTTCTATGTAGAGTATCATGTCATCTGTGAAAAGTAAGAGTTTGACTTCCTCTTTGCCAATTCTGATGCCTTTGATTTCCTTTTGGTGTCTGATGGCTGATGCTAGGACTTCCAGCACTATGTTAAACAGCAGTGGTGAGAGTGGGCATCCCTGTCGTGTTCCTGATCTCAGGGGGAAAGCTCTGAGTTTTTCCCCGTTGAGGATGATGTTCGCTGAAGGCTTTTCATAGATGGCTTTGATGATGTTTAAGTAGGTTCCTTCTATCCCAACTTTCTCGAGAGTTTTTATTAAGAAGCGATGCTGTATTTTGTCAAATGCTTTTTCTGCATCTATTGACAGGATCATATGGTTTTTATCTTTTCTTTTATTGATATGATGTATCACATTGATTGATTTGCGAATATTGAACCAGCCCTGTAACCCAGGAATGAATCCCACTTGATCTTGGTGGACGATTCTTTTTATATGCTGCTGGATTCGATTTGCAAGGATCTTGTTGAGAATTTTTGCATCCATATTCATCAAAGATATTGGCCTGTAGTTCTCTTTTTTTGCTGGATCTCTGTCTGGCTTGGGAATCAGAGTGATGCTGGCTTCATAAAATGAGTCCGGGAGTTTTCCTTCGATTTCTATTTTTTGGAATAGCTATCTTCAATTTTTTTAAAGAAATAATTGGATAATTTGTCTTCTTATTCTTTTTTTTTTGAGAGTTCTTTATATATTCTATAATCTAGATATAAGCCCACTATGAGACTGTGATTTGAAAATATTTTCTCCCAGTTAGTAGCTTGTCTTTTCATTCTCTTAACAGTATCTTCAAAGAACAAGGTTTTGATTTTCATGAAGTCTTTCTCATCATCTTAAAAAATTTTATGGATCACACTTTTTAGTACTGTATCCAAGAAGTCTTTGTTTTCTCTAAAGTTAAGATTTTGCCTTATGCTTTTTTCTAGAAGTTTTATAGTTTGAGGTTTACATATAGATTTGTGTACCACTCTGAGTTGATTTTATATGTGATACAGGTATGGATTGAGATTATTATTTGTTAGCACTGGATATTTGATTGCTCTAGCACCCTCTGTTGACAAGGCTATTCTTTCACCATTAAATTGCAACTCAATAGCAAAACAAAAACAAAAAAATCAATTTTAAAAAATTGGGCAAAGGAAACAAATATTTTTCCAAAAACATCTTTACTAGTGGCTTTTTTCCTCTTCTTAATATGAGCATTTAATAGTATAAATTTCTTCATAAACATAGCTTTATCTGAATTCCAGATGTATTGATATATTGTTTTCTTATTTTAATTCAATTCAAAATATATTAATTACCTTCTGAGTCTCTCACTTTGATTCGTATATTATTTACAATTGTGTTACTTAACATCCAGTAATTTAGGAAGGTTTTCTTGTTATTTTTTCTGTTAATGGTACCGACTTTAATCTCTTTCGGTCAGATGGTCAAAGAACAGATTTCTTATAATTTTAATTCTCTTAAAGTTTTTAATGACCCAGAATATTGTCTATTTTGGTAAATGTTTCATGTGTACTAGTAAAAAAAAAAGTTATTCTAGTGATGTTGGGTGGTATGCTCTTTGAATGTCTTTTAGATCAAGATTTCCTATTTTTTCCATCAATTACTGAAAGATGAATGTTAATGTTTCCAATTGTAACTGTAAACTTACCTCTTTATATATGTTTTATCTAAACACACCTACTAAAAGGTAGAGATTGTTAACTCAGTTAAACAAGCAAAACCAAACTATTATCTGCTAGAAACCACTGAAAATATAATGAAAAATATAAGTCAAAAGGAAAAAAATGGCAAAGTTATACCACAGAAACACTAATCAAAGGAGACACAGGTGGATATAATAATAGAGTAAATTTCAGAACAAAGAATATTACCAGAGATTAACTGGAACACTGTATCATGATAGAAGGTCCAATTCACCAAGAAGACAAAACAATATTCATCAAACAACAGAGCTTCAAGATACTTGGAACATTTGGGGTTTTTTTGTTTGTTGTTTTTTATTTTTGAAGCATTTTTAAATTGAAATATTTATATACAATATATATGTTTTAAGACTACAGTTGGATGAATTTTAATAATTGTATACAGGTGTGTGACTACCACTCTAGTCAAGATATACTAGTTACCTTATCCTAAAAAGTTTCCTCTACCCTTTGCAGTTCATTCTACATCTTGCAGCCTATCTTTTTGTCCCCTGTCCCCAGGTCTCAGGCAATCATTGGTCGCTTTTAATTATGGAATTTTCATAAGTTCTACAATTTCATGTAAAAGAGATCATTTAGAGGTAAATGATATAAGATAGATAAATGATCTCATATTTGATTTCTTTTACTGATCATGTTTTTTTATATAACCAATGTTGCGGTGTTCATTAATGTTTTATTCCTATCTCTAAGTAGTTATGCATGGGTTGACCATATTTGTTTACTGTTCAACAATTGATGGATATTTGAGTTGCCTCCAGGCTTTAGTTAATGCGAATAATCCTGCTGTAAGTATTTGCAAACAAATCTTTGCAGTGACAAATGTAATTTTTCTTGGAGAAATACCGAAAAGTACAGGTTTAAGTTTTAAGGTATAGTCATATCTCTTCCAAATGCTGAATTTTTAAAAATGCTTTACCACTTGCCTTCTTATCTACAACACATTACAGTTCTAGTTATTATACATCATGGCCAACAACTGGCTTCTTAACTTTAATCTACTGGGTGTGAAGAGCCAAAAATTAAGTCCTCCATTAAGAGAAACCTCGGGCTGCACGTAGCCCCAGTCCCAGTCCCAGGAAAAGCCTCAGACTGTTCAAGGCTAAAGCCATCCTCAGACCGCCCTCAGTTCAGCTAATCAAAAAGTAAAAAGAAACATTCCTATGGTCTGAGTCAAGGCTGGGAACTGCAGACACAAACTAGCCAATTTCTCACCGCTTGTCTGAACCCCACGTGGGCCCTTTGAACTCACCTCATAATTGGTCATTTTCAAAGGATTCTCAGGAGTCAAGATTGGGTCCCACCAAAAGTAATGAACACCTCACAGACACTGAATGGTCAAAGCTGTAATTGTAATTGGTGCTTATGTGATGATGCTACATGTACTGTAACACCCCCATCCCTTACTCCTTAAAAACCCTGTTCGCTATTGTTCTTGGCTTCGTCTTGCTGCCATGACACCGGCAGGCTGGTGAGCCCCTGCTCGAGCTTGTAATAAAGACCCTTTTGTACTTGCATCGGTGCCGGCTCCTTGGAGGTCTCTGGGACTCCGGATTCGGGCACAACAGGTGTATAATGCTATCTCTTTTTTATTTTAATTTGCACTTCTTTAATGTCTGGACATCTTCTCATGTACTTACTGGCCATTCTTATATATTTATATATTCTTTATGTAAAGCGCTCAAATTTTTTATCCACTTTTGGGGGATATATTTGCCTATTTATTATTGAATTGCAAGACTTCTTTATGTAGGAAGGATACAAACTCTTTGCTAGACATATGCTTTGTAGAATTTTCTATGAGTCTGTGGCTGTTCTTTCATTTGTTTAATTCGGTCTTTGTAAGTACAAAAGTTTTTAACCCCTAATGAAGTTAATTTTATCTTTTTTTTCGTGTTTTATGCTTTTAGTGTCCTATATAAAATATATATATATATAAAAGTCTGCTTATCCAGTTAAACAGTATTCTCTTCTAGAAGTTTAATAGTTCATATGTTAAATGTAAGTCTATGGTCCAGTTTTATTTACTTTTTATGTATGGTATAAGGTAAGGCTAGAAGTCCATTACCTTTTCCTCACAGAACTTCAGTTGTTCTAGCACCAATTTTGAAAAGATCATTTTTCCTCCACTCGGTTACCTTGAGTTTTTTACTTATTTATGAACAATTCATTCTGTTCAATTATCTACCTTTTGTCAATAGTACATTGTCTTGACCACTACAGCTTTACAGTAATCTTAAAAACAGGTAGTTTAAAGCTACTAATTTTATTTTTCAAATATATTTTTGGCTTTTTTAGGTCTGTGTAAATTTCTTTGGCCTTTTTAGTTTCTATAAAAATTTATTATTATTAATGTAGTTATTATTGTTATTAGTTTTTTAGTATTTTACTATACAAAACCTTCAGGTATATAATACAAAACAATATTGGGGGAAGAATGCTGTTCTATAAATGGAAAGAGGGACCACCATATATTTGAAGAAAAGGCATTTGATCTCGAGTAAGAGGGATAAAAGAAATATGGAAAAAAATGCTGAGGGAATATCTAGTTCTAATTTGAGAATTAGCATCCACTGTCACTATAGCAGAGTAAAGCTCGGGCTGCCCTGCATGTGTGCCAGGATGAGAAAACGGGGATAGGTGGACATAAGAACCACTATGTTTTCCCATCTGCCTGTTCCTGTATAAATACCTGCTCAAAAGAAAGTCCTTGAAAATTAACTAATGTGTCTTTGGGTCCACATATAACAAGCTTAGAAGTTGCAGTTCTGTTTTAAAAACAAAAAGCTAAACAGTTGAAAAATCAACTTTTCTTGGATCTGTAACAAAGAGGAAGATACAGGGCAAACTACTGCCTCCAAGACTGGAGAGACAGGAGAATACAAGAAGTCATGGCGTAGGGGCGCAGGTAATCATGAAAAGAAACTGCTAGGAGCACCTGGTGGCTCAGTCGGTTAAACGTCCGTCCGACTTCAGCTCAGGTCATGATCTCATGGTTCGTGGGTTCAAGCCCCGCATCAGGCTCTGTGCTGACAGCTCAGAGCCTGGAGCTGTTATGCCCAGATCGCGATCTCCCCAAAATCCCAAGACCACCAAGGAGTCCGAGTCACGTATGCAAAAGCAAAGGGCTTTATTACGGGCTTAAGCTCGGACTCCCAGACTTCACCAGCTATGGATCTGTGCTGAGAGCCCCGAAAAAGGGCAGAGTAGGGTTTTTATGGGGTTTGAGACGGGGGAGTTACAGAAGTTGTGACATGGGAACAGTGATCCAATCATAATTATACAACATCATTGACAGCGGGTTTGACCACACACATTGTCTAGAGTATTCGTTACTTTTGGCGGGATCCAATTACAACATTTAGACCTTTTAAATTCAACCAATCATGGAGCGAGCCTAGGGTCTTGTTACGCGACTAACAGGTTAACTTTAACATTAGGTAACAGGGTCCTATCTATAGTTTCTATCTCCAGGCCTCTCCCTTAACAATGTGGAGGGTGGTCGCTGGCCTTTTCTGATTGGGTGTTGCAAGGGTGGTTTCTCCTGCCTTGGGCAATGTGTAACTGCCTGATAGTTTCAAGGAAGCCAAACTCAGGCCTTCTAGTTTAGAGGGGAACTTAAAGCCTGTCATGGAGTCAGTTTGGTTTAGACGTTTAGACTTGTGGCCTTACAGAGCCTGCTTCAGATTCTGTGTCTCCCTCTCTCTCTGACCCTCCCCTCCTCACACTGTCTCTCTCTCCCCCAGAAATAAAAAAAACATTGCAAATTTTTAGAAAAAAAGAAAGAAACTACTATAGGAGCCCACGCCACAAGAAAACCTGAGCTGTAACTGGAAGTTACAGTGTGGAAGTGCTGGAGGCTCAGTGTGGACAAACTCTGCAAGTTAAAAAGTCCAGAGGAAGCCAGTCAGAGGGGAGCCTCACAATTTTGTGAGAATTTCCTCCAGGAGCTCAATCAAGTTTTCACAGAGAATATCAGAGAAAAATCCCCCAAGGCATCTATCTGGCAGGAAGAGGAGGAAAGTAACAACTCTGAAATAAACCAGAGCAGTCTGGTCTATGCCCTTAGGAGGGTTAAAGAGAGCCTCCTTGGGGCGCCTGGGTGGCTTAGTTGGTTAAGCATCTGACTTTCGCTTAGGTCATGATCTCGCGGTTTGTGGGTTCGAGCCCCACGTCAGGCTCTGTGCTGACTGCCCGCTCAGAGCCTGGAGCCTGTTTCAGAGTCTGTGTCTCCCTGTCTCTCTGACCCTCCCCTGCTCACGCTGTCTCTCTCTCTCTCTCCTACAAATAAATTAAAAAAAGAGAGAGAGAGAGAGCCTCCTTAAAGAGAGCCTAACAATGGCATACTGTCAGAGCCTAATTGACCTGGGGGGAGGGACTTGACCAACTCCAGGCAGCTGTGGCCTTCTAAGTAGGGAAAGGAAATACCCATCTCCACACACTAGGCATCCTGTCTTAACTGACAGGGAAGAAATAAAAAGCTGACAAACACTTGTGTAGTTCACCATCCAGAGGCATAGGCTCACTAAAAGACTGAGACCAAATCAGAAGAAGCCTCATCCTCCGAATCTCAACATCACATTACTAAAGGCCTATTAACATTAGTTCTTTTGCACAGTAACTCATTCCTGCTTCACATTCTGTGTTTCTCTCTCTCAGCCCCTCCCCCACTCATGCTCACTCTCTCTTTTCTCTCTAACATAAACAAAACATAAAAATAATTTTAATGTAAAGAAAAATCCAGTGTCCACTCAGAAGTCCAGATTACTTGCAGGCTATACAAGGAAATGGAAAGTGCAAGGGATTTTTTTTTGTTTAATATTGTCATCAACTTGGTTTCCACCAAGTATCAGAGATATTTAAAATAGTAAAGTATATTCACATGTCTAGCATACTATTCTGTACCTTGTGGACATAAGTAAATACACGTAACCCGAATGATTTTCATTAGTTACATTTTCATTACATGTGATTTTCAACAGTTCCTGGAGAAAAGGAAAATGTTCTATTTCATTCCTTATTATTGGCATGGGCAGGAAGCATTTTGCTGCCAAGCCATAAGGATTTTTTTTTTCTGGTGACTCCAGCAAAACAGCATCCAGGCCAATTAAAAAGCTGTTCTTTCCCTGTTAGTTTAAGAAGTCAGCACCCACGCTTCCCTGTGGTGTTCAGCTTTCAGTTATTAACAGCTCTCTTGACGTCTTATTAAATTGGAGAGGCTTTCAGACCTAAGATTAAATGGCATGTATGAATCTCTTCATATTATTTGAAATATATATTCTATCCACATAAACTATTATTTTTATTATCTTAATTTTGTATAGCAAAATAAATTATGTGACTATTATTCCTAGGCTCTCAAAGAAGGTCATTTTTCATAAAGGAAGTAGGCACATAATAAAGAGTCCAAAGCAAAATCACAAAAAAAAATGTCTCTAATCATTAAAAATACTTGTTTTTCATTTTAATGGAGGAAGACGAAGCACATCAGATATCAGGTCTTTTCTAACATAATCTAGATATAGATTTATGGTGGACTAAATAATAAAACTTCTCAATTCTAGGGGCGCCTGGGTGGCTCAGTTGGTTGTGCTTGTCTTCAGCTCAGGTAATGATTTTGTGGTTCATGGGTTTCCCATGAACCCCACTTTGGGCTCTGCACTGACAGCTTGGAGCCTGCGTGGGATCCTCTGTCTCCTTCCCTCTCTGTCTCTCAAAAATATTTCTAGAAACATAAAAACAAACAAAAAAAAACCAAACAAAAAATACCTTCTCAATGCTACATATTAGATTCCTTCCTCCCAGGAGTATAAGTATGCTTGTAGTACCCATATTTAGAAAAGAATTCCTTCTTCTTTTAAAAATTAACTGTATGAATAAACATTTTACAAAAGTGGGGGTGCCTGGTGGCTTACTCCATTAAGTGTCCAACTCTTGATTTTGGCGCAGATGATGACCTGACAGTCTCCCTCTTTCTCTGCACTACCCCTGCTCGTTCTCTCTCTCTCTCTCTCCCTCTCTCTCTCGTTCTCTCTCCTTCTCTCTCTCTCAAAATGAATAAATTTTTAAAAATTTACTTTAGTAAGATACAATACACATACAATAAAATGCACATATTTTTATTATAGAGTTTGATAAGTTTTCATATTCATACAGGCATACACACACACATACTCATGTGACAATAACATATAGAATGTTTTTATCACCCCAAAATATTCCTCATGTCAACCTGAGTCAATCCCCAATCCTCATACTTGGCTCTAGGCAATTGCTAATATGCTTATTCTCTATCACTAAAGAATAGAATGTTTCCTAGACTTTAACACAAATGAGTCTATATGGTATATATTCTTTTATACATGGCTTATTTTTTAAACTTTTTAAAGTTTACTTATTTATTTTTGAGAGAGAGAGAGAATAGCACAGAGGGAGACAGAGAATCCCAAGCAGGCTCTGCACTGTCAGTGCAGAGCCCAACATTGGGCTCAAACCCATGAATCGAACAATGAGATCATGACCTTTGCTGAAATCAAGAGTTGGGTCGCTTAACCAACTTAGCCACCCAGGCACTCCTAAATCGATTTTTCTAAATAAACTCTTTATTATAGGATAATTTTAGATTCATAGGAGAATTGCAAAGATGTACATCATATCCAGTTTCCCCTAATCTTAAATTTTTAACGTTAATTAAAATGTAATTCACATAATAAATATGGAACATTTGTCACAACTAAATGAGCTTACATTGGTACATTAGTATTAAAGTCATATTTTATGTAAATTTCCTTGCTCTTTAACCTAACTAACCCTTTTTTTCAGTTACAGAAATGCATCCAGAACATTGTATTACATTTAGTCACCATATTTAGGTGTCTGTCTCTTGGCTGTGCCACTTTCTTGGATTTTCCTTGTTTTGATGATCTTAATAGATTTGAAGAGTACACTGCTCAGACATTTTAAAGAATGTTCCTGAGGGGCACCTGGGTGGCTCAGTGGGTTAAGTGTCTGACTTCGGCTCAGGTGATGATCTCACTGTTCGTGAGTTCAAGCCTCGTGTCGGGCTCTGTGCTGACAGCTAGCTCAGACCCGGGAGCCTGTTTCGGATTCTGTGTCTTCCTGTCTCTCTGACCCTCCCCTGTTCATGCTCTCTCTCTCTCTCTCTCTCAGAAATAAATGAAACATTAAAAAAAGAAGAAGAAGAATGTTCCTTAAATGGGATTTGACTGATGTTCTCATGCTTACAACACCGTTAGGGGTTTGGAGTAGAAGACCACAGAGAAGTACCAATTACATCAAATCCTAGCAACGTGACTTTCACTGTTGATGTTAATTTCAATCACCTAACTAAGGTAGTGATTGTCAGATTCCTCCAATGTAGAGTAACTCTCCCAACCCTTCTACCTACCACCTACCACTTCCATGCTATACTCTTTGGGAAGAAGTCACTAACTGCAAGCCACACTTACAAAATGGGGAATCGTGCCCACCTCCTTCAGGATTATTTAGAATTCTTCTGCATGGGAAGATTTATTATCCCACATTTAGTTCTTTAATAAGTCACATATTCATATTAGCATGGACATGTGCACATTTGGTTTAAACTTTGAGTTATAATACAACACTATGTTATTAATTTTGTTCCAGGTTTGGCTATTTGGAGTGCTTTCAATTGACTCTGTTTCCCTTTGATATACTCCTATCATTGTGGGGCTTTTTGTTTTGTTTTGGTTAAGTCTGGATTTCTGTTTTTGGTTTTAAACAGTACTGTATGTTACTTTATGTCACTACAAGATTATATACTCTCTGCTGTAGCCCTGAATTTGCCATTTTACTAATAAGTGTGTATTCAGAGTATGTGCTCTTTATAGAATGGGATGAGAATGACACTTTACCTTTGTGGCTTCCTCCCAAAACCCATAAAAACAATCTAGTCGTAAGAAAGTCTGGAGAATGGTATTAGATACCAAGAGCTAGATGTGCTTACTTACTGGGTTATATCATCACTTCAAGGCCTTCTCTGCAGCATAACAAGGATATACATGTTACCACCCCACATACATACATGTATCTATAAATATTTCTATATATACCTATCTGTATCTATATTGAACAATATATAAAGTTGTATAATGTCTCTAATTCATCACTATGGGGATAATTTTAGCCATTTCCTCTTGCTTGTTAGTAAGCTCTCACTTCAGCAGTGAGAAATTTGACTTAACTGATCAATTTTAGTACACATTTTACATAGAGGTTTCAGACCTGTTATCCTATACTGCTGGAGAAACAACTCTATCAATTACTTTGCTGTGTACAGTTTCTTTAGTCTTTGATCTTAAAGTCTCCACTGAATTCCAAAGTTACCTAGTTCAGCACCTTTTCCCTTTACCCCTTCAGTGATGTTGTTTATTATATTTGTAATAGGGTATGAGTTACTGGTATATATATAAAGATTCCATTAACTGGGAATGGAAAAATGTAAGAGCAGTGAAGTTTTTGTTTGATTTCTTTGTTTTTACAAACCAAGAGTTACAGTTTCACGTATGTTATATTGAATATAGTTCTTAGAAATCCAGAGAAAATGTCAAGTAAACTGTCACCAAATGTCAGCCATTTGGTATGTGAATTTCCATATTTTCTTCAGGTCAATGTTCATCTTTTGAATTAGATTATTATGTAATTATATATAAGTATATATTTATATTTTATATTTGAATATATATTAAATATTTTATAGGAAAATTAAAATATATTTTCTTTCTATCCTTCTAGTCCTAATTAGCATTTTGAAATTAAGACATACTCTGTGTCCTTTAAAACTTTGTAGCAGAAAAATTTTGAATTCCACTTAGCAAATTTCCTCATAATCATTGTATTTTCTATCTAATTATGATGAGATTTTTCTCTAAGTAGTTAAGATCCATTATGTCTCTATATAAAAGTCAAGATCAAGAACAGTCTGAGAGGACACAATTGTCCCTATTCCAATCACTGTATGAGTGAAGAGATCTTCCATTAGGTACTCCTGTTTAACTATATCCTCAATTACCTAAAATGAGAGAGAAAATAATATTATTTCTTGAATGACTTAATGCACTGCATTGTTAATCTCTTTTTTCCTTTATAAATGCACGGCTTGGTCTACTGTCATATTACTTAATTTTCTTAAAGCTCTATTTTTCAGAATATTAAATTTATAATTAAATTGTGTATCAAGGAGTGCCTGGGTGGTTCAGTCAGTTAAGTGCACGACTTCAGCTCAGGTCATGATCTCATGGTTTGTGGGTTTGTCGGGCTCTGTGCTGACAGCTAGCTCAGAGCCTGGAGCCTGTTTCAGATTCTGTACCTCCCTCTCTCTCTGACATTCCCCTGCTCATGCTGTCTCTCTCTCTCTCTCTCTCTCTCAGAAATAAATAAAACATTTTAAAAAGTAAATTGTCAAGCTGGTTTCCATATAACACCCAGTGCTCATCCCAAGTGCCCCCGCAAATAAATAAATAAATAAATAAATAAAATCCTACAAATAGTTAATAATTCCTGAAACAATGTTGGAAGTGATAGAATCTACTAATTTTTTTTAAATTATAAAGGTGGCATTATTTAATGAAGATATAGTTAAAATAAAATTCCTAATGCTTATTAAAACAAACCAATACAAAAGAAGCAGATGATAGGATTCTATCAAAATGGTGAACAGAATATGTATCTATCTTTTCTCTCTTCCCCAAATCTCTTAGAATGATGGACTAAAGCAGTATTAAAAAAGAATAACCAGGGAATAAAGTCAATGATACTGTAATAGTATTGTACGGTGACAGGTGGTAGGTACCCTTGGGGTGAGCACAGCATAACATATAGGCTTGTTGAATCACCAAGTTGTACACCTAAAACTTATGTAACATCATGTGTCAACTATACTCAAATAAAAACATTGTAAAAAAGAGTTTTAAAAAGGAAACCGGCAGACCTGGCAAAGAACTGGAACTTCTACTAGAAGTTCTTCAACTAGAGCCTCTACCAAAATATCATCAGTGACATTTAAATCTCAATGAATAAGGAAATCAGAGAGAGAATGACACAATATCTATGTTTAAACAGAAATCACAATTACAGGGACAATGCATTTCTCCTCACCGATGATGAGGGCTGGGAGATAATAGAAAAATGTCTTTAGAATGGGGAGGGAAAAGAAATTTCAACCTGGTATTCTATAACCAAATAAACTATTCATGATTGAAGCCAAAAAAAGAAATACATAAAAATAAACTGTGTATCAAAAGTAAAATATGTGGGGAATAGGATAGAAGAGCCACTAAGATCTGAATATATTACAAAATGAAAATTGAATGCATTCCTCACCAACCTTTATTTATTTTACCTTTAAAAGTGAAGGTAAAATTACTTATTTTACCACTTAATCAATGGTAATAATCTTGACATCACTAGCTTATCACTTTCATGGAAGGGTCAAGCACCAAAAATGCTCACCAGGAGAAAACTTTTTTTTTTTTTTTTTAACATACAAGATGCTATGACAGGGGCTACAGGAATGTTGTGCACAATTTTATTTCTTTTTTAAGTTTTTTTGACATTTATTTATTTATGAGACACAGAGAGAGATAGAGCAAGAGCAGGAGAGAGGCAGAGAAAGAGAGGGAGACACAGAATCCAAAGCAGGCTCCAGGCTCTGAGCTGTCAGCACAGAGCTTAATGCGGGGCTCGGTCTCACAAACTGCAAGATCATGACCTGAACTCAAGTCAGACGCCCAACCAACTGAGCCATCCAAGCGCCCCAGTGTTGTGCACAATTTTAGCATGGATTCTCATCTAGAGAGGAGGAGCAGGAAATTTGAAGGAGAGTTCAGTTTATATAATGACTCTCTCTATAGTTGTGATATTTTGGTAGTACTTTATGTAACATGGGAAATAGGTATAAAAAATAATAAGAACATGTTTATAACTGGCAAGATTAGGTCACAGAGAGCTTAAAAGGGTAAGAGTTTGTCACATAAGGCACACTGTACTGAACAAGAAAAATATAATCCTTTGTGATTGACACATAAATACTGTTCAAGCCTCTTACTCTTTTCTGAGATTGTTAGCCCTCAAGTAAATCCAATTGGTATTTTTCTGACATAATTGATATGTAGGCAAAGTGGAGACTTTCCATTAAATATACATACTTTCAAATAAACCTGAATATGCTTAATTTATCAATTAATAAATGAGTTGTTTTTTATACTTCCAGCAAGCACAAAGTTACCTAGATTGATACCATACTAATTTTCTTTAGTGTTTTATCTATAGCACACATATTTTGCTTCTCGTGATAGAAAATTTCAAACTACATCATCATGGATTATATTTCTTTTTAAGAAACTAGAGATAGGAACTAAAATAGGCATAAAATAAGAATATGATACATAAACACTACAGGTATTTCTTAGAGGTTTTCTCCAATTTCCCTAATGGCTATAAGTAAGGATTCTATGGATTATATCGTTTTTCTGTCCTTTTTTTTTTTTTTGGGTGGGGGGGGAGGGTAGGAAATCACAATGTATCCACTACAAGAAGGAGGAAAGGCTTTATTTTCACCTATCACTAAATGTTTAAACTTGGGCTCTCCCATAAGAAGCTCAGAGTGTGAATTAATCTCACAGACCTAAATGTCATTTTTTTTAAATACAGAAAGGATTAAATTGCAAATTCAATTTTTCCCCTAAAGATCTTCATCCAACTTATAAAAACACACTTATGTATATAGTCCACATATTTTACAAATATATAGATCTGACTGTGGTCGACCATCTGGTGGTAAATGTGGTGGCTGAGTATTCATTCATATTAAAGGAACACAATGATCATTTTAATTAGAACAATAGATGCTTCTCCTGAGGAGGATATAGTTTACCAAGTGGTTGAAAATATTAATTAATATTACTGAAAAAAAATATATTGCTTATTATAAATTATTAAATTCAAGGTTTTGAGGTAAGCATATTTGAGTTGGATTTCTTTTAAGTTTATTAATTTTGAGAGAGAGAGAGAGAGTACAAGCAGGGGAGGGGCAGAGAGAGAGAGAATCCCAAGTGAGCTTTGCATTGCCAGTGCTGAGCCCCATGTGAGACTCAACCCTCCAAACCTTAAAATCATGACCTGAGCCAAAACCAAATCTGAGGCTTAACTGACTGAGCCACCTAGGCGCCCTGGAGCTGGATTTCTTTAAATGATTTACCGCCAGGGAACTGCAACACAATTACAAGACATTGATTTAAAGTAAATGATAGCTGTGAAAGACTGCTGAGATGCTCATAATTGGATATGAAATTAAAACACTGTTTGTACTTAGACTTCAACTATGTGAAATTATATATGGTCTAAAAGACTGAAAATGCTGAGTAGTTGTCTCTGGGAGTCAAGGGTATCGGAAATTCATACTTCCTCTTTATACTTTTCTGAGTTACTCTACCCTTCGACAGTCATCCAGTAATGTTTTAATAATCAGGGAAACACATAAAATTTTATTTTAATAGGTTTATCTAACAAACTAAATTCTCCTGCTCACACATTCTCCTGGTTGTAATAATTACATTCTAACAGCGAGTCCCTATCTGTGGAAGTCCATCCTGACAACCACAGACAAGCTGTGCTAATGATTTATAAACAACCTTAGGAAATTACCTCCATCTTATAAACAACACAGCATCATGTTTTCTTTGCTTTAACTTATAAGAGCAAATTTGGCCTAGGACTCAACAGACTCTTTTAATTAATACTGTTTTCATTCTGACAATATCCCCTGCTTCAGTTAAATTCAGAGCAGCTGCTGTGTTCAAAAACTGAGGAGAAAGTTGGATCTGAGCTGGTTTTGGCCAGAAAGAGGACTTTTGTTTCCTCTGTAGTGTTGTGAACATCCTCATTCCTCACCTGGGAAACAAAACAATGCTGTGCCTGCTGTCATTTTAGAGCCCAAATCATAATGAGAAATGTTTCTTTAGGTGCAAGGGCAGTGTTAAGCTGACAAAACAACCCTGACAAAAATATAGCCGCGTGAAGGAAAGTACCACGAAGAAATGACCCCAGGCTTTGAATTGGAGCAATCACGACATTAATCTGATCAATTATGTGCATGATATTGAGTACAGTGCATAGGAGCAGCTCAATAAATATTTGTTGAAGAATTATAAAGTGTGACCATAAAGTAATAAGGCAGCTCCTGTGGGACCATTTTATCTTGTAGTCCGATTTTCATATCGTTTTATAGTTGGTATAACAAGGATCTTCTGCAAAAGCCAGTGATGTCTTTCTTGTCTGATTTTAATGCCATTGGTTTCTTGCAGTGTAAAAAACATGAATTTGGGAGTCAGACAGAACTGGATTCCAGTCTCTGCTCTCATATGAGCCTATGTCCTTGGGCAAACAACCTAATTTCTATAAACCTCAGTGTCTTTCTTTGTAAAATGGAAAAAAAATAAAACCTAGATGAAAACCTCATAGGATTTTAGTGAGAATTAAATGAAATGATGTGAGCAGAGCAATACTTGAAATACATTAAGTGCTCAATAGATAGGAGCTATTATTATTCTTTTATTTTAATGTTTATTTTTGAGAGGTGCAGAGAGAGAGAGAGAGAGAGAATGAATGAATGAATGAATGAATGTGGGAGAGACAGAGAGAGAGAGGGAGACCGAGAATCTGAAGCAGGCTCTGCGCTGTCAACGCAAAGCCCAGTATGACGCTTAAACCCATGAGTGGTGAGATCATGACCTGAGCCAAAGTCAGACACTCAACTGACTGTGCTACCCAGGTGCCCTAGAACTATTATTATTCTTGAAATGAATTTATCCTATCATGTTGAGAGCTATTGTCTTAAGCAACAATAAAGTGTGGTGGGTAAGAGTTTGAGTTGGAAGTCAGACAATCTGGGTTTGAAGTCCTTGCTCCATCTCTTCCTGGTTTTGTGACCTGCTGGGAGCCACACTGGCCTCTCTGGATGACACTCATAGTGAGGAAATGGCAGCATTTGCACAGCTCCTGCCATGAGAAGCGAAACTGGTATCTCCTTCTACTACTGGCTCCTGTTGGAAATGAGCCTGCTGGTATTGACCAGGCCTCACAATATTCCAGATCAGACCGATATTCCTCACACAGATTCTTCAGAAGGAAAAGCATATTCCTGCCTCTTCAAATGAGATTTTACATGAAAGCACTGTGGATGACTGTCAAAAGGCTCTTCCGAGGGGCCTTGCAGATCCAAGACTTACATAATAAAGGGGGTTAAGAACACAGGAGTTACAATTGAGCCTGGTCCCGAGACAAAGGGCCTAATTTAGAGTTAAGGAACAGATAAGGGTGAAACTTAAGTTAATACTTATACCTTTTCTAACTGATGTATGGCAGTCCCTTCCCTAAGGCCTACTTTCCACAAACACCCTCCCTTACAGTGGCGGCTGGGATGAAGATAGATGAGAGTAGCTAAAACGTAAACCAAAATCAAAGGCTGACACATTTAGGGCCTCCATGGTGTTTACACATTCAGCATCCGGTCAAAAAAAGTTTCCACAAACAACTTATTAACCAGCTCAAAAACATTAGTCCTCTTGTGAGCCAGACAGAATGACTCCTAGCCTATCTATATACAACTTAACAATGGCCTAATCTTAGCGTTATTAACTTAGAACAAATATGTATGTCATCCGTTTTTCACTAAGAACATCATGTTAGTTCTTTAGTTGTAAGATTTACTCAACCTCACTCTGATTGGGGTAATTCTGCAAGAATACTTCTGAAAAACCTGTTTTTGCACACTTTTCAAAGCATCTTATCACAAAGAGTTTTCCATTGTAAAAATTCCTTTTTCTGATGCCATGTTATCGTTTGACCTATAAATAAAGACACCAAAACCGACAGGACAGAGATGCCTGCCTGGTGATCAGAAAGAATCTCGGGGCTCTCCCACTCTCTCTCGCCGACACCATCCATCCTTCAGGGACCCCTGGACCGGGCCTCCAGCAGTGACCAAGTCAAATTACTAAGCTTCCTTAAAGTTCAGTTTCTATGTCTGTAAAATGATGGTAAAAGAATTTACT
Source organism: Proteles cristata cristata (assembly GCA_017311185.1). Taxonomy (NCBI): domain Eukaryota; kingdom Metazoa; phylum Chordata; class Mammalia; order Carnivora; family Hyaenidae; genus Proteles; species Proteles cristata. The sequence goes on from JAESUZ010004636.1 coordinate 1,585,884, forward strand.
TCACAGAGTTGTTCTAGAGACTCAACTAGAGAAACCTCATAGATGCATGCTAAAGGGATAGAATTTACTAAGTGTTCAATAAATACTAGTTATTGAGGCTTTGATTGCCAAGATCCAGCTGACAGTGACACAGATCCTGCCTCTGACTCCCAGATGGACTTTCTAAACCCTTGCTTAGCTAGGTTCTCTTGTGTGAGCATCTGCTATGTTATTCATAACTGGCTTCAACAGAATTAATCAATGGCTGCTCTTCACCGTGTTTCTTTTTTAAAAATGTTTATTTATTTTGAGAAAGAGAGAGAGAGAGGAGAGAGAGATACCATGCATGTGCAAACAGGAGAGGGGTAGAGAGAGAGAAAGAGAATCCCAGGCAGGCTCTGAGCCATCAGCGCAGAGCCAAACACAAGTCTCAGTCCCTTGAACCATGAGATCATGACTGCGTCAAAATCAAAGTCATAGCTTAACTGACTGAACCACCCAGATGCCCCTTTTCACCCTGTTTCTAATGTTCTCTGTCAGTTCATCAGACAGTAGCTACTCTGCTATATATATCCCATAAACATTTAATTTTTGTTGTAAGTCTTTATATGTTGTTATCTTTTGCCACCATGGGGATGTAGATAAGTGGAAAATTAAAAAATATAGGAATTCTTAAAGAGTAGGAGTGGTCATTATTCCTATCTTCTATAAATAAAGCTAGAGTTTAATTCCTCAGCTGTCTTTTCAGACTGTCCTGTAAGCTGAAAATAGAATCATCTCTATACTGAGATATATCAGACTTTTTTCCCATAGCCATTCCTACATCCTAACATGGATCCCACTCCCTATTCTCAACACAACCCTCAATGTCTTCGTAATAATCAGGACTTACTGTTAAGTCATCCTTAATGAAGCACTCACTAAAGTCTAGGCGACATATGTACATCATCTCCGACTCTCACAAAGCTCCACGAGGCAAGTATCTCCCGTCCCACTTTACAATGTGCACAAAATGAGATGTGGAAGAAAAAGCAAAGATGAAGTATAAAATCAGGTCATGATCAATTTACCACACTATCACTCAAAAGATGATCTAAATGAACAGTCAAGACTCTTCAAAGTTGTAGGATATAGACTCATAAGGATCTCCAGTCTATAGCTCCCATATTCGCCCTCAGTCTTACCTATAGAATGTTAGTGAATGCTACTTCCTGTCACTATACGTGCCCCACTAATAGTTGTGTACTATGTTAAAAAAGCCTAAGACTTTGAAGCAACAAAAGGATACTCTTAAAAGAGTTTTATTACCACTATAAGATGATGCTTCTCTACAAAAGATTTATAACGAGCACATTCTAAAATAATACAATCCATTGGAGCAAGTCTGAGGAACAGAGTCTGTTCACAGTACACTAAATCACATCTCTGATTTCTTTACAGAGTTTTGTAGCTGTCTGGATATAGATCCTGGACATATCGTTTTAGATTTATACCTGATTATTTCATTTTTTTGGTGCTAATATAAATGGTATTGTGTTTTTAATTTCAAGTTCCACTTGTTTGTTGCTGATAGATAGGAAACCAACTGAGTATATAAACTCAAACTGAGTATCCTATGACCTTTTAATAATGGATTTAGCTCCAGGAGGTATTTTGGGTTTTTTGTATGTGTTGATTTTATTCTGATTATCTACATATATAATCATGTCATTAAGACAGTTTTTTCTTCTTTTCCAATCTGTGTTCCTTTTATTTCCCTGTTTTGTCTTGTCTTATTGTACTAGCTGGGACTCCTGGTAGGATGTTTAAAAACCATGGTGCGAGGGGGCTTTCTCGCCTTGTGATCTGGAGGGGAGAGCATTCAGTTCCTCACCAGTAGTATGATCTCAGCTACAGGTATTTTATCACTATTCTTTGTGAACTTGAGGAAGCTCCCCTCCGTTTGTGGTGTGCTGAGGGATTTTATCTTAAATGTATGCTGGATTTTACCAAGTGCATTTTCTATGTCAACTGAATTGATTGTTGATGTGGTGGATTTTATTGATTGATTTTTGCATGCTGAACCAGCCTTGCCTAGTTGAGATAAATCTCACTTGATTGCAGCATATAACTTTTTTACACACTTTTCATTCATTTTTCCTGAATTTTGTTAAGAATTTTTGCATCTATATTCAGGAGAGATATTGGTCAGTAGTTTGCCTTTCTCCATATGTATTCACCTGGTTTTGGTATTAGGGCAATGCTAACCTAACATAATGGGTTAGTAAGTGTTCCCTGTTTGTGTTTTCTAGGAAATTTTTTGAAAAATTGGTACCATTTCTTCCACAATGTTTGGCAGAATTCACCAGTTAGACCATATGATCTCAGAGCATTCTATTTAAGAAGGTTTTTAATTATTGGTTCAATTTCTTTAATACATATAGACATTTTCAGATTATCTCTTTCTCTTTATGTGAGTTTTTTTCAGTTTTTAAAAATCTGATATTAAAGTATAATTGAGGGGCACCTGGGTGGTTCATTCAGTTAAGCGTCCGACTTCAGCTCAGTTCATGATCTCATGGTTCATGGGTTCAAGCCCTGCATCAGGCTCTGTGCTGACAGCTGGGAGCCTGGAGCCTGCTTTGGATTCTGTCTCCCTCTCTATCCCTCCCTACCTCTCTCTCTCCCTCAAACATAAATAAACATTTAAAAATGTATAATTGATATACAATGCTATATTAGTTTCAGGTATACAACATGCTGATTCTACAATCTATACATTACACAGTGCTCACCATGATAGTATAGTCACTATCTGTCACCATACTAAATTATTAAAATATTATTGACTATATTCTCTATGCTGTACTTTTCATCTCCATGTCTGATTTATTTTAAAAGTTTTCACCTTTTAATCGCCTTTATCTATTTCACCCACCCTCAACACAACAACCTCCACTCTGGGAACCACCAGTTTGTACTCTATATATAAGAGTCTGGCAGTGGTGGGGGATGGTTTCTTTGTTTTCACTTGTTCATTTGTTGTTTAGATTCCACATATAAGTGAAATTATGTGTTATTTATCTTTCTCTGTCTGACTTATTTCACTTAGCATAATACTCTCCAGGTCATCCATTTTGTTACAACATGGAGATAAACACACACACACACACACACACACACACACACACACACACACATCATCATCATCATCATCTTTATCCATTCATCTATGGATGGACACTTGGGTTGCTTCTATACCTTGACTATTGTAAATAATCCTGTAATAAACATAGAAGTTCATATATCCTTTTCAATTAATGTTTTCATTTTCCTTGATTAAATACACAATAAAAGAATTGCTGGATCATATGGTATTTCTATTTTAATGTTTTACGGAAACTCCACGGTAGCTGTACCAATTTATATTCCCACCAGCAACGCATAAGTGTCTTCTTTTCTCCATATTCTCACCAATACTGTTGTTTCTTATCTTGCTGATCCTACTTTTTCTGACCAGTGTTAGGTGACATCTCATTGTGATTTGATTTACATTCCCTGCTGGTTAGTGATGCTGAACATCTTTTCAGGAGTTTGTTAATCATCTATATGTTTTCTTTGGAAAACTCTATTTAGGTCCTCTACTCTTTTTTAAATCAGATTGCTTTTTGGTATTGAGTTGTATAAATTCTTTATGTATTTTGGGTATTACTCCCTTATCAGATAAATCATTGGCAAATATCTTCTCCCATTCGGTAGGTTGCCTTTGTTTTGTTGATGGTTTCCTTTGCTGTGCAAAAGCTTTTTATTTTTGTATAGTCCTGATATTTTATTTTTGCTTTTGTTTCTTTTATCTGAGGAACAATATCCATGTTGTCCAAGGCTGCTGTCCAAGAGATTACTGTCTATGTTTTCTTTTAGGAGTTTTATGGTTTCAGGTCTCACCCTTTGCTATTTAACCCATTTTGAGTTTACCTTTGTGTACAATATAAGAAAGTGCTTCAGTTAATTCTCAACCAAGTGGGTTTAGAGGGAACACAGTTCAACATAATAAAAGCCATATAATAATAAAAAAAAAAAAGAACCCAAGCTAACATCATACTCAATGGTGAAAAACTGAAAGTTTTCCTGTAAGATCAACAATGAGACAAAGATGTCCATTCTCACCACTTTTATTCAACATAGTACTGGAAGTCTTAGCTGTAAAAATCAGACAAGAAAAAGAAATAAAAGGCATCCAAACTCATAAGAAGAAGTAAAGCTATCCCTCTTCCCGATGACATGATACTATTTATAGAAAACCCCACTCCACAAAAAAAAAAAAAGCCTATGAGAACTAATAAATGAATTCTGTAATGTTGTAGCTTACAAAATTAACATAGAGAAATCTACTGCAATTCTATACACCAATAAAGAAGCAGCAGAAAGAGAAATTAAGAAAATAATCCCATTTACAATTGCACCAGTATTAATAAAACATCTAGAAATAAATGTAACCAAGGAGGTGAAAGACCTATATTCTAAAACCTATTGAGACATTGATGAAAGAAATTGAAGATAACACAAACAAATAGAAAGTTATACCATGCTCATAGGTCAAAGACTATTTTTAAAGTATCCATACTATCCAAAGCAATCTACAGATTTAATGCAATCTTTATGAAAATACCAATAACATTTTTCACAGAACTAGAAAAAATAATCCTAAAATTTCTATGGAACCACAAAATGCCTCAAGTAGACAAAGTTATCTTGAAAAGAACAAAGCTGGAGGTGTCACAATACTAGATTTCAAGACATACTACAAAGCTGCAGTAATCAAGACAGTATGGTGCTAGCATTAAAACATACAGATCAACAGAATAGCCTAAAGAGTCCAGAAATAGACCCAGACATATATGGTCAATTAATCTATGGCAAAGGAGGCAAGAATGTACAATGGAGAAAGGACAATCAATAATGGTATTGGGAAAACTGGACACCTACATGTAAAAGATCAACTAATCTCTTTCTTAAAAAAGTATTTTTCTCTTTGCATTTCAGGTTAAGGAGTTTTTACTGACGTATTATCAAGCTCACTTATTCCTTCCTCAGTTGCGTTAAGTCTACTGATGTGCCCAATAAGGTATTTCTGCCTCTAAGTTCCTATATCTACAACTTATTTTCTATTCTTTGAATTTCCTTCTCTCAGCCTATATTATCCATATGTTCTTACATGTTATCTACTTCTTCCATTATAGCTCTTAACATATTAATCATAATTATTTTAAATTCCCTGTCTGATAATTCCAAATTTATGTCATATCTGAGTCTGTTTCTGATGTTTGCTTTGTCTATTCAGACTGTGTTTTTTTCTTTTTTTTAATGTTCATTTATTTATTTTTGAGAAAGAGAGAGAGAGAGAGTGCACAAGCTGGGGGGCAGAGGGCAGAGAGAGAGAGACAGAATCCAAAGTAGGCTTCAGGCTCTGAGCTGTTAGAGTAGGGCTTGAACCCACGAACTGTGAGATCATGACCTCACATGAGCCAAAGTCAGAGGCTTAACTGACTGAGCCACCCAGGTGTTCCAGACTGTGTTTTTTCATTTCATTTTAAGGAATGGTTGATCAGAGTTCCCCCAAAGAAATAATAAGATGTCTTCTCTTCCTCTCTTCCTTCCTTCCGTCTTTCCTTCCTTCCTCTGTTATCTATCTATTCAGAGATTTATTAAAAAGATTTGACTCAGATGATTCTGGAGACTGGCCAGTTTCAAAATCTGCTGTCAGCAAGCTGGAAACATGAAAAGGTTGAAGGTATACTTCTATTTCCAGTACAAAAGCCAGTCCAACTGAGAACCAAGACAGTTGATGTTGTACAACCCAAAGGCCAGTTGCCTTAAGACCCAGAAAGACATGAAGATTCAGCTGAGTCTAAAAGCAAGAAAAGACAGACATCTTAGCTCTAAGGCAGTCAGGCAGAAGGAATGCTTTCTTACTCAGCCTTTTTGCTCTAGTCAGGCCTTCACTTGTTGGATGAATCCCATTTACCCAAGGGAAGGAAATCTGCCTTACTCAGTCTATTGATTCAAATGTTGATTTCGTCCAAAACACCCTTACCAACTCAAGGATGTTTGACTAAATATCTGACTACACCACCCCCGGCCCAGTCTACTTGATATATAAAACTAACCACCACAGCCGACTTTGTAATTTTTGCTAATGAGGAGCCTAAGTAAGGTCATTTTGAGATTAAGGCCTCCATTAAGAGCAACCTCAGGCTGCATATAGCCCCAGTTCCAGGAAAAGCCTCAGATTGCTCAAGGCTGAAGCAACCTTCGGACCACCCTCAGATCAGCCAATCAAAAGAAGTTGAAAACATTCCTGTGGTCAGAGTCAGGGACTGAAGGTTATATAGTTACTTCGTACAAACTAGCTAATCACTCAGCACTTGCCTAAAACCCCACGTGGGCCTTTTGAACTCACCTCATAATTGGTCATTTTCAAAGGATTCTCAAAGGTCATGATTGTGTCCCGCCAAAAGTAATGAGCACCTCACAGACACTGAATGGTCAAAACTGTTACCATGGGTGCTGTACAGTTATGATTGGTGTTTATGTGATGATGCTATACGTAAACCGTGTGCACTGTAACACCCCCGTCCCTTACCCCATAAAATCCCTGCTCGCTATTGTTCGGGGCTTCACCCTGCTGCTGTTGTGCCGGTTGACGGGTGAGCCCCTGCTCGAGCTTGTAATAAAGACCCTTAGGTACTTGCATCGGTGTCAGCTCCTTGGTGGTCTCTGGGGACTCGTGATTCAGGCACAACACTAAAACCTGGAAATGATGTATTAAATAATATGAACTGAAATAAATAGGCTGTAGTATGAGGTTTTATATTAATTTAATAAGAGTTGGGTTATGTTTAATGTTTGCTATAGCTATAAGTGATGTGGAGAACAAAGGCAAAAGGAAATGGAGATAAAATTAAATTTCCTTGTAACTTAAAGCCCACTGACAAATACTTGAGACTGGGAGAGAACATTCCTCCAGGAACTCCCAACTGTCTTAATGTTAATGCTTAGCTAAAGGCAGAAAGCAACTGTAGCTTGACAATAGCCAGAATTTCAGGATCCTGTAAATCTTCTTTAACATGAAAATCCTTTTGGAATCTTCCGCTCTGCCCTTCAGGCCCCAACTTAAAAGTATATAATCAATAGCTCCTCACAATCCCAATGCAGCCTTTTCTACCCATACATCCTATTCCCGTGTTTTTATAAAATTACCTTTTTTTGCACCTAAAACATCACAAATCAGCCCTCAACAAGTACAAAAAGATTGAGGTCATACCATGGATATTTTCAGAGTACAACACTATGAAACTTGAAATCAACCACAAGAAAAAATTTGGAAAGACCACAAATACATGAAAATTAAAGAAATCTTTTTTGACCATTTGTTCCTGGACCCCATCATCAAATCACATCATAAGCACTATAGGTTTCACTAACCTTCAGTGTCCTTATTTTTATCTACCTTTTTGTCTTTGCGTGTCTCTAAGAAACCCTTAATTTGAATCTGTGTTGGAGAGTTCTTTTAGCTATAATCTGCTGTTTTTCTGAAATCTTGTTGATGGAGTGGTAAGACATCAGGTGAGGGAAGGGGAAGTATTCTAGAATCTTTTGAATTAAATTTCAGTCTTTCAGTGGGCCGGTGTCCCCAGGCTGTTTCTTACCTTCTCTCTCTCCCTCTCTCCTTTTTTTAGGTAACACAAGAAAGCCAGAGCTGGATTTAGCTAATTGTCCTTTCCTTAGGTAGATTAGGTTCTGGTAAAGTTGTTTCCCATGCGAAAAAATTTCTTTTTCATGGTTTGGACATACTTCAAAATGGCTACTTTCCCCCTACCCCTGTCATAAATATGAGGGAATTTGTCCTTGATCTTCACATGAGAACTTAGCAGGATTCCTGGAGGTTATAATTGATGAGGTTTTTAGGGTAGTAGTAAGGTTCATGGAGTCCAGAGCCAATAACCAAGTGAGAATTCTTGAAGACGTCTTTAGTACAAAAAGGTGATTTTATTAAAGCATGAGGACAGGAACTGTGGGCAGGAAGAGCTGCCCCCGACCAGGAGGAGAGACTGGTTTTATACTATAGAGTCGGGGGAGGTTTCAATGAGATTTTCATGCTAAAGAAGACTCGCAGGATCTTGGAGGCCTACCTATTGTCAGGCTAAGGTTGTTTTTTCCCCTCTAACAAAGCATTAGCATCAAGACAGTAAGGAGTTCTGGAGGAACATTTTACTCTGCCAGTCTCAAGTATTTGTCAATGGGCTGCCGTTTATAAGGAAATTTAATTTTATCTTACCATTTCTTTCTGCCTTTGTTTCCCACATCAATACTCTAGAAAGTGTGGGAATCTCTAGGACTGTGGACTCCAGGAGTTTCTCACTCTCATGGTGGTTCATCAAGACTAAGCCTCCAATAACTAGCCAAAATTATTTAACTATTCCAATAGCTTTATGGTTATATCTTCTGCTCTAGGTTGAGATTCTCAATATTAATCTTGCTCTCCAGATTTCAGGGCTTACTCTGCACCAATTTCTCTAATGGGTTCAAGAAAAGTGGTTTATTTTCAGTTTTTCATGGGAGTAGTGACTTCTAAGCTCTTGACACATTGGATCTGAAAGCAGAACTTCACAACCTCTTTATCATTATTCAGTTGCAATTAAAGGGAAACCCATAGCTTCCATATTTTTCTTCTAAATTCTCCCTACCTTATACAATGGGATTAATTATGCAATTATTTTTGATATCTTTAATTCTTAGTATTTTATTAGTCTCTCCCTTGGCAGCAAGGGAGGGGGAATCATATAATCGTGCATTTCAAAATGTAACAAAAACATTTTTGGTAAGCAGAAATTACAGTTAAAAAATATTAAAGTGTGGTTTGTCATGTTTTGAAATTTAAGAACCAATCAAAATACAAGGCGTAAAACAAATTTGGGGCTTCCCTTACTTCTCATTTTATTGCTCATATAAATTTTATGAACTACTGAGCAGATAAATACTACTGACTAGTGACACAAGAAGCAATAAGTATGCACAGAAATGGATTAATAAATACTGATCTGTAAAAAGTAATTCATCTATATAAACTATTTGTTAGTAGCAAATGATAAAGCTAAAGACTGTGATTGTTTTTATGCTATGGATCATTATGCAGATAATAAAATTCTAATTCTTCCTTGTAAAAGATTGGGAATATGCAACTTTTATTTCTTCTCAGGGAGGTAATATTTTAACATCATATTTATCATTGTCCTTATGAGTAATATATCCATATTCACTACAGCCTATGAAATTTTGCCCCTAAGTTTCGTACAGGTAATACGTTCATACAATTCAAAAATTATGAACATAGAGAATAAAATATCTCTTCATTTCCATCTCTATTTTTTTTGGCTTTTGTTCCTATATATCCACTATAATTAGTATGTAAATACAAATAAACAAAATACTCAATTTATTTGTTCACAGATTGAACATTAGGTTTTGGCCTAAGTCAATTTTGTTTGTTTGTATTTATTTTTGATATATAGAGAGAGCATGAGCAGGGGAGGGGCAGAGAGAGAGGGAGACACAGAACGGGAAGCAGGCTCCAAGCTCTCAACACAGAGACCAATGTGAGGCTTAGACTCACAAACCACGAGATCATGACCTGAGCTGACTTAATGGACTGAGCCACCCAGGCACCCCTTGACCTAAGTAACTTAAAGGTTGAATTCCTTTAACTGAAATGGGTAAGATTTTAAGTAGAGTAAATTTGTGGGAAAAGCTCAGAAATCCCACTTTGGATATTTGTGCTTCAGATTCCTATAAGATATCCAAGAAAATAGATTGAGTAGGCAGTTGGACATGTGTATGAGGTCCACCATAGAAAATCAGGTTAGAGACGTACTTTTGAGAATGTTCATCAGTGATTAGATAGTATTTAAAGCCATGGGACTAGATGATGTTACTGAGAGAATGTATTTGACAAAGAGAACCAAGTATTGAGCCATAGATACTACATTAAGCATGAAGATGTGGGGCAAACTGTGGAGACAGTGATGGAAACAAGTGGTAAGAAGAAAGGGATGATCAGCTGGATCAAATGCTGCTAATAGGTCAGGTAATACAAGAACCAGAAGATGATTATTTGATTCAGCAACATTCAAATCATTAGTGATCCTAACAAGAGAAATTTTAGTAGAGAGATGGAGGGAAAAGTCATGCTGGAGGAAGAGCAAGACAGAATGGAAGAAACAGAGATACCAAATACAGATAATTCTTGTGATGATAGTATTTTGTCTTCTAATTTTCTCCGATCTGTCAGTTCCCTTTAGGGGATCCACTAGCTTGATTGAAGAGATGAGTGAGCTGTTGGTGGCTATATAATCCCTCTTAGCTTTAAATCCTTTCTTCCGTTAGAAAAAGCCCTGCACTTACAGGACGTTTACCATAACTAGTCTTCGGACCAGGCAGGCTTCCTCTTTTGGACTGAGTCCCTATGTCTCTTATGCAGGGTGTAATCTGCTGCCTCAGGAGACAGTCCAGTATTTTCCAAGTTCTTAGCATTGCCTCTCTTTGCTTTCAGGGATATGGTACCACTTTCTCCATGAGAGATAATTCTTGTCCTCAATGGCTTATTTTTAGTCCTTTCTGCATCATATCTAGAAATTATTTGGCATATGTGGCATAATAATTCATTTTCTACATAGTGTTTACGACTGATATAACTTTCCCACTAGTTTTGATAATCTTTTGGTCGTTTTTGTTTAATTTGTAGGACGAAAGCAAAGATATAATAATCATCCATGTTCATACTACATTTCCTGTACGTTTGGCTCTATAAAATCATATTTCAGTTACTTGCTATACGACCGACCTTAGGCAAGTTACTAAACTTCTCTAAGACTCAGTTTCTTTATCCATAAAATGACTGATGACACATAAAGGGTTACTGTGAAAATTTCAGTGCTTGGCACAAGTTAAACTCACTTCAAGTTTCTGCCACTTTGAAAACACACAAAGATATTCAAGATATATGAGCATCACTGTTTGTCTGTTATTGGCGACCCTAAAGGCATCTTTAAACACTAGGAGAAGACAGGTTGATTGAATATGCGATGCAAAGGAACATTTTTTTCTCTACTTCAGAGAAGTATTGGGAGGAGGTAGAAGAGATATATTTTATTGCCAAGACTTAAAAAAAATGGTTCTGGAAAAATTTGCAGAATTTTTTCTATGAATAGGAAACATTACAGAATCATGAAGATTAAAGACATGATAGCAGAGCACCAGGGGGCATACAGCTCTTGGATTCTGTGATTAAAGAAACCATTTTTTGTGTAGCCCTACATTAATTTAGAGTACTTTCAATGCCTTTAGGCATATGACAGAATAATGTAAGGTCACAAGCTTTAAAGATAGCAATCATCACCAAATCCAATTTCTTCATACTGGCTGCAATTTAGTTGTTTTTCTTTTAAGAACTGTTCTAATTCATGAAATTAATAAGCAAAGCTTAGTATTTAAACTTTGCTGCCTTACAAATTATATTGCAGCTCTGCAGTAAATATAGAATTCTAGCAAGATTTTTAAAATTAGATTATTTTAGAAAAACAAATTTATATTGTGCATCTTAGTTTTAAATTTTTAAACATTAAATTACCCCTAAAGCCCTGATTTCTGTTTTATTCAACATATTAATTAATTTTCTAACCTATTCAGGAAAATAATTTTGTTTTTGTCAACAATATTAAAGAGTTTTGAAATTGACAACAAAGATGTTTTTATAGCTGTACTTATAAATATTAGAACACAATGATTATGAGACTGATTTTTTTCAAAATATTTCACTTTCAATGTTTCAAAATATTTACATCTGAAAAGTTAGGGGAAAAGGAAAGTGGGGAAACATGGATATTCATTCCATTCATTCAGCAAATGTATATTAAATGGCTGAAATTTAATTGTTTGAAAGTTCCTAAACTGTGCAAAAGAACTATCTTACAGAAAAGCCAATAAATAAACAGATAATAGAACAATTTAAAAATTGCTGTCACAGGGGAAGTGCATGGAGAGAAGAGTGAGACCCAGACAAGGGAAACAGAGTAACTGTGGGTGTATAGAGATGACTGTCCAGATCACTGTGCTGCATGTTAGAAGTGAAGGATGTGAAATGGACATTACAGAGAGGAGTAGCATTTGCAAAAATTCAAGACATGAGGAAATTGGCGCGTTTGGAATAAAGAGTAAGAGGTGGGGAATGGCAAGTTTAAGGCTATATGCATAGAACCTGATCAAGAAAAATGTCTTGTGGAAAAATACCGTATGATCTCACTCATGTAGAATTTAAGGAACAACAAAGAAAGCTAAGAAAAAAAGAGAGAGAGTAACCAAGAAACAGACTCTTAACTACAGACAACAAACTTATAGTTACCAGAGGGGAGGTGGATGGGGGGATGGGTTAAACAGGTGATGGGGATTAAAGTGTGCACTGCTGTGATGAGCACCGGGTGATGTGTGGGAGTGTTGAATCTCTATATTGTACACCTGAAACTAATGTAACACTTAATATTAATTGTGCTGGAATTAAAATACTTTTTAAAAACAAAAATTTCTTTCATTGCAATGAATCTTGATTGAATCCTTGACAGGTAAAGGTTAACCTGTCAGTGTCTGATTATTGAAAAGAGCTATTTCTCAGAGAGATAATGGCCAGCTTCGGGCAAAGTAGCCTTATAATGGCTGCTAGGTCAAGATAAGAACCAGAAGGTGCAACGTTACATCACTAATAACCTTGACAAGTTTAAAATAGATGCCATGAACCAAGTTAGAGGAGTAGACCAATGAGTCTAGAAGAATCTCTAGGCTGTAATGAGGGCCTACTTCTGGTAGATAACAATGAAAACAAAAGCTATATAAAGATACGCACTGTAGACAGAGGTTAAAAAAATCACTGAGGATAATAATCTAAGTTCTTACCATTAAAAACTCTTTCCCAAAGGAGTTTAGCCAGAGGCTTTCTATAGCTGAGCTCTATACTACAAAGGGGGCTCCATCCTCAGAATTCAGGAGCAAAGTCAGAAAATGTCACTGTATGATATTGAAAGTAATTATCATCTTCATAAAACATGTATTTATTCATCTTCAAAGGTAAGCCACAGGAAGTATTGGTTTGTGGAAGCTCTGTTGATAACACTAGTGTGGTCACAATTACTATCAAGTGAATAATCCGTCTTCTAAAACTCATCAAGTATTTAACATAAGGTAAGTTGGGGAGTAATGAATTGTGACATGTCTAAAAAGTTGGTGCGGTGCTTCGATGGCTCAGTCGGTTAAGCATCCAACTTCGGCTTAGGTCATGATCTCACCTTCTAGATATTGAACCCCGCACCAAGCTCTGTGCTGACAGCTCAGAGCCTGAAGTCTGTTTAGATTCTGTGTCTCCCTCTCTCTTTGCCCCCTCCCCCACCTGTATTCTGTCTCTCTCTCTCTCTCGAAAATGAATAAACATTTAAAAAAAGGTTTTTTATAATTTGACAATAAACTATTTGTAAAAAAAAAAGGTTTTTTAAATAAATAAAAAGTTGGTGACAGAACACTAAGACGGCACTTTAATACATAAAATGTTAGAGGTGAATGTATAATAAATAGAAGCCTTCAAAGTCGTATTCATGAATACTAAAGGCTTACAAAATGGTCAACAGATTGGTGAGAAGTTTAAATAAAATATTCCCACTTTTAAGTATATATATATATATATATATATGTGTATACATACATATATGCATACATACATGTGAACAGATAAAAATATATGTATAGATAGATAAATGTTATTTTTATCTGGAAAAAATACTAACTTTTACTACCATTTAATTTAGAGATTTACACTGACTTCTTAATTGGTCCATGGCCAAATAGTTGCCACCATCTGGGAGAAGAGTGATACACCTAAATATTAAAGTATTAGCAGAGGCATCTTTATCTCCTTCTCTTTAATCATAATGCACACATTTCTGTCCATAAATGAAGATTCATTTTGAACAGAGGATAAACACAACTGTTGAAATATTAGGAAATACAAATGAACACATTCATTCAGGAAGCTATGAAATATATGATGCTATAGGAATGTAGAGACAATGCACAAGAGTTAGGAGATGAAGTAGAAATACAATTGTAAATGTTGTGGTATTGATATTAAGCATAATTTTTCCACCTTTACCTGTCTCTCCATTCAGGAAGCTAGTGGGCTCTGTGCTCATTGCTTTGTGGGAGAGATGTGGCAGAGAAGAAAACAGGACAAAACCTGTAAGTCCTTATAATTTTTACTTCCAGAACTTATATGTGTCAGTTAGGGAGAAGCTTCCTGGTATAAATAATATATATTGAGGGAAGTCAAAGGCAGTAGGAGTTTCCTACCTATGACATCCAAGAATAAAAAGACATCCCTTGAAATGCAGAGAGAACAGAAGGTAGAGATACAAGGGAAGAAGGGGGAATGTGGGAAAAAAGAGAAAGAGAGAGAGCCGTGTTGGTGGGTCTTGTGAATAGGACAGCCTTCTGGCAGATTACAGGGGATCTAGCAAGTCACCACAGAGAGGTGTATGGCTTGTCTAGGAAGATGGATCCCTGGAAAACTTCTCCAAAATATTCTGTGTTCCATTTGGCACAGAATAGTTCAAGTCACTGGACCTGGAATAGCCAAACCAACTTGGTGATGTGTATTTCAATGTCAAACTACTGGAGCAAAGCAAAGGAGTAAGTACATTGTCTCTTTCCCCCAACTCTTGCTTTGACATGACATTAACACCCTAGTATATGGGGAATGTTGGTGACCCTCCAAGGGACTGAGATTCTTCACCCACAATGATAAAATAGAGACAGAAATTAAGGTGAATTATAGAAAATTAAATTGATTTTGAGATCAGATATGTAATAGTAATTGTATAACTATAAGGATTTTGGTCTTAATCTAGAAAGTAACTGAGAATAAGTATAAGAATTTAAGTACAGGAATTTAGCATCACAGTTTTGTTTTGTTTTTTGTCTTCCAACAGTTTATGAGAAACAATGTAGATTAGAAAAAAAAATCCCCACTGTCATGAATACAAATTGAGGTTTTCAGCCTGGGACAAGCTAAATCAAAAAAAGAAATAAAAAAATCCAATAATGTAGGGGCGCCTGGGTGGCTTAGGCGGTTAAGCGTCGGACTTTCACTTAGGTCATGATCTCGCGGTTCGTGGGTTCGGGCCCCGCGTCGGGCTCTGTGCTGACTGCCAGCTCAGAGCTTGGAGCCTGTTTCAGTCTGTGACTCCCTCTCTCTCTGACCCTCCCCTGCTTATGCTGTCTCTCTCTCTCTCTCCTAGAAATAAATAAAACATTTTAAAAAATCCAATAATGTATCAACAGTTTTTTCATGTACTTGCCATACTGAAGCACAAATAGAAGTTTGGTCTAAATGTACAGACTCCCAAGCAACAATATACAAAAGTTTAAGGGTCAAACATACCAAATGCACAGTCTTCAAAACCATCTAAGTTAGGGCATTCACTGCTTTTAGCTAAGATACATCTGGAACAAGCGATCACATACAATAGTGTGAAGTAATTTTTTTGAAAAATAAAACGTTAGTGCAATAATCCTGGAAGATATACCTGAGGAACAAGTTAGCAGTTTAAAGTATCAAACAATTTGTTTCATCAGCCACTTTGAGTCCATGTTCTAAAATCTACAGTTTAGTTCTCTTTCTTCTAAGCCTAGAGCTTCCTATCATGTCAGTATCTACATTATGAAGCAAAGGAGATGGAGGTGAAATGTTTTCACTTACCACAACTGCTCTATCAATTGCCTAGGACCTCAAGAGCATCATGGAAGTCTGAGAAAAGTTCATGTATAAGGCTATTGCCTTAGCTGACTTAAAATTGCCCCATACAATGGTACATATTAACTTTTAGTGAAGCCTTTAAAAATAACCAACAGGTTGAAAAATGGATTAAAGAAGGCAAATACAGCATCTGCTTTTAGAACTACCAACTCAGGAATTCTCTCAATTGTGAAATCTCATAGAGAAGTTATTTTTCTTCCTCAAAATCCAGTGATGACAAGATTCCTTACTCCAGAGCTGGCGTTTTTATATCATCACCGTCTTGTGAGTCATCATCTGCTCCATCTACTTCTGGTCCATCTACATCCTCATCACCACTCATGTTGTTCATCATCTCAGAGGAATGATCAAAATTAGACAGGTCTTCATCTGAATCATCTTCCCAGGCTTTCCAATTACTAAAGACCCATGCTAACCCAGTTAAGTTTTGCCCTTTCTTTTGTCAATCTTGACCATGACTGGCCAGATTCACCGTTGGTAAACAAAATAAAATCAACCTGTCCATTCATTTATGCTTGGAATCATTTGGATCAATACAGTGAAAAAGATCAATTTCATTTAAGTGTTTAAAATTATCACTGCCTCCAAGACAACTGATGGGAAGTTTAGATTTTTCAAAATTTACAATAACATCTTCACTGTCTTCGACACAAAATTCAGTGAAGGCGTAGTCCCTTGATTGCACCACTTTGCAGCAGCAGGCTGCATGGTGAACTTGAGAGGGGGACCCGGTGAAAGAGAGGGCAGTTCTGACTCCTCTGGGGTCCCCTCCTTGTTTCTCTCAGGCTACAGGGTGTGTCTCCCCTTGGGTCCCCAGAACACACCACACATGGAGAGCGTTGACAACTCTGATCCCAGGACAAAAGGAAGGGGCTAGCCTCACAGTTCCCTATACAAGACTGTAATGGAGGAGATAATAGAGGTGAAATATGGCAAAACATGTTTCCTGATGAGTGGAAAGATACATCCTTTATTGTACATTAACAGTATTGGGCCATTACTCTAAAAATCAGTATCTTCTTGAGGTTGTTTATAATGTTCTAGAACTTGAAGTCAACAGTGTGAGAGTGAAATGAGTCAGCTGGTTGTTTGTTTTTTTCCAAAGGAAGCACTGGAAAGGCTGATTATATGGATTTGGGGTTTGGGAAAAAGAGAGGGCAATGAGTTGGGAATATTGGCAAGAGTGTTCTTGTAATGATAAGCCACAGAACTTACTCCTTAAGAAGGAAACTGTCAATGAAAACTTGTACCAGAGTTAAGCAGGCAAGGAAGACTCTTCAGGACTTGCTACAAAGGGGAGAGACTGAACTCTACTCCACTGAAACAAAAGTTAAGAGGGATTTTAAGTGCTGAGGTGAGCTAGTGAAAAAGTACTGGAGGGTGGGGTTGGTCATAGGAATGTGTCCGACACACTGAATCATTCCTAAGTTTGAAAATGGTTTTCTTTGTGATTACGCCAGCTGCATTTGTTAATAAGCACTTATCAAGTTAGGCTTCTATCCTCCCTTGGGAGATAGGACACTATCTTTCTTGTTGATTACATTTCAAAGATTACTCCCAGGACCTGGAGAAAGACATTCCCGGGTTGTAAAAGTGGTTAGAAGCTGGGAGAAAGTTTAAGTACGTTTCAAAAGGGCAGAGAAAGAATTTGCAATTGCAAGTATTTACAATAAATGCCTAAGAAAAGGAAGGTTAAGGGCTTATAGTCAGGAAGAAACCTGTCTTAAGTTTAGTCTAGCTGAGGGGAATGGTAAGGCTATCTTGGTCCCAGTGAATAGAAAAGGTGGTAAGAGACATGGAAAGCACATCAGGATAAATGGATTATAGCTCCCTATTTGGTCAAATTATCTTAAGTGAGAGCATACTGCTGGGAGTTAGTAGGAAATACAGGTCTTAGAAAGTACTGATATTTTTTGTGGGGCGTGTGTGTGTGTGTGTGTGTGTGTGTGTGTGCGCGCGCGCGTGTGTGTGTGTGTTTCTTTTCTTTTGTTTTGTTTTTTCTTTTGTGACAGTAACTTTTCTGCTCCAGGAAGGAAAAAAGTTGGTGTATTAGAAGCAAAACTGGGTTGCATGTAAGGCAATTTGACATTTGTTCTGAGTGCCTCCTGGACCTTTTTGTACTTGAGTGAATCCTCTGAAGCAAGTAAATTGACTTTGCAAATTATGCCATAATAAGTAAATCTCAAGAAAAGGATGAAAATAATCTAGGGTTCACACACACCAAGTATCAAAAGATGTTCTATATTTTCTCATGGATTATCTCATTTAATCTTCACAACTCTTAGAATTAAGTAAGAATCAGCCCATCATGATGGATGAAGGAACTAAATCTAATGCAGGTTTTAAAAGTTGTTTAATATATTAATCCAACTTAGTGTTCTTTGGTATTAATGAAGATCTCTCTTCATTGTCATTGTCACTATGGAATATGGAACTATAATTATGAGATGGAATGCTTCCTATAAAAACAGCAGATCAAACTTGGTTATTGTGAACTTTTTTCTCTCCAGTGTGATCACTTCCATACTACACTTTCCCAAATGTACATTTTCTTACTAAGTATTTTACTCATAGACAACCACTGTGTAGTTTGTTTTACTCCAGGGAGGGTCACTCCCAACATCTTAGAAACATTTTTTTTTAAATACTGGCATAAGGAATACAAATTTATAGCTATTAACCAAAGAATATACCAGTAAGAACCTGACTAGTAAATTTGCTAAAATAGTTTTTTACTTAAAGCCCTGCATTTTAGTAGAATTGTTTACTTTAATATACAATTTACACTCTCTTAAAGCATTTTTCCATCCATTTCTAAAGTTGATACATACAGGTTACTTTCATTTTAATAACATACTCTAAATCTACTTGATAGATGTAGAGGAGAAAATACAGTTAGTCTGACCTTAAAGTAGTAATTCTTTAGAAGCAAACACTGTATTTCTCCATTTCAATTTTACAGCAACTGTCAATTTAAAGTGTTCCACTGATATGAATATTACCTTACAGGATTTTGATGATATTAGATTTGGAAATATAAACATGTCTGTTTATTTTAACTATAAATCAGCTTTAAAACTGTGTCTTCAATACCAAATACCTTTCCAATTCAAACTGCTTTGTTTTTTGTTTTTTACAGTTACCGTCTAAATACAATAGATGAATCATGTTTAAAAAAATCAAACTAGTTGACTCTGGCTGGCTGTTGATTACTAGAGAATGAAATAATATTGATGGCATAGCTGGGCTCCAGAAAATTGCTAAAATAAATTTAATTCATATTGTAACATCCAAAATCACATTTATCAAGTCATATGCAAGCCCACTCAGTGTGCAGTGACTTGTTTTCATCTGTCAAGATTGCCAGAGTTTTGGATGTGGTTGTCAATCCTCAACATTCTCTAGAAAACTGATCAGAGTTCCATACATTTAAGGAAAGAGAGTAAATAATACACTTACAGATCAAATGATCTGTAACCTTATATCTATTCTGACTTACTGCATCAGAAAACATTGTCTTCACTGCATAAGCCAGTGAGTAGTCATTAGGCTAGCATCTTGTGGGGCTTCACCTCAATGTGGATATTGCATAAGCTACTATATTTCTCCTCACTTCACTTACATTTTTTGTTGTCGTTAGAAAAATGCTCTGGCAAACTGCCACTACTCTGTGGGGATTTCATAAGAATTTAAAATGATATTTGCCAAGTGCAGAGCCTAGATGAATAAGCAGAACAATGTGCAAACTCACTAAGAGAAGACTCCAAAGGGATTTTATAACTTTACAGCTTTGTACTTACTGACTTTGATTTTAACATCATTTCCAAAAGGAATTATTTTGCTTATGACTTTATTTTGAAATAACATATTGTAAGTAGTAAATATAGATACAAAATAAGATAGATAAAAGTGGAATTGTGTATACTCCAAAAATCCCATGGGAGTGTTTATATTACATCAGCTTGGCGAATCTGGGACTACATTTCTCAGAATCATCTTCCCTGTACAGTTTCAGTTTAGCATTGGCCACAAGAGAAATTTGCATAAGAATTGGACCAGTGATTCAGCAGCCATCAACTCCCTAAAAGTCATTATAGTAGAATGCAGAGAAAGACAGCTGCAGAGGAGCTGGTGGGCCCCAGTTTATCCTCACTCTAAATTTTGCTCTTCTTCCTGACCATTGACCCTGCCTTCCAGGCCCACTACACGGTTGGTTGTGAATTCACAGGGGCAGTGACTGTGCACAGGCAACAGCTTTCCTGATACTTCTGTGGCAACCTCTGGATGTTCTGTGTTTCCAGATTCCCTGGAAGCTTTCCCATGGCCCCCTGTGCCAGTGCTTCAGGAGAGCTACTTAGCAACTTCTAATGACCTCTAATGACTTCTAAATTTCCAGCTTCCCTTCATGGACTTACACTCTCAATTCCTCCTACAATCGTGTAATGCCTAATTCTGATAATAAATTCCTGATTGCATACTCATAGCCATTCTGTTTCCTTGATTATAGCCTGACTAATCTATTGAGAATATTTTCGTTAGTATTCATTTGAACACTTGTTTTCTATTATTTTTTATCCATTAATTCAGTCAACACTTGAGAGTCATTTTTAAATTCTTCCTCCCTCCTTCCTTCCTTCATCTTTTCCCTTGGTTCCTTTCCTGTTTGTCTTTATCAGAAAGTAAGCAGCAGGAGAGCAGAGAGTTGTGTTGTGTTTCTGCAACACGCCTCCTGTACCCACGACACATCACCATTGCTTCCTGTACAACAATAACTATTAAGTGACTTAAATAAATAGTACTAAAACTGTGTGATTTAATAATCAAATTCTTAAGATTATCTGTTTTCCTAATGAGTTTTCTGATTATTTGAATCTGAGTTCCCACTACCTTCATCAGTCTCCCTATAGTTAAATGTAACCCAGTGTTGTGTGAACATAATACAGTTTGCCTCCATTTACAGAAACATTCATTGCCTTCTAAAAATAATAAATTATGTGATTTTGTAAATAATCATAAGTCTAAACGTCATTTATAAAAGGCTAAATTAAGAGTGACTGTGGTTATAAATTACATTTGCTCTGTTTTCTTTGTAAAATATTTGGCTTTCTTAAAATCCTTACTCTTTAGGTAATAAAGTAACTAGGAATAGTATATTAGCTGAGTTTAAAAAAAAACATTAAATCAGGAAAAGCTTTTAATCTGGAATATGGCATTATTACATGAAAAGGCTTGAAATAATCATTATTTACTGTTATCCGAAAATGTAATTCTGTGTTGTCCAAATGGTTTTGTTTTTAAAATAGTAATTTGTTATTTTTCAGAGGGGTTAACTCTATTTTCAATAAAACATATCTGAAGTATTCTTACTTTTTCTTGAGGCCATGGATATTGACATAGAATTAGTAAAAACACTCATGGAAATGAGTACAATGAAAAGAATCCTAAAATTCTCTGACACAGGTTATCAATAACCCTTGTTTGTTAAAGGTTACTATGGTGAATCAGAGACTCCTAATCAAAACAATTAAAAAATATATTAGGACTCAGATACAATTTTGAAGCTTGAGCAAAGTAGCTATCTATATGACATTGGCTTGTTTGCTGGAAATTTCTCTAAGTTTGTTTTCTCATACATTTATAATATATAATAAAAATCACATATGTGCTTGTTGAGAAATTACAGATGTAAAAGATGGTATAAGTAGTAGCATTATGAATGTTAATATAGTTATTACTAACAATTATTGATCCTGTTGGCCCTGTACGTTTTTCTTCCCAGGTGTCAGTCCAATTCTACTATTTACCTTTGACAACTATTTACCTGGATCAGCCTCAAATTATCTCTGGTTACCTCCTACAGCCTTTGCTCAAACGAGAAATGTGTAAGAAAGATTTATTTGGCTATATTGGTCATAAAGTCAGCATGGACCCATGACTTTAGGTACTACCACTCACTGACCTGCTTTACTGGGATCCCAAAGTTCCCTCCCTTTTCCAGAAAGACAATATTGTAAATGTGAGCATGTTAAAACTCTGTATTATAATATGATAAATCTCTAAATGCAGACAGACCCTCTCCACCTAAAAGAAGACTTGTGTTTTCCTCCCCTTCATCTTGAACTTGATTTTATGCCAAGAGTGTTTGGTACTATTGAGGTAAACTTATGCAAGAGAATAATTTTTCAGCATTTTTGTCCATGTATTTGTTTTTACTACTCTTAATTTTGCTTTTCTTCTGTAGCCCTTCCATTATTAAAACTACAAAACAAAACAAAACAAGGTGACAGTGTTTTGTTCCAGTGGAAATAACACACAAAATATTTCAGTATTTATTTCAAATTCTCAGTGCTGAGTTCCAAAATATACTCTTGACCTTTACAACATAAACAATATCCTTGAAAAGATTTCAAAACTGATAATGATTTATGTAATTTAAAGTATCAGGGACTGAAGAACTTGTAGCATGAAGTGTATGCAATGAACTCTAGAGAAAGATAAATGCAAGGGGTAATACCAGCTGCCTGAAAGAATAGATCCAAAAGGCATAAGAGCTTAAATACAATGGAATATATTTCTAGCTCAGTTAACTATCCAGTGCAGGTGTTCCTGGTTAATAGGAAGTCTTCTCCATGGGGGGATCCACTGACATAGGCTCCCTCCATCTTGGGGCTCACTCATCCTCTCACACCTCCTTACTATCTGAAACTCAGTCTCCAACCATGTGAAGGTGAAATTGAGTAGAAAGGAAAATCACCTGCTCCTAAAAAGCTTTGTTCCCACATCACTTGCACTCTTATTCTATTTATAATGAACATTCACATAGGGAAACTAAGCCATGGTGTTAATCATATCAGGTTTTTGAGTGGTAATAATGTTTTTCTATATTACTAAATAAAAGTAATAAATTATCATATGTTAAGAGTTATCTTTCAATGTCTAATTGACTCCCAGAGAAGACTCCCTTATCACTAGCATAGAATGACTCCAAAAAAGCAGTTGAAAGGAATAGACTTGCCTCCAAGACAAGATACTTGATAAGGGTGAGCTGATCTACTATGAGTCATTAAACAACTTCCAGAAAAGTGTTTTAATCTCCTTTGTCAGTAAGTACTTGGTTCTCATTAACCCTTACCTTGAAGATTCTGGTACGTGCTTGTTCCTTCCATATGAACACAACCCATGTTTATTATCCCTGGTGCATTAGATGTATAAGCTTTTGAGCATAAATGACTTTTTACAAACTTTGGTCTAACCCTTGCTCCCCATCTAGTATTCATATGTGAGATGGAAATGTGGCTGTATTAGTGTGTCTGAACCTTCAAATGTTCTGTCCTTCAGCTGTATTTAGGAAAATAGGCAGTTAACTCCTTGTTTCTAGTATTGTTAAGTCCTTACTAAGTAATCTGATCTTTGAAAGCTAGAAATAGAGAAGAATAAAAGTACACTTTAGTTGAGACTCTACACCTTGTTTTAGAAATAATTCAAAAACGGGGTGCCTGGGTGGCTTAGTCGGTTAAGCGTCCGACTTTCACTTAGGTCACGATCTCGCGGTTCGTGGGTTCAAGCCCCGTGTTGGGCTCTGTGCTGACTGCCAGCTCAGGGCCTGGAGCCTGTTTCAGTCTGTGACTCCCTCTCTCTCTGACCCTCCCCTGCTCACGCTGTCTCTCTCTCTCTCTCCTAGAAATAAAAAAAAAAGAAAGAAAGAAAAAAGAAATAATTCAAAAACTGTTCTCCAAAGATTCCTGTCTCTGGTTATTCAATCAAACACTAGTCTAGTTATTTCTATGAAGGGACTTTGCAGATTAAATTAAGATTATGAACCAACTGACCTTAAGATAGGAAGCTTCTCCAGGTAGACTTAATATAATCACATGGGCTGTTAAAATTAGAAGAGTAAAATTGAAAAATCAGTCAAAATATGTAGTGGAGGACAGTAGAGGAGCAATGAGGCAAAAAAAAAAAAAAAAAAAAAAAAGGATGTCAGAGACACTTAAACCATGACAAGGATTCAATCCACCGTTGCTCTCTTTGAAGATGGAGGAAGGGGGCTCTGACTTAAGAAATGCAGGCAGCCACTACAAGACATGGATGAGGTAAACTTATACAAAAAAATAATATTTCAGCATTTTTGTTCATGTACTTTTACAGCCTAGCAAAGAAGTGGAAACCTCAGTTCAATAGCCACAGGAAACTGAACTCTTGCAGCTACCTGAATTCTCTTGGAAGTAAATTCAAATACAAAGTCTCTGGAAAGAAATACAGCCCTTCCCATAATTTTGGCTTTTTGAAATCAGAAGTAGAGAACCACGTAAACAATGTGCCTGGACTTCTGACCTACAGAACTGTGAGATAAATAAGTGGCTATTGTTTTAAGCTGCTAAATGTGTGGTAACTTGTTATATCAGCAACAGAAAAATAATACCTGCTTTTATGGGCCAAGAAAACCAGTAGTTTTACATTAGGTAACATAAACTAGTGATGCAAATACCTACTGGTGCATCCTGAAGTTCTAAAAATCACTTCACCAAATGAGGTTTTTAAAATGTTCACAAGAAAACTTCAGAGTGTATTATCAGAGCCTAGTAATATAATTTCACAAGTATTCAGGACTTAAGGGAAATCAGAACAATATATAACACTATTTGAATTTTAACCTTATCATTATTTAACCTGATAATTAAACAATTATTATTATTTAACCTGATAATATAGCTGATTCCCAATCATCTTGGATTGCATTCCAGATGTATGTTTTCAGGCTTTGTAGACTAATGACTTTGGTGTATGTTTTCACCCTCTCAAATTCTGATTCTTTTTTTTAATTTGCTACATGAAACCTTCACATCCCTTGTGTTGAATTGCATTGACAAAACTGCCTCCAGTTCCCAGTGATGATCCATTTTGAGACAACACCACACTCATATTTGAAAACACTTTCTGACGGGACATTTGATATATAAAAATGCTTTAAAAATCAATGAAATTTTAGAAATGGCCACAAAATGATAAAGCAGCAAACTTCAAAATCTTTGTGAAAGTTTTATCTTTGTATCAACAAATATTTATTAAATCTACTGTATATCTGAGATTTAAAAGCTTCTCAAATATAACAGAAAAACAAATTCAAGTTGGATACAGATCTAGGTTTGAATCAAATATTCAACCACTTAAAGCATGTAACTTTAAGTAAGTCACCCAACATCTGGGACTTCAGGGGTCTCATCTATAAAATCATAATAGCAATAATTACTTCACAAACTAGCTATGCAGATTTAGTAAAATGATGTGACCATAGAGGCAGATTAGAGGGATGCAGCCTATAAACCAAAGAATGCCAGCTGCCACCAGAAGCTGGAAGAGGCAAGGAATGCATTCTACCCAGGAGCCTCCAAAGGGAGTGTAGCTCCGTTGATACCTTGATATCATCCCAGTGATACTGATTTTGGATTTCTGCTTCCCAGACCCATGAAAGGATAAATTTCTCTTTTGTTTCTAGTTACTAAGTTTGTCATAATTTGTTAAAGAAGCCACAGGAAACTGACATAATGCTCAATGAAAGTTAGTTTGCTTTCCCATCTTTGGACAAGATGCTGTGGACAAATGCTTTCCCATTCTTGTCTGTATTCATATTGTCTCATTGGGATTTTCATTCCATTTTCATCATTGAAACTAGATATCATATCCATTGAGACATAACTGTGGAATAGCTCTTTCATCCAGTTGCCATTTTACTCAATAAATTTATTTGGTTAAAGTTATATCTCCACCTATTCATTAACAACCAACTCTCTGCTAGCCATTATAGTAGGGAATATGGAGGATGACAAGATGGACCAAGTTCCTACCATGAAAGAATTTATAATCTGGTTTAGTAGTTACAATTGTGTGAGACAATTTGTACTAAATAGGTGAAACATTTTCAGAAAATCAAAGGAGGGAAAGAATTATTCCTACTAGAGAATCAAGGAAAGATCTTATGGAAGGATTCACCTTTGATCTGTGTCTTCAAGATGGCTATACTTTATGCAGATGCAGATACGGTACAGGAAAGAAAAAGAATGGAGGAATTACGAGCAAGGTAAATATATGATGCCATACTGTGCCTGACAAAATGAGGGAGGAAAGGCTGTTTAAGCAGAGAAATAGAATATTCAAGCCAAACAGTCTCTCTGGATGTTGTCTACTCACTTCACATATTTTGAAATCAAGTCTGGTCTTTATTTTTGAAAATCATACTATATTTAATTTTTAAACAATGGTGACTCTATCAGAGCTACAGAAGGCTTTTGGAGATTGTGATATGGGGGACCAGCAGAAATGTCCTCAAGGAATCAGCTAGATCAATTGAGAGACCAATAGGAAAACATACAAGTTGTTGTCTGGATAATTCAAATTATTATCTTTTAACTGTCAAAGTCCTATGTGAAGTTGGTACTGAATGAAAGCAGAAGAGAATGCCAAAGTGTTCCAGTTTGCCTGTATAGTTTTTTTCCTTCCACTGTGTTTTAATAAAAAGCCCCTACAACATTAAAATGTTTACATTATTCTCCTCTTTTCTGGCAAATATGTGAAGCCCAAAGCAGTAAAGCCATGATATGATTTTCATTTAAAAGTCTTGAAAGCATTCAAGCAGCTGAAGACATGGTTTTATCAAAACACAGCTTGCTACTGATTTTAGTGTGACTATTAGGTTTCCTTACACCT
The DNA here is from genome assembly GCA_017311185.1 of Proteles cristata cristata. Classification (NCBI taxonomy): domain Eukaryota; kingdom Metazoa; phylum Chordata; class Mammalia; order Carnivora; family Hyaenidae; genus Proteles; species Proteles cristata. The sequence continues at coordinate 1,612,456 of JAESUZ010004636.1, forward strand.
GAATGTTCTTTAAATCGATCCACTGCTGTAGGTGTTTGGGGCTAAATTGGAAGATCAATATTCATTATCCTGTGTAGATTACCCTGATGCAGACTAAGTCAGAAGAGGAAACGAAGAACAGCAAAACCATCTAGGTGCAGGGGAGAGAGACTGATGAGCTGAGGCAGCAAGGAAGGGACGTTGGACAATTTGCTCCTGGAGCTCGTGTAAATCAACAATGGAAGAAAAAAATGTGAAAAGAAGATGGAGGGAGAACTATGGAGAATCTAGTTCAACTTAAAAAGCTGAGTTTCACTACTAAGTCGGTTGGACAGGTAAGCTTCCTCCTCTTTTTAAAAAAAATTTTTTTTATATAGTTTCTTTTTATTTTTGAGAAAGAGACAGAGCATGACCAGAGGAGGGGCAGAGACATAGGGATACACAGAACCTGAAACAGGCTCCAGGCTCTGAGCTGCCAGCACAGAACCCGATGTGGGGCTCAAACCCACGAACCGTGAGATCATGAGCTAAGCCGAAGTCGAATGCTTAACTTGAGCCACCCAGGCGCCTCCTCCTCTTGATAAGTAAGGAAAATTAACCTTTATATACTCAAAAATAACTGGATATTCTGATATATATATTTCTAACATGTTTCTTTAGCACATGGTTGTAGAATACCAGCTGCAGAATCTGGCTGTGTAGTTTTAACTATTTTGAAGGAAACTGATTAAATGATGGATAGCAGGCCTTCACAGCTATGTAGAATTTTATAATTTACATTTAACATACATAATCAGGGGAGGCTGGATGGCTCAGTTGGTTAAGCAATCGACTTCAGCTCAGGTCATGATCTCATGGTTTGTGAGTTTGAGCCCAGCGAGAGGCTCAGAGCCTGGAGCCTGCTGTGGATTCTGTGTCTCCGCCTCTCTATGCCCCTCCCTTGCTCATGCTCTGTCTCTCTCTGTCTCTCAATAATAAATAAATGTTTTTTTAAAATTGTTTAAAATACATATATAATCACACTTGATTTTCAGTGATGTAACTATAGTAGGTATCAGCTCCACTTTCTAGGCCAGGAAACCATAGATAGTGCCTTGCCAAGGACACCTACCTTCTAATTTGCAGATCTAGGACTCCAACTTAGATCTAGGATGTTTTCCATCAAACTGATAACTGAATGCTATCTACAAAAACTGATGAGGCTATTTTGATGAAAGGCATTGGTAAGAATCAGATAGTATCTAATAGTAACAGTTAATATTTTAAGTGTTTACTATGTTCCATGTACTACTTTATGTGCTTTATCCCCACAACCACCCTGTGAGGTGTTAATATTATCACCATTTTTAATTTCTTAAAGTTTACTTATTTATTTGGAGGGAAACACAGAGAGAAAGGAGAGAGAGAATCCCAAGCAGGCTCCATGCTGTCAGTTCGAAGCCCGATGTGGGGCTTGAACTCATGAACCGTGAGATCATGATTTGAGCTGAAATCAAGAGTTGGTCACTTAACTGACTTAGCCACCCAGATGGCCCATCACCATTGTATTGATGGGCAAATTGAGACAGGTCCCAAAGATCATGTGAAGCCAGGATTTGAATCCAGGGAGCTGAACTTCAGATCTCATGTTCCTAACCAGTAGGCATACTGCTTCACATTCAGATATGTAAGAAACAAAATTACTTTAAGTCTAGTTTCTACTAATAAACTAATAAATGGTCACTCCTTAAATGCTGTGCTTGATTTGATTTGAGCACGTTTACATTTTGTTTCACATGAACCCACAGCCAGAAATGCTCAGCCAAATCAGAATAGGTGATTTGAGTTACTGCAGACACCCAAGTTGGACAATAAGACTTCCCTATTTTATTTTGCTTTGGAGGTGTAAGAGCTAGCCTTAGCAGAATATATAGGTTACTTTGAAAAGACTTAGGAAATATTGCCCATGATCAAAAGTAAAAGTTAATAGGGAGAGATGAAAATGTTCAGATATCTTGCCAATATCTTCTTTATCATTTCTGGCATCTTATTTATCTGAAATGCTCATATAACAAGTGGATCTATAGGTAAATTTCAACTCACTACTCACTTACCTAGGATACATTTCCGAATATCAATCATTTGCATTTCAATAGTAGAGAAGGGTGCTATAGCATGCAGATATCATTTATCCCCTAAGATTTAAAAAGCTGCCTCCCTGATGTTGTGTGGGGCCATGAGGGAAGCCTGGCCAATCAGGTGTGAGCTTTCACCTTTCAGTGGTCAAGCAGGTTGCTTTGGGGAAACTGAAAGAAAGAAAAGCAGAGTGGGTGACTGAGCTTGGCTCTGCTCCAGATGTTAACATCAGAAAGTAAAAGCGGGTTGTAGGGAGAGATTGATTCCAAGATGGCAATGGAGGAAGACCCAGAAGACACTGAACTCACCTCCTTCATGGATACACTGAATCTACACTCACATTTAAAGCAATTCTTTATACATATAAAGTAATTCCTCCTGAAGAAGAGCTGAGGGCTGACTGAACAGCCTCTGCACAACAAACAATAGAGGACTATAAAGGAAGGGCAGGGAAGATAGAGACACAGTAACCACAGGAACCCCAGCCCTGGTACTTTGAACTGCAAGGGGGAGGGAAAGCACTGAAGGACTGGTGCAGATTCTGAGGCACAGGAAAACGAAACAAAACAAAACAGCAGCAGCAGTAGCAACAACAACAACAAGCTGTGGTTTAAAAGGGCAGCTAGAATTTAAATGGACCAGGGCCTGAGTGTCTGCCAAATGGTGGGGGACATATGGAATGCTCTCCAGTGTCAGAAGGGCTGATGTCATTGTTTATGGTCCCCTTACACCTTGACAGCACTGAAGGAAGCAAGCTTCAGGCACCCTAGCCAGCCTGACACCAGCTCCAGCTCCCTGGGGTACACACACAAAAAAAGCCATGGTTAAAAATAAAAATACAACTAGAATATAAAGGAAACAGCCCTAGGAATGTTCTCCAGGGTCTAAAAGACTGACAAGTGGCACTGTTTATGCTCACCCTCCATCCTGATAGCCTAGACAGGGCGGGATACAGTCACCTGGGCCACTGGCGGCTCTAGCAAGCCCTGGGACACTAGCCCACACGTGCCATTCCTGGAGAGACACTCCTCCCACCTGCTTGAGTACCAGACATCTTACCCAGGCAGCCCCAGTGCAACACACACCAGGACACTACAGCTCCAGCCATCTCTCCAAGGTGACATGGGTGAGAAGCACTGCAGGACACAGCAGGCCCAGACCCACTCAGCTCCAGATGACACACCAGAGCACTCCCTCTGCAGCATGCCAGGACTTCCCAAACTATACCTGCCGCAGTTCTAGCTGTCCTGCCAGGTCACTGCTGCATGGAGTCCCCTGGGACCACCAGGCACATGCCTGGCTAAAACTCTTACCATCCTTCCAGGGAATCCCATGCAGTGTGTGCCAGAACAACCCTGTCTGTGCCTGCTTCAACTCCAGCAGTCACATCAAGGTGCACCGTGTGGAGAATGTCATGAGACCCCAGCCTGCACCCATTTCACCTCCAGCTCTCCTGCAAGGGTGCCCCTGTTAGGAATGCCTGAGACCCCGTGGCCAGAGCCCACTTCAGCTTCAGCCCTCCAACCAAAGTGCCCTGTGTGTGGAGTACTCTAGGAAGCCCTGACCCATGCCCACATCAGCACCAGCCATCGCCAGGGAGGCTCTGATGAGAATGCCCTGGTACTCCAAGAACATGCCTACTACAGCTTTGGCTGGACAGCCAAAGCCACCAGACACATGGAATCTACACCAGGGATATCCCTCAGTACTAGGAGAAGTAGCTGTTCTGTCTAATTCAGATAAATAAACACAGAAGGTCAGACAAAGTGAGAAGACAAACGAATATGCTCCACAAACAAAAGAACAAGACAGAACTTCCGAAAACTAAATGAAGCAGAGATAAGCAATCTACTTAAAGCTTAAAAAGTTCAAAGCAATGGTCATAAAGATGGGCTGGAAAGAAGAATGGATGAATTCAGTGAGAACTTCAACAAAGAGACAGAAAAAAAAAACAGAGTTGAAGAATACAATAGCCAAATGAAAAATACAGTAGGGGGAACAACAGCAGATTAGAGGATGCAGAAGAAAAGATCAGATCAGTAATATGCAACACACTGAAAAGCACCCAAGCCGAAGGGGGGAAAAAAAGCATTAAAAAAAATAAGGATAGGTTAAATGATTTCAGGCACAATATCAAGTGTAATATTCACATTTTAGGGATTCCAGAGGACAAAAAAGAAAGAAAGAAACAGAAAATTTGTTTGAAGACATAATAGCTGAAAACTTTTCTAGTCTGGGGAAAGAAATAGGTATCCAAATGCAGGAAGCACAGAAAGCTCCAAACAAAATGAACCCAAGAAGGTCCACACCAAGACATATAATAATTAAAATGTCAAAGATAAAAAATAAAGAGAGAATCTTAAAAGCAGCAAGAAAAAAGCAACCAGTTATGTATAAGGGAAACCCTAGAAGGCTATCAGCTGATTTCTCAGCAATGACTTTGCAGGCTAGGAAGAGTGGCATGATTTTTCAAAATACTGAAAAGATAAAGCCTACAAACCAAGAACACTGTACCAGGCAAGGTTATCAGTCAGAATTGAAGGCGAGAGAAAGAGTTTCCCAAACAAAGGAATTTACCACCACTAAACTGGCCTTACAAGAAATGTTAAAAGGACTTCTTCAGCAGATGAGAAAAGGTCATGACTTGGGGCACCTGGATGGCTCAGTCGAGTGAGCATCCAACTTCAACTCAGGTCATGATCTCACAGTTCATGGGTTCAAGCCCTGCATTGGGTTCTGTGCTGACAGCTAGCTCAGAGCCTGGAGCTTGTCTTCAGATTCTGTGTCTCCTTCTCTCTCTGACCCTCCCCTGCTCATGCTGTCTCTCTCTCTCTCTCAAAAATAAATAAGACATTAAAACAAATTTTTTTAAAAGAGAGAAAAGGTCATGACTAAAAAGTAAGAAAAATATGAAAGGAAAAAAATTCATGAGAAAAAGTAAGCATACAATAAGTTTAGTAGAGCAATCACTTATAAAACAAGTGGGATGATTAAAAAACAAAAGTAGTAACATCAAGTTATATCTAAAAAATCAGGTAAGGGATGCACAATACAAAAAGAGTAAAATGTGACATCAAATATATAAATGTGAAGGAGATGAGTAAAAATATAGTACTTTTATAAAGTGTTTGAACTTAAGTGACCCTCGCTTTACTAAAACTGCTTAATATATACTTAAGATCCTGTGTATGAAACTCATGGTCACCACAACCAAAAGCCTATAACAGATAATAATAATAGTAATAATAATAATAAATAAAGAGAAAGAACTTCAAACATAACTAAAGAGAATTATCAACCACAAGGGAAGAGAGCAAAAGAAGAACAGAAAAGAACTACAAACACAAACAGAAAAACAATTAACAAGATGGCGATAAGAACTTAGTTATCAATAATTACTTTAAAGGTAAATGGTCTAAATGTCCTTATCAAAGGAAATGGGTCGACTGAACTGGTTAAAAAAAAGCCACACAAAACAAAATAAGAAACCAAAAAACTGATCTATCTATAGCCCCCTTACAAGAGACTCCACTTCACATCTAAAGACATACAGCCTGAAAGCAAAGGGATGAGCACAATTATTCTACACAAATGAAAGCAAAACAGGGGCGCCTGGGTGGCTTAGTCGGTTAAGCATCCGACTTTCGCTTAGGTCATGATCTCGCGGTCCATGGGTTCGAGCCCCGCGTCGGGCTCTGTGCTGACTGCCAGCTCAGAGCCTGGAGCCTGTTTCAGTCTGTGACTCCCTCTCTCTCTGACCCTCCCCTGCTCACGCTGTATCTCTCTCTCTCTCTCTCCTAGAAAGAAATAAAACATTAAAAAAATATATTAAAAAAAAAACAAATGAAAGCAAAACAGAAAACAAAACAAAACAAAACAAAAGAAAAAGCCTGGGTAGCAATACTTATATCAGACAAAATAGACTTAAAAGTAAAAAGACTAACAAAAGACACATAAAAGCATTACACAATGATAAATGGGTCATTCCAAGAATATAAGAATTGTTAATATGTATGCATTTAACATATAAGCACCTAAGTACAAAAAGCAATATTAACAGAAATAAAGGGAGAATTGACCATGATACAATAACAGGTGGGAACTAACACCCCACTTACATCAATGGATAGATCATCCAGACAGAAAATCAGTAAGGGAACAATGTCTTTGAATGACATATTAGACTAGATGAAAATAACAGATACATACCCAAGCAACATGAAAAATCTCAAATAAACAATCTAAACTTACACTGGAAGGAACTAGAAAAAGAACAAAGCTCAACATTAGAAAGGAAAGAAATTAAAAGTCAGAATGAGAATACATAAAATCAAGAATAAAAACAATAAAACATCAATGAAATTAAGAGCTGGTTCTTTGAAAAATAAATAAAACTGATAACATTTAACCAGACTTGTCAAAAATAAAAGAAAGTATTTTACTTCCTCCTTGGCCAGTTGGATGCCTTGTACTTCTTTGGGTTGTCTGATGGCTGAGGCTAGGACTTCCAGTATTATGTCGAATAACAGTCATGAGAGTGGACATCCCTGTCTTGTTCCTGACCATAGAGGAAAAGCTCTCAGTTTTTCCCCAGTGAGGATGATATTAGCTGTGTGTTTTTCATATATGGCTTTTATTATGTTGAGGTATGTTCCCTCTAAATCTACTTTGTTGAGGGTTTTTATCATGATTGGATGTTGTACTTTGTCAAATGCCTTTTCTGCATCTATTGAAATGATCATATGGTTCTTATCCTTTCCTTTATTGTGATGTATCACATTGACTTGTGAATATTGAACCACTCTTCCAACTCAAGAATAAATCCCACTGAATTGTAGTGAATGATTTTTTTTTTAATGTATTGTTGGATATGGTTTGCTAGTATTTTGCTCTTTATTTTTGCATCTGTGTTCATCAGGGATATAGGACAGTAGCTCTCTGTCTTTGTGGTGTCCATATTTGGTTTTGGTATCAGGGTAATGCTGGCCTCATAGAATGAATTTGGAAGTTCTCCTTCCTTTTCTATATTTTGGAACGGTTTGAAATAAATAGGTAACTAATTGTTTAAATGTTTGGTAGAATTTGCCGTGAATCCATCTGGTCTTGAACTTTTGTTTGTTGGTAGTTTTTGATCACTGGTTCAATTTCTTTGCTAGTTATCAGTCTGTTCAAGTTTTCCATTTCTTTCTGTTTCAGTTTTGGTAGTTTATATATATTTCTAGGAATTTATCCATTTCTTCTAGGTTGTCCAATTTGTTGGCATATAGTTTTTCATAGTGTTCTCTTATAATTGTATTTCTGTGGTGTTGTTATTTCTCCTTTCTCATTTATGATTTTATTTGAGTCCTTTTTCTTTTCTTTTTGATAAGCCTGCCTAAAGGTTTATCAAATTTATTATTTTTTCAAAAACCAGCTCTGGTTTCATTGATCTGTTCTGTTGTTTTTTAGTTTCTATATTTTTTATTTCTGCTCTAAGATTTATTCTTTCCTTCCTTTTGCTGCCTTTGGCTTTGTTTGTTCTTTTTCTAGCTCCTTTAGGCATAAGGTTAGGTTGTTTGAGATTTTTCATCTTCAGGTAGGCCTATATTGCTATATACTTCACCCTTAGGACTGCTTTTGTGGTATCCCAAAGGTTTTAGATCATTCTGTTTTCATTTGTTTCCATGTACTTTTTTATTTCTTTCTGATTTCCTGGTTGACCCAGTCATTGTTTAGTAGCACTTTGTTTAACCTCCAGGCATTTGTAGTCTTCAGATTTTTTTCTTGTTTTTGACTTGTAGTTTCATAAGCAAAAATATACAATGGAGAAGAGAGTCTTTTCAATAAATGATGTTGGAAAAAATGGATAGCTACATGTAAAAGAATAACACAAAACCACTTTCTTACAGTATATACACATAAAAATTCAAAATGGATTAAAGACCTAAAAGTGAGACCCAAAACCACAAAACTCCTAAAAGCAAACATAGGCAGTAATTTCTTAGACATCAGCCTTAGCAACATATTTATGGATATGTCTCCTCAGGAAAAAGAAACAAAAGCGAAAATAAACTATTTGGACTACACCAAAATTTAAAGCTTTGCACATAGAAAAGGAAAACAAAACAAAAAGACAATTTACTGAATGGAAGAAGATATTTGCAAATGATTTATCCAACAAAGGGTTAATATTGAAAATATATAAAGATTTTATACTAACATCAACATACATAAACAAACAAACAAAAGAATGAAAAACAACCCACCAACTAATCCAATTTAAAAATGAGCAGAAGACCAAAATAGAATTTTTTCCAAAGAAGATGTACAGATCTAACAGACATGTGAAAACATGTTCAACATCACTAATTATCAGGGAAATGCAAATCAAAACCACAATAAGATAAACAACAAAAACAAACCACAATAAGATTTTACTTTATACCATTCATAATAACTATTTTCCAAAAGACCAGAAATAAGTATTGGTGGGGATGTGGAGAAAAATAAACACTCTGCACTGTTGAGGGGAATGTAAGCTGGTGCAGCAACTGTGGAAAACAAAATTTAAAACTAGAATTACCATATGATCCAGCAATTCCACTACTGCATATTTGACCAAACAAAATGAAAACACTAATTTGAAAAGATACACACATCTCGTGTTTAGTGTGATATTATTTACAATAGCCAAGATATAGTAGCAAACTGAGTGTCCATCGATAGATGAACAGAGAAAGATGTGACATGTATGTTCAATGAAATATTGCTCATCCATAAAAATAATAAAATCTTGCCATTTGCAAGATTATGGATGGACCTTGAGTGTATTATGCTAAGTAAAGTAAGTCAGACAGAGAAAGACAAATACTATATGGTTTCATTCATATGGGGAATCTTAAAAGACAAAATGAGTGAACAAAGTAACCAAACAGAAACAGACATATATATAAAGAACTAGGTGTTGGCAGAGTAGGAGAATGGGCAAAATAGGTGAAAGGAATTAAGAAGTATAAACTTCCAGTTTAAAATAAATAAGTGATAGGGGCGCCTGGGCGGCTTAGTCGGTTAAGCGTCCGACTTTCGCTTAGGTCATGATCTCGCGGTTCGCGGGTTCGAGCCCCGCGTCGGGCTCTGTGCTGACTGCCAGCTCAGAGCCAGGAGCCTGTTTCAGAGTCTGTGTTTCCCTGTCTCTCTCTGACCCTCCCCTGCTCACGGTCTCTCCCTCTCTCTCTCTGTCTCCTAGAAATAAATAAAAATATTTTAAAAATAAATAAATAAATAAATAAATAAATAAATAAATAAATAAGTGATAGAAATGGAAAATAAAGCATAGGGGACATAGTCAATAATATTACAATCACATTGGTGACAGATGATCATTACACTTATGATGAACACTGTGTTTATTTTATTATGAACACAATTTGGAATTGTCCAATCAGTATGCTGTGCACTTGAAACTAATATAATCTTGTATATCAAGTACACTTAAATACTAAAAACATTTTAAGTGGGTTGTAGGTTTCTACCTTCTTCAGACAGCTTTCAGACAATTTTAAGAAAATCAGAGAAATGTGTACTGGAGACGTTTTGGTGTATCAGTCAGGGTTCTCTAGAGAAAAAAACATCAAATACTATAGATATAAATAGTGACAGCTTTATGAAATTGGTTCATACTATTGTGGGGACTGGCAAGTTGAAATTTGTAGGGCAGGCCAGCAGGTTAGAAATTCAGGCAGGACTCAGAGGCAGAATTACTTCTCTGGGAAACTTCAGTTTTTGTTCTTAAGGTCTTCAACTAACTGGATCAGATTCGTCCATATTATTGAAGATAATCTCCTTTACTTAAAGTCTACTGATTATAATAAATGTTAATCACACTAAACAATGCCTTCAAAACAGTATCAATACTGATGTTTGATCAAACAGCTGGGCACCACAGCCTAATCAAAGTGATGCACAAAATTAACTCGTCTATTCTTATAGCTCATGTCTATCACTTATCACATATTCATAATGTGCTTGAACCAATAAAGTTAGCTAAATACATAGTATTTACCCTAAATCTTTTTTTCCTGATGTATTCCAATAATACCTCCAACTTATCCTGAAATCTCTGATGCCAAACTTTCCTCCTGCCCTCTGGATATGGAGTTTGTTCCTCTTCTCTCTGGATCTTACTTGTAATGGATCACACAATACTGGTTATATGGCCGGTATATATACGGAAGGAGTGGATGGGATTCCAACCCTAAAATGAAATGCAAATTTTCCTGTCTCTTTCATAATTTTCACTAGAAACTAAAAATAATGATGATTTAAGACACGATTTCACATAACCTTGCTACTGTCTGACATCTACTCCTTTTTGTGGATGGATAATTATAGTGGCTTTACTCATAGTTGCCAAAACTTGGAAGCAACCAATATGTCTTTCAGTTATGGAATAAACTCTGGCATCTCCAGACAATGAAATGCCATGCAGCACTAAAAAAGAAATGAGCTATCAATCCATGAAAAGACATGGGAAAAACTAAAATGCATATTATTAAGTGAAAGAAGCCAGTCTGAAAAGGTTACATAATGTATATGACATTCAGGAGATTCTGGAAAAAACGTGAAACTATGGAGATAATTAAAAGATCAGTGGTTGCCAGTGGTTGGATGAGAGGCAACTAGGCAGAACACAGAGTATGTTTAGTGCAGTGAAAATATTATGTATGGTACCACCAATGATGGATACATGTCATTATATAGTTGTCCAAATCCATAGAAATACAACACCAAGAGTGAACCCTAAGATAAACTCTAATGGGTGATTATGATGTGATTATGATGTGTCTGTGCATGTCCATCAATTGTAACTAATGTCCCATTCTAGCAGGGATATTGATAATGGGGAAGGCAATGTATGTGTGAGGGCAGAGGGTATATGGGAAACCTCTGCGTTTCCCTCTAAATTTTTCTGTGAACCTAAGACTGCTCAAAAAAAAAAAAAAAAAAGCCTTTTTAAAAAAGTGCACAATTAAACTACTGCCCACCTCTTTATCATTCTCCTCTTGTCCACATTAACCTTAGCTCTGTTTTTAGATCTTTCATTTCTAAATCACATTAATTTCTTCCTCAGAGATTTTGTCAACTTTGTTCCCTCTGCTTGGTATGCTCTTTCTCTAGAATTCTAAATGTCTTTTTGTTATCCTTCACATCTCAAATAAGAGTCCGTAAATCTGCCTCTATCTAAATTACTCATTTCCCTCTCAGAACGTACATTCATATCTCATTAACTCACTATATTTTTGTACTTTTTGCTATCTGAAACTACCTCATTCATTTCTTGCTCATCCATGATCTCTCCATACCCTCCTCTAATTCCACAATGATTATGAATGGTTTTGGGATTTTATTTTGCTGTATCCTTGGACCTAGATCAATACTCACTAATTAGTAGGTATTTTGAAATGTTGGTTAAACAAATACGTCTGCAATATTCCATTCTTGAAAAGCAGGAATATGGTGTTAGCCACTCTTGGATGAGGGCTGAGTATGCTGGGTCACAGATGTGCAAAGTTTCGCATTGAATATGGAGAAATCTTTGAGCTGTCATTGAATATAATCACTTTGCCTCATTTTTAATTTAAATACAGAACTCTGGGACACCTGGGTGGCTCAGTCAGTTAAGCATCCAACTCTTGATTTCAGCTCAGGTCATGATCTCACAGTTCATGGGATTGAACCTTGCATCAGGCTCAACACTGAGCATGGAGACTGCTTAGGAGCCTGTTTAAGAGTCTCTCTCTTCTGGGGCGCCTGGATGGCTCAGTCAGTTGAGTGTCCGACTTTAGCTCAGGTCATTATCTTGCAGTTCATGAGTTCAAGCCCTGTGTTAAGCTCTGTGCTGACAGCTCATAGCCTGGAATCTGCTTTGGATTCTGTGTCTCCCTCTCTCTGACCCTCCCCTGCTTGCACTCTGTGTCTCTCTATCAAAAATAAACATTAAAAATTTTTAAAAGAGTCTCTTTTCCCCACTTTCAAAATAAATAAACTTAAAAAAAAACAAATGAAAAAAATACAGATCTTTGAAGTCTGTGGGTTTATTTTGCTAATAATTAAGTAAACTTTTTTGCAACTGTGATAGAAAATGGACAGCCAGGGAAAGGCATGCAGGAAATATTGAAGTAGGCAAAGTATATATTATTTGTCTTTAATTCTTCTGTATGCCATGCTCTTATATTCCCACAACCAGCATCTTTTAACTCCAGGTCCCCTAATGATTATCATGACTATTCTTTTTGTCATTGGAAAATTCTTTGATAAATCCCTATATATGTATTCTCAACTTTAGAATGTTACTTCTTATAGGAGAATGGGAAATTGATTCCCTTGGAGAATTGTATGTTATTATATGAGCAACCTCTGCTTTCAATTTTGCCTGAGCAATAAGTCTTTGATGAAGTTACAGAAGGCACTCCAGGTATGAAGTTAGGTCAACTAGCATCTTATCTTACTGATACCACAAACTATTAATATAGTCTTTTATTTATTTTTGGGGAAACTGGTTTACTCATAAATGAATAAATGAATTATTTATTAAATAATACATAAATATGAATTGGATTAAATATATAAATGTATTAAACAATTAATACATAGATCAACACCTAATGAATACAAATTTTTATATAACATTCATATTCCCTCCTCAGCAATCTTACTTGCAGGTGGTATTAAATTTTGAAGGAATTACTAAGTGGTAAATATATGCAATTACACTGAATGTAACAAATTATCTAGTATGTTATTAGAGAAACTCAAAATTGTTTCTGATAATTTTTCAGCATGAATGATTATTCTTCATTTAAAGAAGAGATTTTTATCTGTGCATTCACCCTCTAATTCCATTATTGTCATTTTAATAAATTAGATTTAGAGCATTGCAATTGCTATTTTAAGGCGTTCAATTAGAGAAGCAATATGTTGTGAATACATCACAAATCTGTGATTAAAAAACACTTTATTCACTTTATTATGCTCTCTAAAAATCAGCTTTTAGTTATTTTCTATGAAAAAGAACTAAGAATTTCAAAATATACTGTGACTGTATGAATTGGAGTGGGAGTAGAAACAAAATTAAAATGCTATGTTAGATTTGAGAACTACTTCACCCAAGATGTCTGCTGTCACCTATGTGCTTTTAGAAAGTAATATCACCTTCATTATCTCTGCTTTGATATGGGTTTAGCATCAGCCTTCAGATACTGAAAATACTCTTCAGATGTGAGACAATAAAATAGAGTCTAGAAAAAGTGACTATATTTTAGACTAAAGAAAATATATTTCATACCCTCAGATCTTCATAAGGAAGTACTATGAAACGGATCCCTACATGAATACCAAGCTTCTGAATTTAGTAGTCTGTTCCTTGAAATTAGACAAAAGCATTTTCAGTTGGTTTTATTTATATTTTTTAATCTAAGGGGAGGAAAATATCTCATTTATTGCACAATTACCCTCTGGTATTGTTACCAGCATGTTTATGCATATGTGTTTATTTACACATTATCTATTATGTGTGTTATCTATTAAAACATCATGCCTAAAACTCTAGGCATGATTTTGTAGAGAGAGAGAGCAAGAGACTATAAGAAAGGTTACATTGTTTTAATGTATATTAATGAATGACTGACCGCCTCACCAGAAAGCTGTTTATAGGAGTCTTTCTGGTCTCCAAATGCATAGCTAGAATACGTTATTTAATGACAATTACGACAGTCTCAGTTTTTTTTTTTAACTCCACCTATTCATATTTTTTATAGTCTTGGCTGCCTCCAGACTCCAAACTGGAGTCATGTTTCTGGGGCATAAATGGTCAAAGGACATTTAGAAAGTACTGGGAGAGAAAAAGCCGACAGAAGCAGTATCTCCTTGACATGAACAGAGAGTAGTGTCTTAGGAAACAGTGAAAAGCTGTAGAGCTTCAGTAGCATTTGTACAGTTAAGGCGCAGCTTGTCTTATTTTCAGTAGGGTGCTGGCTGAACGCAGTGTAAGGACAGCCTGACCCTACAGGAGTGGCCGTTTTGTGGTTGTAAGGTTTCTTATATCCCTGGAGAATGCAAAGTACCCCAAAGAGCCCCATCTGCTTCACATTTTACTACAAGGCAACTTTAGTTCTCCAACATAGTACTAACCAAAGATGGAGTGATAACTTTTTATTTTTTATATATAAAAAGAACTGTCTGAAATGAAAGGGAAGCATTTCAAAGCAAATTGAAAGTTACCTGAAAACAGTAATGTCCAAGGAAGAAGAAAAAAGTAAAGCCAAAACCAAAATGGCTTTTGAAGTTCTTTGTAGGTTTCTGAACTGCCACAGAAATTTAGGGCTGCTATGATGAAATTGAAGTTGAATAATGGAAATAATTAGAAGAGAAAGCCAGTTCATTAAAGAATAAGGTGGTGTGATATCAGTGAGATAATACATTGAGATATCAAAAAATACATATGGAAAAGATTCACAGATATTTGATGCATATGAAATTAAGATTACATTTAGTATGAAAAGAGGATCTCTTCACTTATACAGACTGCAAAAGCCTCCTAAAATGACATTTAGGATTAAAGATCATATAAAACACCTAAATAATGGGTAGTAAGGGGTTGCATATACAGAATTGCACTACTCATGACCCACGGAACTAGATTATTATGTCCTTTTCTAGAAGCAAGACATTAATCTCATGTAAAGATTATATTGGATATAGTGTAGAGATAGGTTTTTCTTTAGATATTTTATTTCTAAGAGTCCTGTAAAATCCTGGGTCTATATATGATCTGTAAAAAGGGCTAAGTCCTTTAATAAAAATTTCCATTGAACGTTTAAAACCATTAGTTCTGTCTGCCAATAAAATGAGAATTAAATTCCTTCTCTATAAAGACTTTCAGAAACCTCTAGTTAGTGACTTTACCACCTTTCAAGTTTGAGAGCTTAACAGTCTTCAACTAATCATGCACTCTCAGGAATAAATCCAAGCTTCCTTGGGCCTGAAGCTTATACATTGGGGAGGGAGCACTTTAAGAAAAAGAATACAAAATTATAAATACAAAATGAAGCATAGGACCTTAGAGGTAAATGAGTGTGACGAGACTTATGCCTCATCATGGTTTGAGGTAAATCAGTCCCTACGATGTAACTTAAGGAAGCTAGATCGTTTGTTGGCTTACATTTGTTATAACATGATATGCAACTGAGCAAGCAATCTGTGTTATCCTAGAATTGTAGTTAAACCCTCAAAGATAACAGCAATGGATGATAAATATCCTAAATTCTAAGGAGAGTCTCCAGATACATCCATGGAAATTTACTAAGAGGTAACCCAGGTAATCCTTTGACCACTTTCTCCCACAGCCATAACTAGCCCTTGTAAGATTAGTTAGAGACTTATTATGGAAGTTTTTAAATGAAATTTATAGGATCAGAGAGTCCTGTGGGCTTTTTCACCAATCAATCCATGTTGAAGGGGGATCCAAAAGATTGGAGAGACAGGTGTCTTCTATCTTGGCTTAGATGTTTGCTAACCTGGAGGTATTCAATGTCTAGCTTTTCCTGGCATGAAAGGATCCATAGGAGAAATCTACATATGTTCTCAGGAATTAGAAGCATAAAATAAACAAAGAGGTTACTTAGAGTAGGCTACAATGGTAGCAACTGAAGAAGCCACACAACCAGTGTTTGGTACTGCAAAGATACATGAATTTTGGTGTCCTAAGTAGACAAGACTTTTTAACACCTGAAAATTAAACTTTTCAGTTTCTCCAAAGTGATCATAAAGGGTCATCAAATATGAGAAAAAGTGCTCTGAACTGTTTGCATGTTTGAAGTCCATAGTGAAAGAAAGATAAAATTCTTTCTTGTTCTCTGTGGAGTGTTTGTCATTGAGTTAGGGACTTATACTTAGAAGTCATGTATTTTTAAGTTCTCTTACAATGAGCTCTTAAACTCCTTGCAAAGAATTAAGTTTATGCTTTTTTATATTTCCTATACCATTTGATATAATGCTTTCAATATTGTATCTGCTTCATAAATACTCATTGATTACTTACCTTCATTGTCAATTTGACACTGAGGGTTTGAAGGGGTAGTTTTCTGACTGACTTAGCACAGACACACAGCTAATTCCCTGCGTTTTGTATTATTTCAATGAAATAGAAATGTTTTCACAATCCTGGAAAGTCAGCATTTTTTCTATTCCTTTCAGGCATTTTGAATATATAGCAGTGAGGGTTTGTTACCTATGATCCAACCACTGCTGGATAATGAAATCCATACGTACTCTCTACAGGAACAGGAAAACTCAAATTTTTGCCGTACTTTTCCTTCATCTGATTCCTAGATATAGGCACTGAATTGCTGATGATAATGCAATTATGTCCCAGCTTTGAAATGCCAGCTGTCAATTTTTCCGTAGCACCTTTGAAATGTGACACTATCTCTCATTTGAACCAATTCCTCAGCTTTCACACCTAACACAATTTCCTCTGATGACACTTAGTATTGTTTTGAAACATTCGACACATGTTTTAAATAAGGAAAATTTCACAATTTATAAACCCATTAATTTATAAACCCTTTAAATTAAAACCATAAGAATTCCTGAGCATCAAAAGAAGGAGCTCACATAGGATCTTCAAAAGATATCCCCAGGACGTGAACAAACTGGGAAACCGTGAACAAACTGAATGAACAGTTCACTAACAGTGAACAAACTGTTCACAAACACTGAAAAACCTGGGAAAGACTTCTCCATAATCAGATTACCACTAAAACCAGAGACTAAATGGGGCACCTGGGTGGCTCAGTCAGTTAAACGTCCGACTTCGGCTCAGGTCAGGATCTCACGGTTTGTGGGTTCAAGCCCCGCGTTGGTCTCTGTGCTGCCAGCCAGCTCAGAGCCTGGAGTCTGTTTCAGATTCTGTGTGTCTTTCTCTCTCTGACTCTCCTCCACTTATGCTGTCTCTCTCTCTCAAAAATAAATTTAAAAAAATTAAAAAAAAAATAGAGACTAAATGTTCTAAGTTTGTTTCTGCTCAATCAACTAACCACACCATCCGGCCCCATGGCTTCTGCTCTTCTGTTATTGAAAACCAAAGGAACCCTATCTGGCTGGATGAAACAGATCTTCCCTTGCACAAATAGCCTTTGATTTTCCCACAGCATTCCTTATACTTTCCCTCTTTCTCAGTGAGAGAACCAATCTCCTTCCCAGGGATATGGAAGTCCAAGCCTCCAGTACCTGGGTAGTCCTATCTTCATAGGTCCTCAGAGAACTTACCCTCATACATTCCTCACAGGAAGCTGGAGTTTTCTTCCTTATGTCTTACCTGCCAATCCTCTCTCATCATTGAATGAAATCTCTGAATAACAACTCTGTTGTTAACAACTCGGATGCTTAGCTGTTGCCACTGCCCCAATGTCCTGAGGACTGGAAATCACACTCTCCAAGAGCAGACACTTGTCAAAGGGAAGGAGGTGTGCCAGGTCCTCAGAATATCCCCTGCTCCTCAGTGCCCTTCTCCCCCAGAACTGGTCTCCCTTCACTTCCAAATCTCAGCAGTCATCCATTTTTACTTTTCTGTATGAAATATTTTATATTATATGGAGATGATATATTAGGTATCACATGATTGTGTATTTGTAATTTGATTGTTAGTTGTGATACAACTAATATAAATGTAAAGACAGTGAAATCTGCCTCCTACTGATCTAAGTCCCAGATGATCATAAGGTAATTACTTCCTAGTTTTTCCCCATGAACAAACTCACACAAAGAAGGGAAAAGCATTATCTCAACACCATTTGAGATACTACGGGGCAACCAAAAATATTCTTATTTATTACTCTTTCCATGATTCCACATTTTACATGATTTAAACTCTAACACAGTAAAAATGAACTGAAAAGTTTCAAAATTGTTTTGATGAGTCTTTAAAAAAATGACAGACTGATTTAAAAAGTACAGCTTACCTCCAAGGTAGTTATGAAGCCACTAAAGAATACTTGTGTCAAGAAAGAAGATGCCTTTCAACCACAAGATTCCTTTCCAAAATCATACATATAGTCATTCTTTACGGTCAGTATTTGATCAGGTATACCAATTAAATCATCACAGTACTAAATTCTACTAATTTATACTTGAAAAATCATGCATGAACCTGTGTTTTAAAGAAATACACCAGCAATCACCTGAAACCTTTTCAACATCAATACATTACTTCTCATAATTCCATGAGATAAGAACTATTATTATCTCCATTTTACAGTGAGGGAATTGAGGCATGAAGAACAGTCCTACTTTGAAACCAGGCTTGACTGTGACTTCAAAGTCCCCATGCTTAACCACTAAAACGAAGAAATTTATTCTAGGGGGCCTGAGTGGCTCAGCTGGTTAAGTGTCCGATTCTTGATTTCAGCTCAGGTCATAATCTCAAGGTCATAAGATCAAGCCCTACAGCAGGCTCCATGCTCTGGAGACATTCTCTCTCTCTCTCTCTCCGCCCCCCCTCTCTCTGTCAAAAAAAGAAAAAAGAAATTTTTCTATTATAAAATACTTTTAGACATGAATAAAAGAAGCAATATAAAATGGGTCAATGCTTTGAATAAATTTATAGGTAGTGTGACACATCTCTCAGTATATAACACTTACTGGATTTAAAAAGAATAGAGCTGCCAATCACCTCAAACTGACTAGAATAATCACATGGAAAAGCTCTTTGCAAAGTGAAGGAAGAAGGGATGCTAAAAGTAATTAAGATAAAGTTTCATTGTCTCCACTTTACATATGAGATCTTACAGACACTAAGAGGTAAGGATCTGTTCTTTTTATTTTATTATGTGCAGAATAATTATATTTATCACTGGATATTTTTTCAAACCAGATCTATTCTTTATAGAAGAAAAGGGTAGAATTTACTTTAAATTCTGGGATGTCAAATATAAACTCCAAAGTTTAGTGTTTCTGTTTTTTAATTTGAAGCTGCTCTGACAAAGTCTAGACATAAATAATAATAAAAGTAAGAAACGTTATTGTATCAAATTGCATATTTACATTAAATTTTAAAAACTTGGACATTTAGAAACATTTAATAACAAGATTAATTTGTATCTAAAAATATTATTTAATTAAGATAATCTGAATGTCAAAGACAATAAATGATAAACTGATTAATTTGGTTTCTAAAATGTAGATGAACGTTCTTTCTTACTAAAAGAAAACACACAAAAAATAGTGTTTATAGTAAAAGAAACATTCCAATCCCTAACATTAACATTGATCAGTTGACTGTAAAACACTGTTTCTTAACTTCAGTTTTTCAATACGGGAAAGGGAGTGCATTTCCTCAGTAGGAGATGCAGGAAATTGCAGAATATTACATTTAATGTACTGAAAAATCTATTTGATAAAAGAATGAATGCATGCTCTGTACTTTAGAGTTATCCACATTTAATATTCCCTACTTATTCACCTGATTTATTTGATTTTTGCTCTTTTTAAAGAAAAGTGGTGATATTTCAATTACCATAAATATGCAGTATTCATTGTTAAAATATATACATAGTGCTTGGGTTAGTGCTCTAGACTGTAAACTTGGGGTTGAATAGATAACTGAATGGAGAAATAATTTTAGAAATTATTGAGCTGTTGCTAATTATTGCACAGGACAATTCAAAGGTCAGTAAAATGACAGTTTAACTTCTTTCGTGCAATAGAGGAGGAAAGAGCCAAGATTTTTGTTATGTCAGCCATTGTACTTTTCTTTTCCAAAATATCTATATTGGGTTCTATTTATAATTTCTATCTTTTAATTAATATTCTCTATTTTCAGACATTGTCCTCACACTCTCCTTTTTCTTCTTTCAGCATAATTAGTTTTTAAAACATATTTATAGTGCCCACTTTGATGGCTGTCAGGGATATCTGACAGCTAGGTCTCCTCAAAGGCAATTTCTGTTGCTTGCTTTTTTCCTCTGTGTGTGCGCTACATGTTCCTGTTTATTTCCATGACTCAGTTTTTTTTTTTTCCCTGAAAACTGGTCATCTTAGATAATACATGGTAGCAACTCTACATTTCTTCTCCACCTCCTATTTGGGCCTTGTTTGCCTATTTGTTTATTTAGAGACTTGTCTGGAATGTTTTATTAAAGTCTATCTCTTCTGCACTGTGCAGCCTCTGATATTGCTCCACAAGTTCACAGTCACCTTGGCATGGTGATGCTTCCAGCAGAGGTTTGTGTCTTTCCCTGATTTCAGTTAAACTGTCAGCCTCTCTAGGTACCAAACACAGTTGTTAGCCTCAGGGATTTGCTGGTTGATTTCTCTATTGTTTTAACGATGCTTCAGGACAGAAACTGCTTGCTGGTCTTAGCCAATTAAATGTGAGTCTCTTTGCATGAGGCCAGTCTTTGAGGTTTTTTCCAATCCCAGGAAGGCTCTTCTTAGCCATCTTCCTCTGATTCTCTCTGGTGAACTTATGGCTGGTCTACAGTCTAGCTTGTTACTCTCACTGAGTAACAGCTTCCTCTTAAATACTTACTACCAACATTTCGTTATTTTCAAAGGTGCCCCTAGGCCTGGACTTGCCCACACTCTGAAAAGGTCAATTTCCTCCAAGACAGCTTCAGACCTGTCTGTTTCTATGGCCTGCTGCTGTTTCTAGGCAAAACTCCCGTGCCACTTCTTAGAAGACAGAAGCAAAAACAGTGGCTCACTTTTCTCAGACTGACACCTTAGGTAGAGGCAGCAGCCTCTGGTCTTCTCTGTTTGTGCCTCTCAGGCTGAAATCTCTGTCCTGACTCTTTGGGTTAATGTTTCCATTAGTGGGGGCTGCGCAGAGGACTACAGCTGCAGACTAGACCTCCCAGGTGCTGTTGTCTGGAACGGATCTTCAGTAACACAAAGCTTGTTGGGCGGACAGGGGATGACAAATGTTGGTGACCTCCTTCTTCTGGGCAGATACTGTATCCCTTGACTGGGAGTTGAGGAGAGAGGGAGCCCCATCTCCTTGGATGCCATCTTTTGTGAGTGAAGCTTCTATTGTGCTGAGGCGGGTTGTGGCTGAAACGCCTCCGATTCTCACTGTCCTCAGTGAGATTTAGTAGATTTCTTTGAATAAATGTATCTTCCAGATATCTAGATAAATAGAAATTTTTACCATATATAATTATTCCACTGAAGAGAGAGTCCATGGAGCTCCTTACACTGTTATTTTGTAGATACTGTATATTTTAATGTTTACCTTGTTGGGGGGTTTAAAGCACTAATGGAGTCAATTTTATTTTCAAGAGCAGTGTGCAAAATTAGTAAAGCATTTAATAAATGTAAATCATGATAGGAGAAGCATTTAGTAAATGCAAATCATTCCTTTACTGTTGAAGAATTACTGCTTAATAGACTACAAAAGTTCTTTATATAACATAATTTGATGAATTTCAGGTATTAAATTAGTGTTCACTATTTTATAATAAAATAATACAAACCAAAATGGACCAAATACTTTGTTTTTGTTTTAAAAAGCTTTAAGAACTGAAAGAGTGAACTGTATTTTATGGCAACTCTTTACTCACGTCTGACAAAAATATGTCCAACCACAAATGAAATCTAACCTGTCCAGCTGCCCTGGGAACCAATCAGTCAGCACCAACATTTCAGGAGGGACCACTCATAACTAAGCATTGGTTGAACCATTTGAAAAGCAAAACAAAACAAAGCACCTACAGATTTTGCCAGGCATATCTAGAAAAACAAAAATAAAACTCCCTTGTAACAGTAATATATTCACATCTTATATGTCAATATATTTCACAGAAGCCCAAGATAGGCAAGTTGCCAAAAACTAAACATGTTCTTTAAGAAATGTAAAAGCAAATACATACTATCTGATATTTTTAAATAAGAGATTCTGTGTGCTCTATAGTACGGTAAATTGTGGGTGACTTCCATGGTTTGTTTCTCAGATTTTACATTTTCAAGCTGTCTTAATTTTTCAAGTTCTAGTTTATGGCCAGTAGAGGAACTAGCATAGATACAGCCATACACACATACACACAAGCATGTATAAACACACATATGCACACACTCCCACACACACACCCATGAGACAGAGATAGGGCCTGCTTAATATATTTAGTTGACCTCTCCAAGAATTTCTGCATTCTTGTGTGTGTTTTGCATTTTCTTTTTTCCTAATGTTTATTTTGAGAGAGAGTGCACGCGTGCGCACAAGCATGACCATGAGCAGGGCAGGGGCAGAGACAGATTCTGCGTGCTGACAGCAGTGAGCCCTCTGCAGGGCTCAAACTCACAAACCATGAGATTATGGCTTGAGCTAAAGTCTGACGCTCAACCAACTGGGCCATCCAGGCGCTTCTGCATTTTCACTACTCTTTGTCTACATGTCTAGCTGGAAATTTTTCTTTATTCCTCATGTTTCAAATTATGTGTACTTTTTTCATTTTGAATATAAAAGTCTTTCATTAAATCTAGAAAATTCTTATCCATTGCCTCTTCCCCCTTTCAATTTCTCCTTCTTAGTCTGAACATTATCTGTATGTCTTGTTTACATATTTTATATATCTTTATTCCACTCCACATTGCCTATCAGTGATCTTCTCAGGTCTATAATCTAGTTCATTGACATCTTTTCATCTGAGACTACTTTGCTCTTTAACCCATCACTGAGCTTTTAAGAATTTTAGTTTTCATTTCCAGTTGTATTTAGCTATTTTTCAAATACGGCTTTTCTTTTTTCATTTATCTTACTTATGGTTGTTATTCTCACTTATCTCTCTAGTTCTATTATCTCACATTATTGGAGTATTAATTCTGGCACCTGTTATTATATCTCTTGGTTCTAAAATTCATCAGATTGTTGGTTATTTTTTAACTGTAGAATACTGGAGCTTTTACCAAGACTGTAAAGGCAAATCTTTCACTCATTAAGAATTTAAAAACAAACAAAATAAAAGAACGCCACTATGCCTACTAAGGAATTGACTAGCAGAAGGAAGGATAGTCTTTCCCTAAACTCTAAGTCATAAGTGGCTCTCTTGCACTGGATCTTAATTCTGAAAGCCTTTGAAAAGCAATAGCTCTTTCCTGTGCAGATATACTATCCAATAAAAAGACAAGATTTTAGGAGATTCTAGAAAGTACTAGGAGGTCCATGACTGTGGATGCAGAAATACTCTAGTACATTTTGTCAAACATACCTCAATATCTGTGGTTAAGGAAGTTGCTTCTAAGGGAGGAGGAATTAGCTATTTATGACTTGAATGTTTCATACATTTAAAAAGAGATAATTTTCAGAAGATTCATAATTTGCTAAGATATAAATCTAAGGGATAGAATTTAAAGTTTATATCAGAGGCACTTGGGTGGCTCAGTCAGTTAAACATCTCTTGTTTTATTAAAAAGCTTTTTTTAAATGTTTTATTTATTTTTGAGAGAGAGATAGAGACAGCATGAGCAGGGGAGGGTCAGAGAGAGAGGGAAACACAGAATCTGAAGACAGGCTCCAGGCTCTGATCTAGCTGTCAGCACAGAGCCCGACACAGGACTCAAACCCAGGAACTGTGAGATCATGCCCTGAGCTGAAGTCAGACGCTTAGCCAACTGAGCCACCCAGGTGCCCCAAGAATCTGACTGTTGATTTTGGCTCAGGCCAAAATCAAGCCATAATCCTAAAGTTGTGGGATTGAGCCCCACGCTGGGCTCTGTGCTTAGCATGGAGTCTACTTAGGATTATCTCTCGTTCTCTCACTCTCTCACTCTCTCTCTTTCTCTCTCTCTCCCTTTGCCCTCTCCCCAACTCATGCTCTCTCTCTCTTAAAATAAATAAATAAATAAATAAATAAATAAATAAAGGTTATCTCAAATATCAAAAGTCAGAAGCAGAGATGCATCAAAATATTTTTAAGTCTCTGGGCGCCTGGGTGGCTTAGTCGGTTAAACGTCAGACTTTCACTTAGGTCGTGATCTCGCGGTTTGTGGGTTTGAGCCCCGCGTCGGGCTCTGTGCTGACTGCCAGCTAGGAGCCTGGAGCCTGTTTCAGAGTCTGTGACTCCCTCTCTCTCTGACCCTCCCCTGCTCGCTCTGTCTCTCTCTCTCTCTTAGAAATAAAGCATTAAAAAATTAAAAAAAAAATATTTTTAAGTCTCAAATCTGGCTCAAGCTATAAAATTCATCCTCAATTTGTATTAATGATATGGCCTTGGAGATTTCATGGTAAAAATAATAAAATCAGTAAAATGAAGAGACATTTTCTAGATCTTTTATCCTCTGTCATTTCACATCTATTCATATCTGGATATTCATCCATCTATATACAAATATTTTTGAGCTCCTGCTCTTACATGGAAGGCTTACAGGCATAAATAACAAATCAAATAGATTCTATGCTAAGATTGAGTAGAAGCCATTGAAAAAGAGGTAATTTTAAACATTAAAATAATAAAACATTTGCTGATTTCTGAGTTCTGTACTGTTATTTATATGCATTATATCGGTCAGTCCATAAAACAACCCTAAGAAATGCCCTCCCACTTGCTACAGATAAGAAATCTTAGGACAGAGAGATTAATTTGCCTGTGGATGCTAAATGGTAGACTTTGGATTAAATCCAGACAGGGTGATTTGGGAGGCGGGTTTATGGAAGGTTTTCTGGAGGAAGTTACATCATAACTAAAACTTGAAGCATTTAGTGCCAACTGAGACTGGAGGGATGCTCTAAGAATAAAGAAGCATGTGAACAAGCCATGAGGCAAAGAAAAAGACATGCCATATTTGGAAACTTTAAAATGTTTAGGTCTAGCCTGTCAAAATGTGCCAGCAAGGGGACAGCAGGAAGAAGATGCTCAAAAACTAAAGGGCCTCATGAAAGAAAGGTTGAGCTTTGATAATGGGGTTACTTTAAGTGCAACGTAAACTGCACATCAGTTTTAAGTTGAGGAATGGGCAATATATTACAGGGAACTCAGATCAGTTTAGGTCACTGCAATAATCCAGGTGAGAGACAATATTTATTCAAACCCATGTAGTCACTGTGGTGCTGGACAAAGCTGGGCAGCCTTGAGAATAAAAGATAGAAAGTAAAATGGGAGGACTGGTGGATGTGGGGGGAGGAGGGGTGGGCATGGAGGAGGGCACTTGTGGGGATGAGCACTGGGTGTTATGTGGAAACTAATTTGACAATAAACTATTTGTAAAAAAAAAAAAAAAAAAAAAGAAAGTAAAATGGACAAGACTTCTAGTTTCTTGGATATCAGAGTAGAAAAAGAATAAATAGACGTGGATGATACTCAGTTTTCCAGCTTGAATAACCAGGAAAATGGTGCTATCATTAATGGGGACCTAGAACATAAGCATAGGGACATATTTAGAGGAATAGGATGGTTTTATTTGCTATATAAACACGCCAACCTAGGCGACTGGTCAATGCAGGAAGAGTTATGCAGAAAGGATTTTACAATGAAAGAGACTGGAACTTGAAATGTTGATTGGGGACTCTGCAAACCAGAGATAGCTGAGTGGATGAGATTGCAAAAAAGAGGCTTGAAATGAGATGCAAATTATACCCAAGACAGATACATGGAGTAAAATGCTTTGAAAGACAAAAGGGGAAGAAAAGCTTGAAAAAGACCTGATAGAAAATGAGGTAGCCTGGGGGGGTGGGGGGGTGGGGGAAGGCTGAAAACAAGATGGGAAACGAATTTTAAATTTGTTACTGGCATTGTAAGAAATATAAAAAAAAAAACTAAATGAACAAACTTAGAAGAGTTCTGACTTTCCCTTTTTATTTAATACAAAAACTGGTAGGGTACTAAATGTTGCTCCAAGCTTCACACTAAGATCTAAACATGCTACCTAAATTGGAACTTGTCTCTGCCAAGGAATATGATAAACTAACTAATACAATGCTTTACTGAAAAAACTACCCATAAAAAAAGAGAAAATAGAAGCCAGAAAACGGGATCCCTAAGAGAAATAAGGAAGTAGATACAGAGAATGCTTTTAAAGTCATCACTATGAGTATAATCTGAATGAAAAGGCAAAGTATGACAAAGACAAAATTAAGTACTGCATCAAAATACAAGAAAAAGCCTCAATGCTATTCCCAAAGCATTAGCAATAATTGCTCTCGTTTTGATTTTTAAAAACCACTTGTTGGGGCGCCTGGGTGGCTAAGTCGGTTAAGCATCCGACTTTTCCCTTGGGTCATGATCTCGCGGTTCGTGGGTTCGGGCCCCGCATCGGGCTCTGTGCTGACTGCCAGCTCAGAGCCTGGAGCCTGTTTCAGTCTGTGACTCCCTCTCTCTCTGACCTCCCCTGCTCACGCTGTCTCTCTCTCTCTCTAGAAATAAATAAAACATTAAAAAAAAAAAACCACTTGTTGATACCTAATTTTGATCACTAAAAGTTAACATAAGTATAAATTTATACTTAACATAGAGTTCTTTATGATATGAAAGCAAAATCATATTAAAAAGCAAGTATATATCAGTAACAATTTGATGTTTCCTTAGAGAGGGAAACCAGTACTTCCTGGTATCTCTTTTCTTTCCCATTCATAGTTTCACATGGTTACATATTTTTACATATGTAAAATGTATGTAAATGTAAAAAAAATGTAAAATTTTACATATTTTTCTACATAAACAATATTTACACATTTTTTCCTTAGATTGCCCAAGCAAGGAGCCAATTTGCTAACTTAGGCTTTCAATATTTTAATAATGAAGATCTAACAAAAATGTTACAATCTATCATAACCACTAATATAGCAAATAATTATCTTTCAAAAATTTACAAATCTAGAGATTAATATACAAATTCAATTAAGTTGCATATTCCCAACAGTGTTTAAGGAAAGGTCAAGGCTAAGAGAAGTACATGATTCAAGAAGACTGCTTTGATCAACTTAAATGTTTCTAAAAGGTTGAATATATTGAGAACATAAATGGTTCTGTTGGACTTGGCAATGATGATCTTGCTTCAGATCATTGCTGGCCTTGGCCAAGTAATGGTAAGAGCAGATTTTGGATTTCAGAGGTTTGAATGAGTGGATTTGAAATAGAGTCATCACTACTGGTATCACTTTTGAGAAATATGCCTATGTAAAGAAAACAGAAGAGGGGTCATGCAAGGGGATTCTGACGATAGAATTCCTAAAGCATGTTTATGGACTAATAGTATAATGCCAGTGATTAGATGAAATTTTTACTCCCTTATTTCCACAGAAAATGTTTTTCCTTTGTTTACATATTCCTAAATCTAGATAAACATATGCATTTCTTATAATTACTAATGAACAGTGTCCACAGATTCCCCTGTGGTCTTTCTCATATTTTACTAAGATGTTGATTGCAGTGGAATTATACAACAGAATTTACATTGCTGTATTTATAGCTGATGATCAAGTTGTTGTCCACAGTTCCTACATCAGTCCCCAGTATTCATTCATCTACCCACACATCATCCATTCATCCATTCAGCTTGTTTCTGTAGGCTTACTCTGTGCAAGAAATTAAACTAGTGTGGACTTTCCAGACTGAGGCATCTGAATTCTGATCTTCTCTGTCTCTTATCTTATTCTATTATACTGTTAACTAATTCAGAATATGAAGAACAAACAACTAAACAAAGAAATCACCTCCTACATAGACTATATGAAGTCTTCCCTCCTTTCTTTGCCTCCACAAGAAGAAACTATAACAAAAATAAGATTACATTCAAAACATTTAATTTTGTAAATAAAGTGAAGAGGCAAACACAAACTCTGAAAAATATTTATAATATATGGAAAAATGTAGCTGATATTCTTAGAAGATTTAAGAAACCATTTAGAAAAAAAAAGATTACCAAATTGGAAAATGATGAATAGGCAATTCCTCAAGAAATAAAAAAGCAGAGGATAAGATAACTGTTTAACTTCCTAATAATAAAATATTAAGCAACAATGAGAAAACTTATTTTCCTTTTTATATTATCAATGAATATGAAGAATATTAGAACCTAGTGTTGGTGAAATATTTAGAAACTGACACTTTCCTATAATGAGTGCTAAGGGGAGGGTCAACTGGTACAGCTTTTTTTTGAGGACAATGTTGATAACCTGTATTAAATCTTACAGTGTGAATTCTTTTGACCCTAGTAATACCATACCAAATAAAATGTTTTATTAAGGAATTCATTAAAATTCAATGCAAAGATTCATGAAAAGAGTGGAGAGCTATGCTATTTATAATTGCAAAAAAAAAAAATCCTAGAAATACTTAAATGTCCTTCAATATATATATTGAATATTATATTCCAAAGATATATTCCAACATATGAAGAATTTGGTTAAAGAAATTATATTGTTTGTTTTAATTTTTTTAATGTTTATTTATTTCTGAGAGAGAGAGAAAGAGAGAGAAAGACAGCGTGAGCAGGGGAAAGTCAGAGAGAGAGGGTGATGTGATACAGAATCTGAAACAGGCTTCAGGCTCTGAGCTAGCTGTCAGCACACAGAGCCTGATGCAGGGCTCGAACCCACGAACCATGAGATCATGACCTGAGCCGAAGTTGGACGCTTTACCTACTGAGCCACCCAGGTGCCCCTAAAAAGATTATATTGTATGTTTATAATGGACTACACAAAAAAATTATCTCATAAATAATATTTATATGTGTATTATATTCATTACTGATAATATACATTTAAAACATAAATATATTTATCTGAATATCTATATAAAACATTTATATTTAAACATATATATTTATATTAGATATGCACACATTTATTTATATTCATATGGAGAAAAAGGAATTAATGTAACAATAATAATATTTTAATGGAGAGATTATTGTTGATTTTTGTCATGTGTTTTTCACAATTTTTTGCACTGAGCACATATCACTGTTTCTCAAATCCATAAAATTAAAAAAAAGCTTTTTAATAATTTTGAGTTTAAATATCTTCAACAACATGGGAAAACAAATATGGAACCCCCTGATGAACTAGTAGGTAAGAGACGTTTTGGGGAAGAATATTAAGTAAGATTCAATTAAAGAGTGGCTAACATTAGATGAATAGACAATGAAGATGTGATATACATATACAATGGAATATTATTCAACCACCAAAAAGAAGGAAATCCCACCATTTACAACATGGACAGACCTTAAGGACATTATGATAAGTGAGAAAAGTCACTTATATGTAGAATCTAAAAAAGGCAAACTTGGAAAAACAGAGTAAAATGATGGTTGACAGGGGCTGGGGAGTGGTGGAATAGGACAGATGTTTAAAGATACAAACTTGCAACTAATAAATAAATCCTAGAGATCTAATACACAGTATAGTGAATATAGACAACAATATTGTTTTATAATCGTCAAACTTGCTAAGCGACTTGATCTTAATTATTCCTACCACAAGCATTAAGTGTCACGTGGTAGAGGTGCTAACTATTGCTACCATAGCAATCATCTTGTAAGATATGAATGAGCCAAATCACTATGTTGTACACCTTAAATTTAAACAATGTTATATGTCAATTAAAAAAAGAGAGTCATCAAAACAAAATAGGTAACAAGAAAGTATTAATCAAGAAGGGAGTGCTTTGTTCAAAGAATGTTCTATACCTGCAGAAGATGAATCCTTGGAGTAGGAAATGAATTAGGAACAAGACACAGGATGATTAGCCAAGATCCCATAACAGAAACCAGTCAAGCCACCTGCAATGTGTAGTGATAATCTTGGGTTAGGCAGAAGCAAAAAATTCTAGGTGGAAGCAATGAACACAGGCCCTTGGATTAGAAAGCCAGCAATAGTGCCAGCCACTCCCTGACGGGGACATCCAAAAGGAATAGAGAGAACTGGGACACAGAAGACTGTATCATATCTAAGACTCCATCTTATGACATGACCTCACCCTCATTCACTTTAACTAAAAATATGCAGGTATATCAGCCTTTACAATGTGATGTTGAAAGAGCAGGATGATGACTAAAAGCTTTTCAAGCAGCTACCAAAACATATGATAAAAATGATGTGCCAAAAAATCTGGACATAAAACATATTCATAGATAGGAAAACTCAACAAGTGTGAAGTTACAGTTCTTTCCAAACTATTATTTAAACTATATTTGATGCCCTAAAATCTCAATAAAACTTTAAGATGAAAAATGATGTACGGACTTTAAAATACAAAGAATGTACGAAAAGCCAAGACAACCTTGAAGAAAAAAAAAGAGGGATATAGATCTCTTTTATCAAAAGGCAAACATTCTATGTAGCTATAGTAATTAAAGCATAATAATAATAGTATATATAATAATATAATAATAATATATATTTCATTATATATTCAATAAAAATATAGAAAAATATCACTGTAATAGATAAAGGTGCTCATATAAGCATAGCAATTTGTTATATAATAAAAACAGCACGTCAAAGAAATTATTGTCTGCTTAATACTTACCATAGGAAGAATTTTCTATTAATTTGACCCACCATGGACTTCTTTCCATAAAACAGGAAGTCAGTGTAGGGTTTCTGAGAGTTATGAAACATATTTTTCTCAAATTATACACTTAGGAATCAGGAAAATAACACCAGAAGAGTTTACTGATTCACTGATCATACATGGACTTAGCCCAAATTCATTCACACCTGATCACTCAGCCCTTACCCACTCCCACTCTGACTGATGGACAACAGTGGTATCTGGATCCCAGAAATAAGTGTTATCTCAGATCCAGAATCCAATAAACAATACTCTGTAGGTAGTTCCTTTTCTCCATTATAATGCTACCCTGGAAGATGGCCACAAGTATACCTTAAGATTCAAAGGAAGATTATCATAGAATTCCTCCTTCCCATATCTTCCTTCATGAAAGGGGCAATAAATTGGTTATTGACTAAGGTCTAGAAATGAATGAGGGATCATGACTCTCCATCTAACTCAATCAAGCTCTATATGCCAGAACATATAGAGTTTTTCAGTTATAGTTTTTCAGTTATAAAGAACAGGTAGGATCTTTGAAGAATGTCTATTCAGTTTTGCTCTGGTGTTCCCATGAACGATGATGACCCTCTGCTAATGATGTCTCCTGGTCTTTTGATGACCTCTTTGTCTTTGTTGCTGTCTTGTCTTGAGTGGTTAAGTGCTGTCATTTGGCATCAGCTAGTCTGATGTCTTATTATTTCCGCCAAATTAGAGAGACCATTTCAATGGTAACATCTCCCACCTTAATTCTTTTCAAATATTACAGTGTTTATCTCATCAATGTTCATTTAATATTTAATAATGTATTCACATGGTACTTGTTATCCTCCTTAACCTGGCCCACTTGTTTCTTTTTAGATAGCATTTATCACCTCATGGCATATTATTCATTTACTAATTTGTCATGTTTGTTTATTATTCATAGTATGTCTTTCCTTTCCTCTACCACAACTGGAATGTAAGAAAGTATAGGTCTTTGTTTTGCCCACTGACAAATCTCAAGTTTTGGAATATTTTCTGGTTCATGGTTGCATTCACAAGATATGAATGAATGAATGAATGAATGAATGAATGAATGAACACCTCAATATATTAGCTATGAGAAGGCTCTGTCTCCCTAAAGCTTTGAGTACCTTCCAAGGAATCTCTGGTATCACATAATTTTGCCAAGTTTAAAGATGTTATTATAGTCTCTAAGTTTCAGTTATTAGGCAAAGCAAATTTATTCTCTCCCAAATGCTCTATACAGTAAATTCGGAATCTTGCCCAAAGAATGGTTTGGCATTTGATTGGCTCCTGGGAGGTAATCTCTAAGACCTTGGAATGTTCTGCCTGATAAGAGTGTCTTTGTTTATTTGGAGACCTTGGGCCAACTAGATAGTCTGTGATAACAATGTAATTTTGATGGAGGCTGTGGGCCAGAATGTTTGAACTTGCACTCTGTAGGGGCTGGAAATGACAGTTAGACATGAGGACAGTCGGCCATGCTTATGTGACCAATCCTAATAAATGTCCTCAGCACCAAGGTTTGGGTCAGCCTCTTGGATTGGCAGTATTCTATGCATACTGTCACATATCATCTGTAGGAAAAATAAACACTATCAATATGACTACACTGGCAGAGGACGAGTGAAAGCTGCACATCTGTTCCTTCCTGATTTCTGCCCAGTGGGTCCCTTTGCTCATTTTAATTTGCATCCTTTCATTGTAATAGACTATAACCATAACTATAATAGCTTTCTTGAGTTCTGTGATTCTTTTTAGTGAATTATTGAACCTAAGAACAGTCTTGAGGACCTCCCGAATTGAACTATGCTAAATGTAGTATTATGAATTAAGTCAGACTAATCTCTCCTTCATTTAGAAGAGTTAGAATTCTTCCTATACATTTTCCCCAGGTTTGTGTTCATATAACTTAGCAAAACCTTTCATTTAACTTCCAGCAAAGAAGAGAAAATTATGAAAATGTGACTAGCTTAATAAATTGAAAAATGGTCTAAAATTGTCAAATTGAGATAATGAAAGGCTAATGTAAGTTCTTTCTTGATTCCTGCTTCCTCGGCTCCTTTCTTTTTTTTTTTTATGTTTTTTAAAAATTTATTTCTGAAAGAGAGAGAGAGTGATAGTGTGAGCAGGGGAGGGTCAGAGAGAGAGGGAGACACAGAATCTGAAACAGACTCCAGGCTCTGAGCTGGCTGTCAGCACAGAGCCCGATGCGGGGCTCGAACCCACAAACTGTGAGATCTTGACCTGAACCCAAGTCAGACGCTTAACCAACTGAGCCACCCAGGCGCCATACCCCCGCCTCCCTGTCCCCGGCTCCTTTCTTGATAATGGTATTGAGAAGTAGATGAGAAAAGAAAAATAAAGATTCCAAAAAATGAGCAAAGCCTAAGGAAGAAGCTCTAGAATAAGTGTGGCTGTTGAAAAAGAAAAATATCCCATATTTACCTAAACAAAATAATTGTTCCACTCCATCTGTCATTTATCAGCTTCATTAAAAGTATTATGTTGAGATTACATTTTGTAATTACAATAGATAACTGATTTTAGTGTCATAAATAAAATGGAAATTTTCATTAAACAAAGTGTCTGAAGAAAGGTTCATGGAACTGGACATGTTCAGCCTATTGGGAAAATAATAATAAAACATGACTATTTAACAAAACAAAGAAGATCATTTTCAAGGATTTTTGGGTCACTTCTTGGTTAATAGGAAGATAATTGTAAACTTAGGCAAGAAGAATTAAAATTAGTCACAAGATATTGGATGGGGTAACTACACATAAAATTGCATCTACTCTGTAATCAAGACTAGGTCTAGTTGGTTAACATTCCCTTGTGATTTAACCCACATTAAGCAGTAGCCTCAGGGCATCCCTCTACTTAGCTGCAACAAGAAAAGTGTACTTCAAAGTACATTTGCAAACTTGTATGTAGAGAATACTGGTAGTGATTCTGGAGGGAAATTATTACTGAAATGCTCCTAGGATCCTTCTTGACTGCTTAATATTTTTGCCAATAACTTGGTTAAAGTTGTCTCTGTGTTATCCTGTAATAACTGGCGTTATCATCTGTCTTCTCTTAAAGGCTTCTAATATCTGGAAGGCTGGAAAATTTTCTTATTGGATTTTGCACATCCTTAATGCTTAACACAGGATCTTATACATTTTAGATGCTCAGGAAATGTTTAATATCAAACAACCATGACAGAATTTAATAACAGTCTGGAGAAAGGACTGTTTCAAAAAAAAATAATTTTAGAAGAATAAATGCACGTTTCTACATATAGTTCCAAAGGTCAAAATTCATGACTACATAATGGAGCACATGGTTTGGCAAACTGCATGCATTAAGTGAAGGCCAAAGAGGTTTTAGATGACAGCCTAATCTTAACATTGTCCAGAATATAATGCTATTGCCGCAAACTAATAGTAATTGGAATATAATTCCTTGGGTGAAAGTATTTATAATTTTTGAGTGATAATTATGGCACAAAATGGAGTTTAGCATTCATTTTTTTGTATGCTATTCTTTAAAGTTGCAAAGTAATGTAATTACTGAAATAAGAAAGCACAGGAAGCAAGGGATGGCTAAATGGTGGAGATGTTTAGAAAAGTTGAAAGATTCGAGCTGATTATTTTTAGAAAAGAGAATGTGCATGGGGATACAGTGATAGTAACTATTTGAAGCTGCTGTATGGCAAAGAGATGAGAACATAGGGCAACAATAGGATTATAGATAGAGCCAACTGAGGCTTGTGTCCCTCATCTGGGAAAAAAAACAGAGTCAGAACAAATGCCCAGACAAAAAATATATACATTTATTTTTCTGATTGATAGAAATACTTGTTACACCAGTCAGATATAGCAGAAGAGAGATTGAGCATAATTCCCCACCAATGGAACTGTCATCTCTGAGAAGATCCACATCCACTTCATAGCAAAAATAGGGATTCAAAAAAGAGATGAGCCAAATGACCTTTAAAATCTCTCTAAATCTTCTTGAAATCCCTTAATTCTATCCTTTTTTTCATCAGTCAAGTGTTTAACCTTGGAACAGCAATAGCGAATGAATACATACATACATGCATACATACATACACACACACTCTTATACATATATAGAACTTGTTTCCTGTGATTATATTTCTTGGCAGCATTTTATGTGTTCTCTCACAAGCTCTTATCATGCCAGACGTATCTGAGAGGCCATTTTTAACCAAAATGACCAATATAAGTCTCTGAAGAGAAACTGCCACAAACTGTTGAAATACCTATGGCTGAGTGGTTTATGATAAAGGAGAAAAGGATACTTTCTTAAACTCCATTTCCTTTTCTCTTTCTAAAAACAACTGTCCATGCAGTATCAGGCAAGGTCAATACCAAAAGGCCGATATTTTGAAGGAGAAATCCTTTATTTAAAGTAGAATTCACTCCACAAACACTGAATAGACACCTACTGTGTGCCAGGCACTGTGACAGAAGTGTAGTAACATATGACAGAAGCCCATCTTCAAGGAACTCCTCTTTAGGGGGAAGGGACAGATGTATGATAAAATAGCTGTCAAGGTAAGTGAATGACACTAAAATGGAGATGTATACAGGAGGCACACAGGGAATGGCCAGAGCAAATAAGGTACTATTTGAAGGAGCTATGGGAAAGTGTATGTAGGATGGACATGGTGTAGGGATGTAAACATGGTGTGCTTGGCAGGGACTGGGTAATGAATGTCCTCAGATATATACAAGATAAATGATTTTGGACTTCTTAGAAACATTTCTCACAGTGTTCTTTGGTATACCACACTTGTCATAGCCTTCAAAGTGTGCAGCGTGACAAGTGATATTCATGAATACTGAGTGTTGCATTTGAGTCACGGCTCTAAAAATCCTGTGGTACAGAGCATCTTTCACATTGCTGAATCAATGTTTTCTAACGTAGTCACCCAAAGAACCTAATAAGATGGAGTGCTCTTTAACATCTGTAAAAATATCCATGGAAAATCCGTAGAGAGGCGTTCTCCCATAGAAATAGGGAGTCTAGAAATTATAACAGGGTTTAAGTTGGGATACAATTTGAACCAATTTTTATTCAGCAAAAAATTATCCTGATTACTAATGGAGGATGGGCAAGAGGAAGGCAAAGAGGCCCCTTAAATACAATGTATGTAGGAAAAGACTAAGCCTTGATGGTCAGCTTTTTATTGCCAGCAATAAAGGCTTTTATTTCTGGATGTCAGGCACCACCTTCAAAGTACTTCATATGTAGTCTCAGCTCTCAATACATATCTTCTGTCTTGTTTTTGAGTTTTTCTTTTCTTTTTTTTCTTTTTCTGAGGCTTTGGAAAATGGTCTTTTGAAATAACACATATCAACGATATCAATTTTCTATAAATGTCTTTAATGGGGGTCTATGTGTTTTCCATTAAAATTATTCCTGAGCATATATGTGTTTTTATATTCTCTCTCCTTTGCATGTTTTGGGTCAAGTGACTCCCTGACGATACGGCCACTTTTAGCAGATGAGGTTCACCTGCAAAAGAGATGGGGAGAACAAAACAGCTCCCCAGAGGCAGCATGTTCCTTGTGTGAAAGTCACTTTTTGGACCCTGCTCCCATGCACCTCATTGTTGCTCCTTAGTTTGACCTGTCTCTGGGCCCTACTGCCTCACCAAGACCTAATTCCCATTCCCTACAGCCCCGACCTTTGCCCTGATTGGCTCTGCAGTTTTGTGGTGACAGCCCTTTCCGTGTTTCTGTCTGGTTTATTTCACTGGTTATTTTCCTTCTCTTCCGTACAGCCCACTGAAACATTCAGTATATTCCTAATCCACAGTTACCGACTACTGCCAGGCTGAGGCTTGTGATCTTCAACTGGGAAAAAAGCAGAGTCAGATCATATACCCAGTCAAAGGATATCTCTAATACTTGAACAAGAAAGAAAAAAACATTTCTAGTTATAACTCGAGGTAGGCATTTTGCCAATAGAAATAGGAACTTTTTTGAAATTTAATTGGCTAATTAACATGTCTTTTGCTTATTTTAAGTTTTAAAGCATATTTTCCAAGGAACTTACTCTTTGTACAGATTCAGCCATAGCTCTCAGACAAACATTAAAGCTTGTGAAAACAGACATCAATGGCAATGCCTTGGAATACGACATTACCATTGAGAAAGAAAAACAACAGAAAAATAACAAACTGAAAAAACAAGCAACTTCTGACATATAAGAACTTGTCTGATATTCATGGCTAGTCCATATTGTTCTCATGTCCGATATAAACAATCTAACAGAACACCAACATCAGACAAGGTTACTCAGATCATCACAAAATGAGACAAAAACAGTATCTGTTTTGGTCTTTGTTACCAGCAAAACATAAAATCTCCCTTCTGTCCAGCTACTATAAGTGTCTGGTGTTTCTCCATCAATTATAGCCTTTTCACTAACTATACATAAGATTTATTGAGCTACCCAATCATAGAATCTCCCCATCTTCCTGACAGCATCCTATCCAGAATGAAGTTCTGCTTCCTTACTCCACCCTCCCCAAATTACTACACCTGCAAATCCCAAATCCTGTAATATGACCTTCCTAACCTCTTACTGAAATACTCCACAATTCCTTAGGGTGTGTGTTCTCCCACACTGTAATGATTAATAAAACCAACTTCTTCAATTGCAGGTATAATTCTAGAGGTCTTTGGCTGAAGGGCATTGATACCACAGAACAGAAAAGAATAGATAAAATCCATGCTTTTGGTTGATAAAAGACATACTGAAAAGATGTTATTGAGGCAACTAAATTAAAAAATATTTCCCAGATAATATTATTATAAATTTTTCTTACTTTTTATGAAACAATAATATTTAATAACTATTAGTAGAATAGTAATACAAATCTTACAAAAGGGAGAGCAAATCAACCCCAAATCTCATCTCACTAAATGAGCTATAGTATTCCCTTGCTTCTTAGCAGCTCATGTCCATATTCATATATCATTTTAATTCTGCTATGCTGTACAACTAGAAAGGTGTAAGTCAACATCTTCAAAAGAGTTTATCATATGGGGTTTTACCAATTAAAAACCAGAAGTTTTACTATAGTAGGTAAAATCTAATCTAGAACCCCACTTTCAGAGATTCCTTAATTTTAGTTGTTTATAAAGATAATAAAGAAATCAATTGCAACTAAAAATGAAATGACAACAATATATAATTATTCCAACATAAAAATTTATGACATTCAATGAATAATAGTGAACTTCTGACACTTAATTTCCAACTCCTTCCCACTAAGAGAATAGTAAAAACCTTTGGTCAAATGTGGTAGAATATTATCTCCATTGAGCCTAATTTCCTTGAGACACCTTGGTGGCTCAATCATTTATATATCTGACACTTGATTTCAGCTCGGGCGATGATCTTGGGTTGTGAGATTAAGCCCTGTGTGGGGCTCTGCACTGGGCATAGAGCCTACTTAAGATTCTCTCTCTACCTTTATCCTTTACCTGCTCACATCTACTCTCAAAAAAAAAAAAAAAAAAAAGCCTAATTACCTCTTCTGAAAGCACCAAATTTTGCTTCTCCCCATGAGCTGCAGGATGATGTTTTCTTCTTTCAAAGCTGTTATTTGCAGAAAATGATCTGCCTCTAATCTGCAATTACACAAGGCATTCTTTAAACTGCTGATATTTGGTAGTCAATTTAGTCCTAAAGAGGTCTATTTCCATTTGAAAATCCCTACCGCTGGTTCTTACTGTAAATGGTTTCTTTCTTGGTCCATCACTAGAAATACTGCTGGTTTTGAGTATCTATCTTGCTTCAGTTCTTCCCCAGCTGTGGGGCACCACGGAGTTCATTCTGCTTCCTTGTGGATGGTTCCAGATTGTGTGTCAGGTGAAACTGAATTCCTGCAGTGTTTATTACTATGAACAATAAGATATATTCTGTGTGATACCAATAAGCACTCTCTGGCCACAGAATATATGGCACTTTATTACCCAGCTATTTAATACCAAATCACTAACCTCATAGGCAACAGACTTTTAGCTAAAATGTAACTGTTTTCTTCCTTTTTTCCTCTTAACAGCATAACACAAATAGTTTCCACATTTCTCTACAAACTTCACAAATGTTATTTTAGTAGGGTTCTTACAATATTTCATCTAATGAATATACAATAATTTAAACAGTCCTCTATCATTAGATATTTAAATCTTGCTATCAACTATTTGGGAGTGTCTATCTTTTTAGAAGATACTATGAAAACTTATTCTCTTCACATATGCCCTGAAGCTAATAAGGAGGTAAAAATAGTCACCCTAAGTGTCAAAATGTTTCATTAAGTAAATTAAATAGTTAGCTTTAGATACTGCAACGAAATTCAAAACGAGATTTTTTTTTTATGGCAGAGAATGCCAGGAATTGCCGTTCAGGATCAGAAAAAGACTAGTTTCCATAAGACCCATAAATGTGTGGCAAGTGAATGACTGACTCAAACAATGACTGGCGAATAGATGGTTTACCAGAAGTGGAGAACTTCCATGAGAGGAAACAGACAGGAGCAGGGAGAGGACAGAAAGGTGAGGGGAGAGAGAAAAAGAGAAGGAAGAAAAAAGCCACATCTACCTCCAAGCAGTCTCCCAGGCAGACATTCCCCAAGAATTGGCTACGTTGCTCCTGTGGCCTTCCTGTTAAATTCCAGAATTACCTTCTCTATAGAAATTCTATCCGCGGCCTCACTTCTTGTCATTCTAACCATCTTTTGGTCACATTTATACATCTTACTTCCTTATTTAAAGTGCTCTCTTAAAAAAAAAAAAAAAAAAAAAAAAGGCTTGGGGTGCCTGGGTGGCTCAGTCGGTTAAGCGGCCTACTTTCGCTCAGGTTATGATCTTGCGGTTCTCGAGTTTGCGCCCCACGTAGGGCTGCGTGCTGACAGCTCGGAGCCTGGAGCCTGCTTTGGATTCTGTGTGTCCCTCTCTCTTCCCCTCCCCCACTCGCTCCCTGTCTCTCTCAAAAATCAATAAATGTTAAAAGAATTTTTTTTAAAAAGGCTTAAAATTTCATCCAGTTTTTTTCAGCTCCATTACATGAAGTAAATGAATGTTCAGTATACTTCCTTTATCAGAGAGCAACATGCTTTTCCAAATGAAAACTCTGAACCTAACATTTTTGTAAGGCTCCAAAGGGAGTATGTGAAACCACCTCTTTGGTCTGGACACTTTGTCTTGGACACAGGCACTCTGTTTCTCTTTACCGAGATTTATTGTAACTCCTGTCTCTTTCATGTCATTCTTTTTACCTTTAAACCTCAAGACTCAGAGGCCCCGTTGGTGCTGGTGAGGGGGTCATGTAAGTGTGTGGGACCAAGTCGCCATGTGGGGTGGTGAACACTTCCCTGTCTTCTCTGCAGGCAGGTTTTACTCAAAGCTGTTGTCAATTAACAAGGCAGTAGC
Source organism: Proteles cristata cristata (assembly GCA_017311185.1). Classification (NCBI taxonomy): domain Eukaryota; kingdom Metazoa; phylum Chordata; class Mammalia; order Carnivora; family Hyaenidae; genus Proteles; species Proteles cristata. Next base: position 1,652,540 of record JAESUZ010004636.1, read on the forward strand.
ACCGTTCTGCTATTTTTTATTAATTACATTTCTTTCTTATGTTCTGAGAACATAACAGAAAAGTCAACTGACAGATTTGGACAAATCTTGACATTGATTATAAGTTGTGGGCCTGAGATTTTTCTTTAACAAGTCTCTTGAAGAGTGGAATGCTAATCTTTTCAGCTAACTTGCTTTATGTTACATTGTTATCAATCAATCACGCTTGTAATTGACTTTCCCTTTTCTAACAATTCTAACACTTATATGACTTTAAGGATGATTGAGCACACCTTTGTTCTAGCTTCTTCACTGAATACCAGATAATCCAGAAAGACTATAAGTCATAATTTTAAGAAACTTAAAGTAAAATCTTCTCTAAACTAAAACATTAAAATTGACAAAATTGTAAATCATAAGCACTTAAATTGTCTCAAACATATCATATTCATAAATCAAAAGTTGTTTAAATTCTATGCTTATAATGAGGATGCACGTGTACAAATAAACATAGATTCTCTAATATATCAGCAACTACCTCTGATAGATATTGTCCTCAAAAGCTAATATTAATCAACAAATTCTTTGAAGGCATTTGAAGACTGAACGGTTCTATGCATGGACCCTGTTAAAATAAAAAAACTCATTTCATAGAAACTGCTACCCATTCGGTCATTTGTGGAATATTACTAATATTTTCAAAGGCCTTTATAAGCAAGGAGAAAGAAATCTTTTTTTCATTATTTCAGACAAATCAAATCTCTAAATACAAAATAGGACACCTATAATTAGATAACTAAATAATATGATAGTTTGGATAGAACTGATGTTTAAAAACACCTTTAAGAACTACTGTTTAATACCATAACTGTGAGTAAGTAGTAAATTTGTAGGGATGCTGAGTCCAGATAAATTAGGGGAAGAAAATCTAATCATCTAAATTTCAGTTTTTCAGGGAAATGAAAAACAAAGATTAATATTTATCATTGGAAAAATTTTATAGCATCTCAGAAAACTGCTTTATTACACACTGTATTCTATGTATCCCCTAAATGAATATAGTAAAAGTGAATTTAAGTGCTGCTAATTTGCAAAATCCTTGACTCATTCTAATATTTTCTAGTCAAAATTCAGTGTATGCATTCCTTTAAACATACTTATTTATATCATCATAAACTCCTTGTACCTGAACAACAGGAAATTCAGGCTTCATAAAGCAAGGAAATGAGGCAAAAATAGAGATCTACCTCAAACTTCATCCTTGAGTACAGATGCAATTTAGCATGGCAATTATATGGCAAGCTCAAAGTTTGGAGGCATAGAGAGTTGTTTCCTCTGTTCTTTGCCAAGATGTACTTACAGGAAATGTGGGTGAGGAGTTTGAGGACATTAGGATGGGATATGAAATGAACAACAGAAATGCTAAGTGCAAATATTTGTATTACTCTCTATGGAAACAAATAGTAATCGATAGAAGTTGTTACCTGCCGACCCACAGATTCCAGACATTTAAGGTTTCCTCTGATCGCAACTGTCTGATATGGACTAGATAAGAGGCTATACTTCTGGATACCTTTAGTAGAATCACAGGGCTAGAAGAGACTTTTTAATTTCTTGAAATACACCAAAGGAAAAAGCCTACTTCAAAATGACTGAGTTATATTATTCTCTTAAAGATTTTTAAGAATTAACATTTTTTTGTCCTTCACTGAATTTATTTTACTTCCTTAAGTTTATTTTGACATAGAGAGAGATAGACAGAGGTGGGGAGGGACAGAGAGACAGAGGGACAGCAAGAATCCCAAGCAGACTCAGCACTGTCAGTGCAGAGTCCAATGCAGGGTCCAAGCTCACAAACCATGAGATCATGACCTGAGCCAAAACCAAGAGTCCACGGCTTATCCAAGTAAGCTACCTTGGTGCCTCTGCCCTCCACTGAATTTATACTACAGTGTTTATCCAAAATATATGTCATAAACTTATACTTCCCCTGCTTTGTTGAATTCTGTTAATTTTGAATCAAGCTTCAAATAGAGATGATTATTATCTCCAAATATAGTTAGTTTGTTACAGCATTTTTGTCACATTGCCTTATCTGGCTCTTACTGAAACAGATAAAGACCTTTGAAATAAAAACTTTTCTTTTTTTAAATACTATAAAAGTTATTTTGTTGTTAAGGTACGCCATTAAGTGATAAATTAAACACATATTTTTGAGTTTCGATGTTCCAAGCACTGTGTTAGACACATATTTTTCTGATACCTGATTTAGAATCTAGAAAGAAAGACATAAAATTCACCAGCCATCACCAAACACAATTAAACAAATGTGCTAAATGTTCATAAAAAGTAGTAAAATCACTCGAATTGTTTTTTAATGTTTTTGTTTATCTAGAAGAGGGTTCGGGAGTGGCAGAGAGATGGAGGCAGAGGATGTGCTGATAACAGAGAGTCTGATGCAGGACTTAGACTCACAAGTCCTGAGATCATGACCTGAGCTGAAGTCAGATGCTTAACTGACTGAGCCACCCAGGCACCTCTTCACCCTAATTGTTATAGCTGTGCTCGTTGGAGATGAAACTGTTCGTTAATGAATTATGAGAACTATTCTCAGGGTGAAGGAATTTAGTGATGTCAAAATCTTTCAGGCAACAATCAAACCAGACATTATGTTGCATGCCCTAAAGTCAGAGCACCTGCTGAAGCCTCTGCTTCTGCAATGCCAGAAAGTATTTGCAGGCATGCTGTTTGCAGGAGGCATGTCAGTTCCATACTTCCAAAGTGTTCGTACTTGAATGAAATGAAACAGAACAGTAGGAAGCAGCTGAGATATTTAAAGAGCAAAGACAGCACAGCTGCAAATAGAGACACTTAAGCTCTTTACAACATGTATATTAATCAGTGCAGAATAAAGAAACTGGCTGGGGGCACCTGGGTGGCTCAGTAAGTTAAGTGTCCAACTCTTGATTTCAGCGCAAATCATGATCTCATGGTAGTGGGATTGAGCCCTATGTTGGACTCTGCACTAAGTGTGAAACCTGCTTGGGATTCTCTTTCTTCCTGCCTCTCTATCTATCTCTCTCAAAACAAACAAACAAACAAACATTAAAAAAAAAAAAACTGGTTGATCCAGAATAAACTGGCTGGTAGTCAGATAAGTGCACACAGAGTAAGCATGATCAGGGTGAAATAGAAAATATGTAAGACTGAAGTGTTTCAAAAATGGCAGAGAAGTAGAGGAATCCCAAGTTCTCTCATCTCTCAAAGTAATGTTGAAGCTAAAGGACTTTGAACTCCAAGAGTCCAGGAGGAAAAGAGACAGTCACTTCCGGGTACTCATGGGGACAAGCTCACTGGCCATATGTACCTAACTGCACACGTATGGCCAGTAGAGATAAAATAAATGGTGGGGCAGATCCCTTCCTGTAGACAAAGGGAAGAGAAAGAGTGGCTAGGGAGACATAGGACTGTATCTAGATAAGAAAAAAGCCACAGACCAGGATGGAGAAAGATATAATCTCTAACTGAGGGCTTTCTCTGGACCAGGACTGGCTGCCTGGATCGCCCACCTGGGGAGGAGGGAAGCCAGCCCAGGGCTCAGTGTCTAAGTCAGGGGTGCAGTCCACAGTAGGAGAAAGCAATCCCCTCCCTGGAGCGTTGCAGGGCAGGACAAAGCCTGCCTGTGCCTGCCACCAGGGACCACATACTGGGTGGCTCAGAGAGGCACTTCCCCAGGACAGGGGCATGAAGAGGAGTTTGAATCCCAGCCAAACATCAGGGCACGGAGTCAGCAGAGTGGGACAAACTGCCTAGTTTGTGCCAGTGGCACAGTGAGGATGGCTCAGAGTGATTTAAAACCCTTGGTCTATGGAGAAGAGACTGGGGTGTCACCATTTTTTTCCCCTATCACCAACAAGGGGGGACTTCAGGAGCAGACACTGAACTCACAGTGGAGGCAGACCTGCCTACACCAAACTAAGCCCATCTGCTCCTGGTAACTGCATATCTACTGGAGTGGGATTGACGCTGAGGAACCAGACAGCCCCTCCTCCAGACCAGCGCTGCTGCACTGCCTGGATTAATGCTCAGACAATTCTTGTTATATAGACATGTTCTTCCTTTTCTCCTTCTCTACCCTCCTTTAGTCTGATTACTCTGCTTGTTGGTTTGTATAAGCAGACATATTTAATCCATTCTCTTGATACATATTCCACTCTTCTTTATTCTCCTTTTCCTTTCTCTCTATCTGGATTAAACCATAGAGTTTCTCTGTATGGTCAATTTTTCTTTTTTCTTTTTTCCCCACCACCTTCATTTCTCTCTTTGTATGTACTCTTCCATCAGCACCACCTCTGCCCTGTTGTTTACTTGTAGCTGGTTTTCCTGGTATTCTTGTTTTTGGGTTTTTTGGTTTTTTGTGCATGTGTTGGCATGTTTTGTTTTCTGTTTGTTGTTTGTTTCTTTTCCTTTCCAGGGATACTTCAAGGAACAAATCAAATCACACCTAGTGGAGGGTTCAAACCATCACTACAAATAAGGAGATAAAGTAACCAAAGTCACGATAGAGAGAAAATAACACTCTACAAAAAACAACTCCTGAAGGGCCAGGTCCCAGACACTATATGACCCCTCCTTTATATAGTAGTACTCCCAGTTGAAAGGCACATAACAGGCTTTTAAAACAGATAAGGGACAGAAAAGTAACCAAAATGATGAAACAGGAGAATTTTCCTAGAAAGAAATTCCAGGAAGAAATGATAGCTAAAGAATTGATCAAAATAGATATAAACAATATAACAAGAATTTAGAATAATAGTCATAAGATTAATCGCTGGACTTGGATAAAAGCATAGAAGACAGCAGAGAATCAATTGCTGCAGAGATCAAGGAAATAAAAAATAGTCATTATGAATTAAAATATGCTGTAAATGAGATGAAAAATAAACTAGAGGTGGTGACAGCAAGAAATCAAGAGACAGAGGGGAGAAGTGGCAAAATAGAAGATAAAATAATGGAAAAGATGAAGCTGAAAAAAAAAGAGATAAAAAAACGTCTGGATCATGAGGGGAGAATTAGAAAACTAAGTGATTGAATCATACAGAACAAAATCAGTATCATATATATCCCAGAAGAAGAGAGAGGGAGAAAGGGGATGGAGGTGTGCTTAAACAAATCATAGCTGAGAACTTCCCCAATCTGGGGAAGAAAACAGATATTGAAATTCAGAAGGTGCAGAGAACTCCCTTTATACATTACTTCAATCAATCTTCTGCATGACAAATCACAGTGAAACTGGCAAAATAAAAGATAAAGAGAGGATTCTGAAAGCAGCTAGGGATAAACAAGTCTTAACCTGCAAGAGTATACACATAAGGGTACTGGCAAAACTATCTACTGAAACTTGGCAGGCCAGAAAGGAGTGGTAGGAAATTTTCAACGTGCTGAATAGGAAAAATATGCAGTCAAGAATACATTATTTGGGGCGCCTGGGTGGCTTAGTCGGTTAAGCGTCCGACTTTCACTTAGGTCATGATATCGCGGTTCGTGGGTTCAAGCCCCGCATCGGGCTCTGTGCTGACTGCCGGCTCAGAGCCTGGAGCCTGTTTCAGTCTGTGACTCCCTCTCTCTCTGACCCTCCCCTGCTCACGCTGTCTCTCTCTCTCCTAGAAATAAATAAAAATATTAAAAAATAATAATAATTAAAAAAAGAATACATTATTCATCAAGCCTGTCATTCAGAATAGGAGGGATAAAGGTTTTCCCAAACAAAACCTGAAGGAATTCATCACCACTAAACCAGCCCTACAAGAGACCGTAAGGGGGACTCTGTGAGTGTTGCAAAGACCACAAAGGATCAGAGACTTCATTACAAGCATGAAACATAAGGATAACACAATCCATATCTTTCAATAATAACACTGAATGTAAATGGACTAAATGCCCCAATAAAAAGACATAGGGCACCAGAATGGGTTAAAAAAAAAAAAAACAAGACCCATCTATTTGCTGTCTACAGGAGACCCATCTTAGAATGAAGGACACCTTCATATTGAAAGTGAGGGGGTGAAGAAGCATCTATTATGCTACTGAAAGTCAAAAGAAAAGCAGGAGTAGCTATACTTATATCAGACAAACTAGACTTTAAACTAGTTTGAAGAAGAGATGAAGAAGGGCATTATATCATAATTACAGGGTCTATTCATCAAGAAGAGCTAGCAATTATAAATATTTATGCATCGAATTTGGACACAACCAAATATATAAAATAATTAATCACAAACATAAGCAATCTTATTGGTAAGAATGTGGTAATTTTAGGGGACTTTAATACTCCACTTACAGTAATGGAAAGATCATCTAGACAGAAAATCAATAAAGAACATTGGCCCTGAATGATATATTGGACCACATGGACTTCACAGTTATATTTAGAATTTTACATCCTAAAGCAGCAGAAAATACATTCTTTTCAAGTGCACATGGAACATTCTCCAAGGAAAATTACTGGAACATAAAACAGCCCTCAATAAATACAGAAGAATTGAGATCATACCATGGACTATTTCAGGTCACAATGCTATGAAACTTGAAATCAACCACAGGAAAAACTTCGGAAAACCTTCAAATGCACGGAAAGAACATCCTGCTAAAGAATGAATGGGTCAACCAGGCAATTAAAGAAGAAACAACAAAGAAATCCCAAACCCAGCAGAAGAAGAGAAATAATAAAGATCAGAGCAAAAATATACAATATAGAATTCAAACAAAAACAAAAAAAACAACAACAAGGAAAAAACAGTAGAACGGATCAATGAAACTAAGAGTTGTTTTTTTGATAAAAATAAATAAAATTGATATACCCCTAGCCAGACTTCTCAAAAACAAAAGAGAGAGGACCCAAATAGATAAAATTATGAATGAAAATGGATCTATCACAACCAATCCTTCAGAAATACAAGCAATTATCAGAGAATACTATGAAAAATTGTATGCAAACAAACTGGTCAACTTGAAAGAAACGGAGAAATTCCTACTAGACACCCACACACCACCAAAATTCAAATGGGAAGAAACCGAAAATTTGAACAGATCCATAACTAGAAAAGAAATTGAATCAGTTATCAAAATTCTCCAACCAAATAAGAGTCCTGGACCAAACAACTTACCAGGGGAATTCTACCAGACACTTAAAGCAGAGTTAATTCCTATCCTTCTCAAGCTGTTCAAAAACATAAAAATGGAATGAAAACTTCCAGACTCCTTCTATGAAGCCAGCATTACCTTAATTCCTAAACCAGACAGAGACCCCACAAAAAAGGAGAACTACAGGCCAATATCCCTGATGAACATGGATGCAAAAATTGTCAACAAGATAATAGCAAATCGAACTCAATAGCATATAAAAAGAATTATTCACCATTACCAAATGGAATTCATTCCTGGGCTGCAAGACTGGTTCAATATTTGCAAATCAATCAATGTAATACATCACATTAATGAAAGAAAGAATAAGAACCATATGATCCTCTCAATAGATGCAGAAAAAGAATCTGACAAAATAAAACATCTTTTCTTAATAAAAACCCTCAAGAAAGTTGGGATAGAAGAAACAGACTTAAACATCATAAAAGCCATGTATGAAAAGCCCACAGCTGATATCATCCTCAATGGGGTAAAATTGAAAGCTTTCCCCTTAGATCAGGAACACGACAGGGATGTCCACTCTCACCACTGTTGTTTAACATAGTGCTGAAAGTCCTAGCATCAGCCATCAGACAACAAAAGGAAATAAAAGCTACAAAATTGGCAAAGGAAAAGTCAGACTTTCACTTTTCACAGACAACATGACACTCTCCATGGAAAACCCAAAAGACTCCACCAAAAGACTACTAAAACTGATGAATGAATTCAGCAAAGTTGCAGGGTACAAAATCAATGTACAGAAAATAATTGTATTTCTATACACTAAAAATAAGGCAGCAAAAAGGGAAATCAAACTGATCTCATTTACAATTGCACCAAGAACCATAAAGTACCTGGGAAAAAAAACTAACAAAAGATATAAAAGACCTGCATGGTGAAAGCTACAAAAAGTTTATGAAGGAAATTGAAGAAGACACAAAGAAATGGAAAACCACTCCAGACTCATGGATTGGAAGAATAAATATTGGTAAAATGTCAATACCACCCAAAGCAATCTACACATTCAATGCAATCCCAATCAAAATTGCCGCAGCATTCTTGCTTAAGCGAGCAATCCTAAAATTAGTATAGAACCACAAAAATCCCAAGTAGCCAAAGTAATGTTGAATAAGAAAACCAAAGTGGGAGACATCACAGTCCCAGACTTTAGCCTCTACTACAAAGCTGTAATCATCAAGATGGTATGGTATTGGCACAAAAACTGACACATAGACAATGGAATAGAACAGAGAACCAGAATTAGACCCACAACTGTATGGCCAACTAATCTTTGACAAAGTGGGAAAGAATATCCAATGGAAAAAAGACAGTCTCTTTAACAAATGGTGCTGGGAGAACTGGACAGCAACATGCAGAAGAATTAAACTAGATCATTTTCTTACACCACACACAAAAATAAACTCAAAATAGATGAAGGTCCTGAATGTGAGACAGGAAACCATCAAAACCCTAGAGGAGAAAGCAGGGAACAATCTCCTTGACCTCTGCTACAGCAATTTCTTGCTCGACGCATCTCCAACAGCAAGGAAATTAAAAGTATAAATGAACTATTGGGACCTCATCAAGAAAAAAAAGGCTCATCACTGCAAATGAAACAATCAACAAAACTAAAAAGTAACCAATGGAATGGGAAAAGACATTTGCAAATGACATACTGGGTATAGGGTTAGTATCCAAAATCTATAAAGAACTCACCAAACTCCACACCTGGAAAGCAAATAATCCAGTGAAGAAATGGGCAGAAAACACTTTTCCATAGAAAACATCCAGATGGCCAACAGACACATGAAAAGATACTCAATGTCACTCATCATCAGGGAAATACAAATCAAAAACATATTGAGATACCACCTCATACCAGAGTCACTAAAATAAACAAATCAAAAAACTATAGACGCTGGGAGGATGTGGAGAAATGGGAACCCTCTTGACTGTTGGTGGAAATGTAAACTGGTGCAGCCACTCTGGAAAAGAAAGTGAAGATTTTGAAGAAAAATTAAAAATAGAGCTACCCTATGACCCAGCAATAGCACTGCTAGAAAATTACTCAAGGGATACAGAAGTGCTGATGTACAGGGGTACATGGACCCCAGTGTTTATAGTAGCACTTTCAACAATAGTCCAGTTATGGAAAGAGCCTAAATGTCCATCAACTGATGAATGAATAAAGAAGATGTGGTTTATATATTCAATGGAATACTATATGGCAATGAGAAAGAATGAAATCTGCCATTTGTAGCAACTGGATGGAACTCGAGGGTGTTATGCTAAGTGAAGTAAGTCAGGCAGAGAAGGACAGATACCATATGTTTTCACTCATATGTGGCTATTGAGAAACTTAACCAAACACCATGCAGAAAAGGAAGGGGGAAAATAGTTACAAACAGAGAGGGAGGGAGGCAAGCCACAAAAGACTTAAATACAGAAAACAAACTAAGGTGATTGAGGGGGTTTGGGGGAAAGGGGAAAATAGTTCATGGGCATTTAGGAGGGCACTTGTTGGGATGAGCAACTGGATGTGTTGTAAGTAAGCCCATTTGATAATTATTCATAAAACAAAGAAAATATGTTGGAGTAAGATTCCAGATATTATTGGCACAAGTTGTTTTTTCTTTTTAAGTTTTTTATAAGCATGCTAGAGAAGAAAATTTGGACACAAATTATTTCGTGGTATTATGTATTATATTTTATCAATAATCTATGTAAGTAAAAGAAGTGTAGCAAAAGTGATATGCTTATCCTTCAGTACTTGTTTGTTTTTTGTTCTATGTTAGGACACACACTAGCTGCCCAAAAGAAAGCTCTCCTTGCAGTTAGCTGTGGCAGTGTGACTAATTCCTTCTAAAGGAATTTATACAGAAATATCACATGGCAGTCACCAGCAAACTTCCTTAAGATTCAGCTGGTGTCCCTCTCTTTGTCTTCTTTTCAATTTCCATCACCCTGCTCCTGGGAGTTCAGATCCCACCATCTTGGGCCATGGTGTCATGAGCCATACTTGACAGATGGCAAGGTCATGAGCTGGTAAGATCCTGAATTTTGGGGGACTCATGAGCATAGCTGCCAAATCAGCCCTGGATCACTGGTTACCTCTGGATTTTGTTTGTGTGAAAGACAAATTAATTTCATCCTATTTAAACCACCATTATTTTACTTTTCTCTCACTTATAGCCAAATCTAACCCAAATTAATAAAATTTGTTCATGTGTATATATATATATAAATATCCATTTGTTCATATATGTAAATCTTTCTATAGTGAAGTATTTTTTAATATAAGTATATCTTTTGTTGACATCTTTAAATGGTAAGAGAATGCTATGAATTATAGTTAATAAGCATACTTCCACTAGGCAAATCCAACCAACATTTGTGGTCAATATTCATTTTGAGAAAATGGATTAAGCAGCGTTACCCTATGACTAAGGCAAAATGATCCCTTGCTTTAAATCCTATGCTCTAAGGGACCCCACAGATCACACAGAGAGACATATCCAGTTAAAGAACATACATACACTTCTGCCATGCAGCCTTCTGCACTTAACGTGGCAGACTATCCCTAAGAATCCTAAACATTCCCTCTTCTGATTAACTCTATTAACTCTCTAACATTTCTCAGTATCTCTTGCCCTGTATCCTCAAAATAAAAGGCAGCCACTCAGGAGCACCTGGGTGGCTCAGTCAGTTAAGCCTCCTCCGACTTCGGCTCAGGTCATGATCTCACGGTTCGTGGGTTCGAGCCCCGTGTCGGGCTCTGTGCTGACTGCCAGCTCAGAGCCTGGAGCCTGCTTCAGAGTCTGTATCCCCCTCTCTCTCTGACCCTCCCCTGCTCACACTGTCTCTCTCAGAAATAAATAAAACATTAAAAAAAAAAAAAAGGCAGCCACTCAGAAATGTCTGTGAACAGTGCTATTTCAGAGTGGCAGGAGGATCTAAGCAGCAGAGTGATTATGTTAGATGAAAAATATACTTAGGATTAATTCAACAGTTTCTGACATAACAATATTTCATTTACCAGTTGCGCTGAGTCATTTTCTTATTTCTCTATTGGTTCCAAAGTATAGTTCTGAAGGTTCTCACAAATTAGCATGGGATCTTGGCATACTTGTGGCACCTGAGGAATATTCCTCTCTCTTAAAGTATTAGAAACTCAACAGATGAACATAGGGGAAGGTTAGGGGGGAAAAAAAGATTAAAACAGAGAGGGAGGCAAACCATAAGAGAGTCTTAAATATAGACAACAAGCTGAGGGCTGCTGGAGGGAAGGTGGGTGGGTGAAGGGATGGGCTAAGTGGGTGATGGGCATTAAGGAGGGCACTTGTTGGCATGAGCACTGGGTGTTGTATGTAAGTGATGAATAACTGGGTTCTACTCCTGAAGCTAAGACTCCACTGTATATTAACTAACATGAATTTAAAACAATTTTTATCATGAAAAAAAGAATTAAAACTGTCTTTGATTTGCATGAGTATAGGTGTATAAAGTATCTCTCTCTATATATATATATATATCATGTATCATATATCTTAACATTATCCTTGTTATTATAATTAGTTGAATATTGAATATTAGAATTAGAAAACTATTAAAATATTTAACAAAACATGAAAATTTTAATTACATTTTAGTGCTTATTTAAATAATTTTTTTTTTTAATTTCTAGGAGAGAGAGAGAGACAGCGTGCGCAGGGGAGGGCCAGAGAGAGGGAGTCACAGACTGAAACAGGCTCCAGGCTCTGAGCTGGCAGTCAGCACAGAGCCCGACGCGGGGCCCAACCCACGAACCACGAGATCATGACCTAAGCGAAAGTCGGACGCTTAACCGACTAAGCCACCCAGGCGCCCCTTAAATAATTTTTTAATGTTCAATGGTTATTAAAATTGAGTTTTTTCCATTTATTTAACTTAATTTTTAATACTGTAAGAAAATAACTGTTTTGAAAGCATATATAAAATAGTTTTAATTTCTAGACTGAAACATGTACTTTAGTTTACATTGTTAATAAAAATATTTAAATTTTTAACATTTTAATAGAACAAAAGATGTACTCATTTTGGTTACAGTACAATGAATAGGGACATACTTTCTTGCTGTCAGATCTTCATGTATTTACCTATTGGGACTTTTTACTTTCTGTATTTTCTCATTTTCCTCACATTCTCTTCTTGTACTTTTGTGCTATTTCTCACTATTTATATTTAATGCTAATCCAGACCAAACTGTTGTCTTATTTTCACTTGTAAGACCAAACCCTCCCTTCAAAGCAGGAATGTAGCATGTACCCACAATCAAATCTACTCATCTACCAAGAGTGGTGGTTTGGTTCTGTCTTCTAGTCTGGTCTCCCTGTGGCCATGTCTCCCATTAAGGCCTCTACAACTGATGCTCCAAACGGAATTAGTTTTCTGCATTGTATGTATCTTCATAGCCCCCGTACTTCTCTTTTGACTATTTATTGAAATTAGAACTAAGTAATCATTGGGGCGCCAGGGTGGCTTAGTCGGTTAAGCGTCCGACTTTCACTTGGGTCACGATCTCGGGGTTCGTGGGTTCGAGCCCCGCATCGGGCTCTGTGCTGACTGCCGGCTCAGAGCCTGGAGCCTGTTTCAATCTGTGACTCCCTCTCTCTCTGACCCTCCCCTGATCACGCTGTCTCTCCCTCTCTCCTAGAAATAAATAAAAAACATTAAAAAAAAAAAAAAGAACTAAGTAATCATTTGTGTTATTTGTTTGATGCCCATTTTCATCACTTCACTCTGCCTCTGAGAGGGCCAGGTGCTGGAACCTTGTTCTCTTGTAATGCCCGGCACCTAGCAGAGGACCAAGGTGCATGAACGCCTTGCTACATTTCCAGGGCATAGAAAAGAATGCTGATTCCACCACTTCACTGCATCTCATCTCCTTTTCCAGGCACTGCTGTGCTTGCTGACGTTTCCTTACCACCCGCCACTTTGCCATCAGCCTACAGAACTCTATCGCTGATGTCCTGAGACCTTCAGGTGCCAAATTGATGTTTTGTTCTCAGGAGTCCTCCAGACTCTGAAGCAATTAATTCTGCACTCCTCACCAAAGTGGAAAGAATACTTCTTAACCCCTTTTAAATTACATTTTACACTGTGAATGTCTTTTTAGTGAAAATAGCTCTTTCAGCTCTTACTTACAACACAGTTTTAAGACCAGACTGTCCTGCACAATAAAAGTCCTGTACAAACCTATTCCATACTTGAAGTGCAAAGCCCCTTCATGACAACTGTGAATGGAAAAGTTTGTGTTAATTGATTGAGTCTTTTAGTTGAAATAAGGCCAGTTTCTTACTTTTCTAAAATGTTAGCAGTTTAGCACGAACTATTAAGGTGGTATAATGTTAGAGGACAAGTTAATTTTCTTAGCAGTAGATTGTCATTTCTGTACCTGGAAAAGCCACATGGAGAAGGCAATGAAACCTTCAAAGGATGTGTCTAAGGAATACTAGGAGGTCAGGTACTAGCTACTATGTGGCTACCATTGTTCTCAAAGTTGAAGGAATGAGAACCAATAAAGAGCTCTGAAAACCTTTGTTTGGGGGAGAGAGAGAGAAGAAAGGCAACTGGCCAGGGAGAGCCACTTTCTGGGAAACAAAGGACACATTTCAAAGGAGATTTTATTAAGTTCTGCTGTGGAAGATATTATGAGACTTTTTTCCCTCACCTCCTTATGGAACCTCTAGGGAAAAAAAAACCTGCCTTTTTTAAAACTTTTTCTTTTTCAGTTTTTATTTATCTATTTTGAGAGAGAGTGAGCAAGAATGAAGAAGGAGCAGAGAGAGAGGGAGAGAGAAAATCCCAAGCAGTCTTTGCACTGTCAGCATAGAGCCCAATGTGGGACTTGAGCTGATGAACCACAAGATCATGATCTACGCCTAACTCAAGAGCCTGACACTTAGACTGAGCAACCTAGGTGCCCCCAAATTGCCTCTTTTTAATGTATATCAAATTAGATCTGATTCTAGAACTGTTTTGAAGCACAAAGCCACCTTTAAGATGCACATAGAGAAAGAAGAGAAGCTTCTTACCAGGGCCAATCACAACTGGGTTATATAAGTCTCATGGAGTTAAGTTTACTTCCTTGTTATGGAAGACTAAGTCTTTCACTTTAGCCATAGTAAAAACTTTAAATATCATGACTTTGCACTGGCTTTTCAAGGCACAGATTCCTATAATATATTCTTTCAGTAAACCCATAATAACTTACTGTACTCTGGTCCTAATGTTTAAAATATCAAACTATTTTCCTTTCATAAAAAAGTATAATATGTTGTAAGTTGTATCATGGAAGATTCATTCCATATTTTGTTCTACTTGACACATACGTAAAGTTTTATTTTCATCAGTTTAGACAGACATTTCATGACTCTCCAAACACCAAAGTAAACAATTTTCTAGTTATTTCACACAACTGCAGATCTACAGTCAGAGTTTTGGATGTATTTATTTGTTTCAGTAGTAAAAATCAAATGGTTGCACCTTAACCAACATAATTTCATGAAGAAGCATTATTTCATGGTTTAACAGTTTTGGAGGGGCTTTCAAATATTTTCTTTTAAGCTTTGAACTAGTTGTGTTAATCATTCCTACAAAACAATGCTATGACACATCAACTGACATTTCATGTAAGTACAAAAGTATCAATTTCATCATAACTCCAGTATGCAAGTTTTTCAGGGGACAGAGAGTAACTGCCAATGCTGCTGAGGTATGAAGTCAGGTGAAGCCTGGGGACTGACCGAGGCACTGGGCAGCATGGAGAATACTGGTGCCCTCAATAAAAGATGTTCTACTGGGAGCACAAGTTGATGGCCTAATAGGAGAAAATGCAAAGTGCAAAAGTGAATGGGACAAGGAGATGGTAAGTACAGACAACAATGTGAGGAATTTTGTGATGGAGCAGAGGAAGGGGGGCCACTGGAGGGTCTGTGCCATCATGTGCTTATTAAGGTGAATGACATTGAAACAGGCCAACTCTATGATGGGCAAACAGATGATATTCACCCGGAATGCTGTGGCTCTAGTCACTTCCATAAGAATTTACCAGTGCTCATGTCTTACACTGATATTATTTGAATATCATCCCTGCCAACATGAATAACCTAACAGGCATGGAAAGTGTAGTGACAGAAGAGAGAGGAGTTAACTGCAGCTATATCCCTGGGTAGGTGAGAAGCTAGTGCCAGCAAGGCCAGCTCATTTACCCACAGCGAAGGCAGTGACAGGCCCAGATCCAAGGAGATGGGAAAAGGAGAGAGTTTCCTCTGGTTGTTCTTTTTCTTTAGCTGAGAAGTAATCTAGTCAAGGTCATCAGCTGAGGGTAAGAAGAGATGCTGCAGGCTTTAGGAGAGAGTAAAAGCCTGAAGAGGAAGCAGTCTCATCAGGAAGTGGCCTGGTGACTGAACAAGAGCAAAGAAACTTTCAAAGAGGTAGTAGGCACACAGAGGATTTTATAATAACAGAGTGAGTTCCAAAGGAGAAGTAGAAGTAGGTTTAGGACAGAGGTGTTTCAACACTGGCTACATTTTAGAATCAAGTGGATATTAAAAATACACCAGCGCCTGGGCCACATACAAGAGAAATCAAATCTAAAACTTTGGGGGTGGGACCCAGGTATCTGATTTTCCTGAAAGCTCCTCACAGGATTCTAATGTGAAGCCAAGGCTGGGACCTGGCTGAGGGGCTAGCAGTGGTGGGGAAGTGGGAATGGGTAGAAAAAGGATAACTGAGATCTCTGAACATGAGAGAAGTTGACTGTGATGGAAGTCATGGAATGGTGAGATGTTCTTAATGATTTCTTCATCCAACTTGTATGTATTTATAGGTTGTAAAGCAAAATCATCATAGATATTCTGGCCCTTTCTTTTAAAAAATTCCATTTTAGGGGCGCCTGGGTGGCTTAGTCGGTTAAGCGTCCGACTTTTGCTTAGGTCATGATCTCGCAGTCCGTGGGTTCGAGCCCTGCGTCGGGCTCTGTGCCGACTGCCAGCTCAGAGCCTGGAGCCTGTTTCAGTCTGTGACTCCCTCTCTCTCTGACCCTCCCCTGCTCACGCTGTCTCTATCTCTCTCCTATAAATAAATAAAAACATTAAAAAAAAATTCCATTTTAAATCAAGGAAAATAGGACACCCAGAGATGATGTCATCTCTGATAAACATTTTTCTTCCACAACTGGTTGTCTTATTGGTAGGTACTTGACAAGATGGTCTGTTGTGTTCTATTCATTTGTGATATTTTTAGAAAACCAAGAGTAGTATTTATCCTATTAGCTTCAAGAAAATATATATGATTTATTTAAATTTTTAAAAAATGTTTATTTCTTTTGAGAGACAGAGCACAAGCAGGGGAGGGGCAGAGAGAGAGAGGGAGACAGAACCCGAAGCAGGCTCCAGGCTCTCAGTTGTCAGCACAGAGCCTGATAAGGGGCTCAAACCCAGGAAGTACAGGATCATGACCTGGGCTGAAGTCGGACATTTAACCGACTGAGCCACCCAGGCACCCCAAGAAAATATATACGATTTATTTAAACAAGTTCTCATTTCCTCCATGTAAATGAAATGTTTATATGAAAAAGTATCTTGGTTTGCAAATAAAATGTCCTATAGCAATGTATGCTTTAAAATTAGACCTCTCCAAAAGTCCTCTTAGAATTGGATCTCCCTCCATTTCAGTGGACTCATCAGAGATATGAATAAGGACAGAGAAGCAGTTCAGGAGCCTCTCCAAACAGAGAGTCAAGGCGGGAGTGCAAAGTCAGAAGGCTGTAGGTATGGACACTTGGGACTCTCCAGCACCTATCCTGAATTTCTAGCAATAACATCATCTTTTGCTGTAACAATGAAATTCTGAGATTTTGCTTTGTATTATAAGGAACATTAGGCTTTTTATTTTTCCCTTCCATTCTCTTCTACCTTTCCTCTTTTCCTTACTTCTTTCTTGCCTCCTTTTCCTCCCCTGTTCCAAGAAAACTTCATTCTAATCAAGATATAAAATGATCTGCACTACGGATAGCCACAAACTTTCTTTATCCCCTCTGCTATTTGATTCCTCCTACTAGACAATATTTGAAAAAGCAGAGATTTCATTTTGGTTTTCTTTGTATCCTTCATGGATCATAGTCATGACACAGAGTACCTACCCAATATAAAAATTAGTTGAATGAATAAGTTGAATCTACCTCTGATTTTGCTCTATAAAAGCAGCTTTCAAAGTGAGCTATGCTCTCCCCTGGCCAAACCAATGCTTTATTTTAAAAAAGACGTTGAGGCATCTGGATGGCTCAGTTGGTTGAGCTCCTGACTTCGGTTTGGGTCCTGATCTCGCAGTTTGTGGGTTTGAGCCCCAGGCCAGGCTCTGTGCTGACAGCTCAGAGCCTGTAGCCTGCTTCAGATTCTGTGTCTCCCTCTCTCTATGCCTCTCCCCCACTCATGCTCTGTCTTTCTCTCTCAAAAATAAACATTAAATAAATTTTTAAAATAAACATGAAAA
Source organism: Proteles cristata cristata (assembly GCA_017311185.1). NCBI lineage: Eukaryota > Metazoa > Chordata > Mammalia > Carnivora > Hyaenidae > Proteles > Proteles cristata. Next base: position 1,670,234 of record JAESUZ010004636.1, read on the forward strand.
ACTTTTTAAAAATTAAAAAGCCTTTAACTTCCCATTATTATCATTTGAACTTCTTTTAAGTACTTTATAACATAGAGTTGATGCTTCCAGTGAACATGGAGTTAATTCCATCCTTTCTAAACAAGCATCAGCTTTCACGGAAATGAAATCCTATTTTAGTAAATGGTTTTGTCTATTGGGCTAGCTAGCAGTCCTCACACTTAAATTAATACTACTCTTAAGAGGGAGAACAATACTGTTTGCTGTAAGTCAGGTATATGCATCACTGATCTAAACATCCTCCTGACCTGAGAGTGATTATACCAGATGGCAATCCCTTAATAGTGAAATGAAAACTCCTGTGAAAGCAGGACATATCTGTCAGTGGGACATTTCATCACTGTGTCTAGAAAAGACTACCCCACCTCCCCAAACACTTGCATTTAAAACAGCCAAAACTGAAAGTTAAAAAAAAACAAAAAACAAATCTTCTCTTGAGCCTCCTTAACTCTCTTCAGACAGATGAGAGGCATGGCCCAGCCTCCAGCACATAGATGTGGAATATGCCAACAAGGTGCCTACCACCGACATTCGTGCTGGGCTTGTGCTTTGGCTTTTGAGCCCAGGTCTCTCTGGATTTGTGGACATGGCCAATGAGAAAGAGACAGTAATCTAGGCAGATAGCTGGCTGGCATAAAATGTCACATGCCACAAATTAAGCAAAATGCATCTCTCATCTGTTCTTGAAACACATCACTGCAGCACAGAGTCAGGAAATGTACACAAGTCACTTTGATTATGGATCCAGGAGAATTTGAATAAGGCTTCTACCATCATAATGGGATTTATTTTTCCTGAAGCAGAAGTAGCATATTGAACAAAATTATGATTTTTTGGCAATGAGGAAAGCATTTAAGAATCAAAAATGTTCAACCATATGCCTCTTTGCCAAAATTTTATTGTTGATGAGTTGGAGTGAAATCCTAATGCTGTACCAATCAATTCCCTAAGTCACGAAATAAATGAAAAGAGACACTCTTTTATTAAAACTTTAACATTGAGAATTTTTCTGGGAATGGACGAAGCTTTGAAAGCTGATCCTCACATTGTTTTTAAAGGTTAATTTATATCTAGTTCACTCTTTGTCTATTTGTAAGGTATAAACCAACCTATGTACAAGGAAAACCTGAACAAAATCAATACCGTCTGTGTTTTATGTGGAGAGGTTGTCTTTTACCTTTTTATTTAATTCAGGTTTACAACCTCAAAGATTATTCATGATGAATTTTAGCTTTAATGTATGTTTTGGAATTATGCACCTGTGATACCTCATAAATTTATGCACAATAATAACACTTTGCATTTATATGAAGCTTTTCATCTTCAAAGCATATTATGCACATTAGGAAATTCATCGTTTCAATGTACTTATGAGGAAGGTAAATATTCTTATCTCCATTTTACAGATAGGGAAACTGAAAGAGACAAGTCATCCATAGGAGAAATTAGAAGGGGGTTTTCACTCTGTGTGTGTGGTAAGGTTATGAAATATTGATATTCTATTTTAAATTTTATAAAACCAAGAGAGCACACAACTATTATCTTTAAAATTTTCTATATCTGGATCCCTACACTTGCCCCAAACACACACACTTATTCTCCAAATATGGTGTGGAGTTTAAAATAAGTTACCAACTCAGTTTCCTCATAGTTTCTAACTAGTTTCTAAGCTTTAAAAAGGAAAAGTTTATCTATTATATTTAGTGGTAAGAGGCCTGATTTGTGTCTTGCTCCTTGTACTTAACCTCCTAAACTGTTAAACATGTTTTTAATAGAGTTTTATGGAAAACAGGATTCTTTATGTTTTAAAAGATTGCCTGTTGAGTCTTATTCACAATGCCATCATTTATATTAGTAACTTCAATATCAAAGGCACTAGGCAGGTAATTATATATTCTGCTGTAGTCTTGATATTATATAAAGCATGTAAATACAGCTCTTTTCATGTTTGCTTACCCACACGTGTTGCTCATATCTGTGACTATACCTATTCCGTTGTTATGACACTGACATATGAATGTACATAAGATGCCATGTCCTATTGAAATGATGGTTTTCAGAAACAGCCCAAATTAACATTAAATTGCAAGAAAAGATCCCACTGTCTTAGGAATAGACTCCAATAAAGAGCTCTGTGTGAAGGTTGTATCAGAGTGTTCATCAAAGGGAACAACATCTATCAGGGAGCAAAGGAAACAGGATTGGGCAGAGGGAGAAGCTAAAATGTAATGTAGCCACAATAGAGACTAAGGGATAATTTGAAGCTGGAATAGCCCTTAAGAGTTACTCTAATTGAGGGAAGGGGGCTGGGTCTTGCATCCCCAAATCAACCACCCATAGGATTGGGATGCTCCTGTAGCAGAAGCATGATCTGGATAAGGCAGCTTCCTTGAGCCAGAGAGAAATGTCCCAGAGGAAATCAGTACTGGACTATCAGCAACCAACAGTATCCACAACAATAATGCACTAGGTATCACAGTAAGAAGCAATCTTTGCTCTGAGTCCCCAGTCCAGAGCTAAAGCCCAGACTATCATCGTCCTGTTGTGTCAGCGCAGCCTTTAAATTTGGCTGAAAGAAGAAGTGCAGATGAGGTGTCAAAGACTTGAAAGGTGGGCACATGAGAATGCTCTTCTGTGCAAAATTGTTGCAAAATCCCTCTTCCCAACACACTAGGAATATATGATTTGCTGGCCAAAGGAACCATGACCAGGACTTTGAACCCAGAGAATTGCCGCTGGAATCAATTGCTGTACAATATGTTGCCCTGAAAAAAACATCCCAGAAATATAAAGTTGAACCAAAGATAAGAACCATGCAGTGTCAAACACAGGGAAAGCAAAATCAAAAATGAAGTCCTGGGGACAGGACCTGGCAGGAATAAATTCAGGAGCTGAATGTAATTAAAAATGAACTAGCACAAATTAGATAGAAAAGAATATAACCTTGGCAAACTGCTGTGAACTGTGTCGGAGTATCTTTAGTATGACCTTATTGAACATTGTGCATTGGTTGTGGTTTAGAGTTAAGGCAGGAAAATAATGGGATAGACTTTTATGGAAAATGACTTCTACATATAAAAGAAGGCCCTTACTTGCTAAGCTCTCATCAGTCTTTGAGCTTCACCCAGAAAATTCGTAATGCCACTGATATGAAGAAGAAAGGGAAGGTCAAACATTAATTAGAGAGCTAAGGGGAAGAGATGTGAAATTAAGATCATGAATCATGTTGCTATTTTTATGGAACCTTTCTCCTGCCATCAGGAAATCCATAGACAGGATCTAGGTGCTTGGGTAAAATATGGATAAACAGCTCTGTTCCTTAATCTCCTAAAGGAAGCAGAACACTCACATCTCATTGATAAGCTTTCTGCCATTTCAAGCAGAATATTGACCATGAGGCCAGCAGGGAGATTCCTGAATTAGATTTTTCTTCAAAAACGTCAGACCTTTTAAATTGCTCTGATAGAAAGTATGTTCTGAAGCTTAGCACAAAGAAAGCAATTGCTCAAAGAAGTCTTGAACTAAAGGATCAGTTACAAAGAGTGTGTAAATAAGCTTTTGGTGGTATAAAGAGGTCATTCCATTGGACCTGTTACAGGCTCAGAGAATTTACTAAAGTAGGAAAATATTTCAAACACTAGTTCCCATTAAATTGATAACCTGTTTTATTCAGTGCATCTGACCTCTGAGCTTGACAATGACTCTTTGCAAGTGGAAGCTTAAAATGCCATGTGTAGCATAAAACATAAGATATGTAGTTGTTACAAAAGCATTCTCTCTCTGTGATGGGATGGCTCTGGGGAGAGTTCACTACTCACAGGATCTTTTATCTATGAGTCACAGTTCCTAGCAAGGGCAGTTTCAGAGACACCTTCATTACCCATGAACTGTGAAGTCAATGTGTGCTCTTTGTTGTGAGTTTAATGGACAAGTAGCATTATGGTCAAAGTTGCTGGCACAGTTTGCTCCAATTAGTCCTCTGTTTTCAAGCCTCAGCAAGGAAGCCTGGAACTAAAATAGTTGGAGAACATTCTAGTTTGTAGGCACAGTAGAACAGATAAAGTAGATTACAAATCTTTAAAATGAACTAAGGTAGTAGATAACACAACTCTTCAAAATTCAGTTTGTTGGAGGAATTGTGAATGTAAACTTTTATAAAAAAAATTCAGCGAAAGGCCTTTATGCAAGTTTTAATTTCTCTGTAATAATAAATCCTTGTTATGGAGTGAAAAAAATTAATCAAGCATCATACAATTTCATAGCTGGAAGAGGCCTTCGTGATGGCCTTGTCTTTTTTCTAACGAAGAAACTGAAGTGCAAAGTAGTAAGTTAATTTGCCCAAGGCACCTCAGCTTGTTAGAGGCTACTTGGACCCAGAAGCAGATTTTCTAAACCCTTCCAGTCAGGGTTCAATGTTACCCTATCCCCAAACCTGGGCCCTCACTGGAAGAATGGCCTGCAAGCCTGTGACTAATAAGAGAATCAAGTCTTCAGGTTTGCTTTGTCTAAATCCAAGTCATTGATAAGAAAATGTACATTTACTGGGATTGAAACATTATAAGTTTAGTAAGAATATACATAGCTTACAATTTCTTACCTAAATAAGAACAGGTGCTCTTATTGGCATCAGCTCCTAAAGTCAGAACTCTCATTATATCTTATCTGTCCACTTTTGTGGCAGGTTGAGAAGAACTAAAATTTCTCTGACATTCCTTCCATCAGAAGGTGGGTCTCTTTCTCCTCCCATAATCTGAGATGTGCTGTGATTGCTTTGGCCATGGAAGTACAGCAGAAGTAACACTATGTCAGATATGGACCCTACCTCAGATACCTTTTTCCCCTAGAATTTATAGACTCCTGAGCCACTTTTTGAGAAGTATATGGCTTCTGGAACCACATACCACAGACTGAGTGGCTTAAACAACACAAATTCATGGTCTCTCCATTCTGGAGGCTACAGGTCCCAAGTCAAGGTGTTGGCATAGTTGGCTCCTTCTGAGGGTTGTGAGGCAGAATCTGTGCCAGACCATTCTCCTCAGCCTGCAGACAGCTGGCTTCTCCCTGCCTCTTCACATCATCTTTCCTGTATGCATGTCTCTTGTCTAAATTTCCCCTTCTTATAAGGATACCAATCATATTGGATCAGGACCCATCCTAATGACCTCATTTTAACTTGATTACCTCTGTAAAGACCCCATCTCCAAATAGGGACTTTTTAGTTTAGGGAGACTTGAAGCTCATAATACAAAATCCCTAACAGCAGCTAAAGAGAGATATTCTAAAGAGAGCTTCACCATTTTTTTCTATCCTCACCAAGGTACAAGGAAGGCATGTGAGGGAAAACATTTTGGTTTCTCCAGACCCACCAGCAGCCTGTGACTCAGTCCATATCACATACAGCAGAAGAATTGCACTGAATTCCTGTTGCATAAGAATCATAAGATATAATACAATTGTTGTCTTATTCATGGCAAAAGTTTTGGAGCGGCTTGTTACATGACATATAAATGTCAGGCTCCTCTGACATTCATCATATCATACAACACTAGGCCTTTCAGGTGTGACTGTATAGAACTCTGGCACTAAGTGAACTTCCTTGAATGAAAAGCCATTCTTTTAGGTCACTTGTGGCCATGCTATATATGGTTAATTTCATGGACAGCTAGCTTTGTCCTAAAAAGATCAGCTCGCTAACACAGAAATGTATCGTAGGTATTAATTTGGTCCCAATCAAACTTATTATTTCCACTCTGATGTTAAAAGTTTAAGTGGCAAGTAAATAATGGCCATGCCTGCATCAGGGACTGAGGAAAAGAGATACATCCTAGAGCAGAAATCTGGCGACCTGGGCTCCACTCTGCCATTAACAACAAGGTGATTGTACACAAATTAGTTCTTTGATTCTTAGTTTCCTCAATTATATAATGAGAGAATAATATAAACTTTGACTCTAATATGTTGTGTTACTTATCTGCATTTTAAGAGGCAAAGGAACCTGTGGAGATACTACACTGTGAGAAAGGGTATTTCTCTAGTTCCCAAAACAACCAGCATTTTCATAGGAGCAACTCTGTTGGCAGCTCTGAGTTTCTCAGAGAATATGAGACTCTAATATGTATTAAGCTTTATATATAAGGGAAAAATAAACATATTTAATCATTTGGCATATTTATACATCATCTCTTAAACTGTATATACATTTGACACTGTCTTCTGTATTACGTATCTGTGTAATAACAATGAAAGTTATATTTGTATTTCAGAAAACAACTTAGAACTCTTTGGAGATGGGTGTAAGTTGTCATTGTAGAACATAAAACTTTGTAGCTATTCAAGAGTGAGTTCTCTTTTGATTCAACAGACAGAAATCTCTGTCTTCATAAAGGAACCATAAAGGAACTTCATTACTTTCCTGGCCGAGTAGCTCAAGGGACAGGTTAACTATGGACAAGGTTGGTTTTAGCAGTTCAGATGGATTGTTATTATGACCTGTCCTCCATCCTTGCTATCCATGTTCCTCATGGTGACAAGATGGCTGCTAGGAGTTTTAACACTTATATCCTTCCAGGACTAAGACAACAAGGAAGATACAGTACCTTTCCTCCAATATTTCTGGGAAAAAAAAGTCTCATTCAATCTCATTGTTTCATCATCCTTGATTTCATCACATGCCTATTCTTATCCCAATCATTGTGGCTAAACAATTAGATGTGCAGGGGCGCCTGGGTGGCTTAGTCGGTTAAGCATCCGACTTTCGCTCAGGTCATGATCTCGCGGTTCGTGGGTTCGAGCCCCGCATCGGGCTCTGTGCCGACTGCCAGCTCAGAGCCTGGAGCCTGTTTCAGAGTCTGTGTCTCCCTCTTTCTCTGACCCTCCCCTGCTCACGCTATCTCTCTCTCTCTCTCCTAGAAATAAATAAAAATATTTTAAAAAAAAGAATTAGATGTGCATATCAGACAGATGTGAACCCAATAATTGCCCTAGCAGTAGATATGAAGCCCCACTTGAAGTACATGGCATAAAATTGGGGCAAAAATGATGGGGCAGAGCAAAATCAGGGTACTGTCCTCAGAAGATGGTAAGTAATGGAGTGCGACAACATATGCCTACCAAACTATGATTTTTGATATATTATTAAATTTTGATATTTTATAAACTCTTTAGTTCAAACTGAATATGATCTTCTGCACTGCTTTTGCAGACAAGTAGCAAAAGTTGACTGCCATATAATACGTACCAACCTGCACTGATATCACACCAGGGTTGTATACTAATGTCAATGTGATGGATTCACACAGTGATGTTAGCACTAGGTAATTTTATTCAACTAAAAGCTTAAGTGAAACTCAGAATGATAAAAATTGAGCTTTTAAGGTTGGGGCAGATGGGGATCCTCTATACAAGCCTTATTGTTCAACAATCCAGTAGATAACCCTAGAAATCTTCAAACAAACCTCTGCGCTCCGCACAGTAGCATTACTAGAAGGGAAACAGGTGGTCTTATTTGAGTTTCAAGATGCTATTTTTGCTTCTGTCTAAAGGTTGGCTAACAGACATCACAGGAGAATTCTGTGCTCAATCTGAAGGAAAGTGTGGGTGACAATAATTTTGCAAGTGCTCTTTATCTAGAGAGTCCTGCTTTGAGATTATGGGGTACTTACAAAATTAATAATGACAAAGCAGGACTCTGGATAAAAAATGAAGAATGTGACAGACCTGAGGACAAAGTGTGGCTCTTTTCTCTTGTACTGAAGAAAAGACAGAAGGGTGTAGAGGCACGTCTAAACTGATTTCTTCACTTACTCATCGTGAAAGGCAAGAGGGCCAGTCAAGCTGGATGCAGAGAATGAAGGGGGAAATGGGAAAGTTGGAAGAGAGGCCTCTGCCAGAGGAAAAGTTCCTAGCGTATTGATCCATGAGACATTAAGGGTAAGAGAAAGGATAAAGTCTGGTTTCTGCCCTCAGCACAGTAGCTCCAGCCTTCTCAAACCTGGCCATATAGATATCCTGGATTCAGACTAGTCAGACTGGTAAGTTTTGCTTCTGTGAGGAAGAATGAGGAAGAATGTATCCCAGTGTGGAGAAGGAGGCAGAGGGAACATGCTCCTACTCTTCTGTGTAGGGTAGAAGCAAGAGTCCTCTCCTCAGTGGAAAGAGGACAAATATGAAGATGAAGAAAATTTCCCCAAGAGTTTGGCCTCAAGTGGCCTTATATGAAAGAATGGGTATGTGCTGGGGCACCTGGGTGGCTCAGTTGGTTAAGCGTCCAACTTCAGCTCAGGTTATGATCTCACAGTTCATGAGTTCCAGCCTCGCGCTGGGATCTGTGCTGACAGTTCAGACCCTGGAGCCTGCTTCAGATTCTGTGTCACGCTGTCCCTCTCTCAAAAATAAACAAACATAAAAAAACTAAGAATGGGTATGTGTTGGAAAGTAGGTGAACTTTATTCTTGGTCACTATGGTAGACAGAATTATGGTCCCCAAAGCAATGTATGCCCTAGTCCCAAAACCTATGAGTGTGTCATACTACATGGCAAAGGGAATTAAGGTTGTAGGTGGAATTAAGTTTGCTTAATTGGTTTAAGATAGAGAGATTATTTCAGATTATCCAAATGGGCACAATCTAATTATATTTCTAATTAAAATCAGAAGAGGGAGGCAGAACAGGGGAATGGAGACAGGCATGAGAAGGACTCAAATATGCTAGCTTTGAATATGGAGGAAGGGGGTTGTTAGGAACTAAACAGTGTCTCATCCAGGATGCCTGGGTGGCTCAGTTGGTTAAGCATCTGACTCTTGAATTCCTAATAATCTAATGAAGTCTGGCTGAATTTAGAAATTGCCTGGGACTGGTGACTCTTCGTTTTTTTTCTTCCATTTTCTCCCCTTTCAAACCATAGTGTCTATAACCATTATTCTATTCCTGCCCCACCATTGTACTTTGGGAGCAGATAACTGGTTTTCTAGTTTCATGAGACTATAGATAGAGAAAAATTGTGTCCTAGGATGGATTACACACAGAGCCTCACCTACAGCTGATTTAGATGATTTAGGTCATGAGATCTGGGACCTCAGAGATGGTGGGATTTACATGGTATTCTCAATTCTAAGCTGATGGTATAATAGGATGAGACCTTTTGAGAGCTTGGGATGGGGTGAATGTATTTTGCATATGGGATAGATCTAGAAGGTAGACTGTGCGCAGGTGATGACCCTCAACAAATGTCTATATTATAATTTGTTACAGTGGCAATAGAACACCAATAGTCACTGATGGACTTCTCTGTGAATCAGTGCTAGAATCCTAGGATCTAAGGGCAGGAGGCATCTCAGCATCCAATTCAGGTCCATTATCCAGTTGCTGATCCTGCAGTCAAGGGCTGATGAGAGATTATTCCATGTGACATGGCTCATTTCTGTCGAAAAATGAAAGTTTATTTCCCCAGAGTAAGGTTTGATTATTCTCTGCTTCCAGCAACTTATTCTGTGTGTGAGGGCCTCTTCTCTTTGACATCTCTTCAGGCACCCTCTACTCCACTGGCTGCCTTCAGTCTAGTGCCTAGTAAGGCCCACCATTGCCTCAGCATCCCATTTCCATTTCTTTGGTTTTTGACAAAATGATCCTTATAAAGCCAGTCATGTATTACTCCTGACAATTTTACTTTTTAGTTGACACTTAATGAGCAAATCAGAGAACTCTAGATGCTGGCGAGGATGTGGAGAAACGGGCACACTCCTACACTGTTGGTGGGAATGTAAACTGGTACAGCCCCTCTCGAAAACAGTGTGGAGGTTCCTCAGGAATCTAACAATAGAACTCCCCTATGACCCAGCAATAGCACTGCTAGGAATTTACCCAAGGGATACAGAAATGCTGATGCATAGGAGCACATGTACCCCAATGTTCATAGCAGCACTCTCCACAATAGCTAAAACATGGAAAGAGCCTAAGTGTCCGTCAACAGATGAATGGATCAAGAAGATGTGGTTTATCTATACCATGGAATACCACATGGCAATGAGAAACAATGAAATCTGGCCATGTGTAGCAACATGGATGGACCTTGAGGGTGTTATGCTGAGCGAAATAAGTCAGGCAGAGAAGGACAAATATCATATGTGTGCACGTATAGGAGGATTAGGAGGAACTTAACAGAGGACCAAGGGGGAGAAGAAGGCGGAAATGGTGGGGGAAAGGGAGAGAGGCAAACCATGAGAGACTCTTGAATGCTGACAAAAACTGAGGACTGATGGATGTGGGGGGGAGGAGGGATGGGCATGGAGGAGGACACTTGTGGGGATGAGCACTGGGTGTTATGTGGAAACTAATTTGACAATAAACTATTTGTAAAAAAAAAAAAAAAAAAAGGAAACTGAAAAAAAAAAACCCTCCCCCCCAAAATGAGATTATACTGGGAGAATTTAAACAAACAAACAAACAAACAAACAAAAAACCAATCTTTCATCTCACCATCCAGAGAAAATTGCTGTTAAGTCCTCCAGAAACTTTTTCAACTAATGGACACAGTGACCTTGTTTTTGTCTCCACTGTCATCTCTGGGTTGTTTTTTTTGTTTGTTTTGTTTTGTTTTTGTTTTTGTTTTTGTTTTAATAAGTCTCCTTCCTAAAATAGGGTTTGAGTCTTTCAATTACTTCAGCTACAATCCACCATTCTAGCAGAGGAGTTCCACTGATGTGGTGGTAAGGTGTGGAGGAAGGGAAAGTATTCAGTAATACTTTCAGTTGGGTCTCAGTCTTTCAGTGAACCTTCGGGCTGTCAACTTCAGAAGTGTTCTTCAGCTTTCCTCCCTCTCTTACATGAGACAAGAAGCCTAAAGATTACTGAAATTGGGTATTTCTCTTTCTTTATGCCAAAGGCTAGAGAGAGATGGAGGTAGGTATTTTCCTTCTCCCAGATCAGTTAGCTGCTGCAAAAATAGTTTCCGTGGAGTTCAGGCCTTGTCAAGGAGCACATAGCTCTCTGGGCATATCTCAAAATGGCGACTTTTCCTGTCCCTGCTGGAAGCATGACGGGAATTTTGTCTGATCTTTACTATGAGAGGTAAAATTTACCACAGTATATAGGGGGGTGTCCACTAGGATTGGGCCCCAGAATTTTAACTCTCAAGGTGTCCACACTGAGCCTCTGGCAACTTGTTAATTAGTGTGTGTTCCTATCAGTACTGGCTTCTGCTCCTAGTGAGCTGCGATTCTTGGTATCTGACTCCAGTTTTTGGAGCAGCAGTTTGCTCTGTGACCTCGATTCTCAGACAGCTCTCAGAAAAGTTGTTGGTTTTTAGTTTGCTCAGCTTTTTTCCTGTTGAGAATTGAAGTGATGACTTTGCATGTCAGAGTGGAAAATGGAACACTCTATACTAAAATGGGATCAAACTGAAATACTGTTTTTTATAAATATTTTCATGCTGCCAAATATATTCACAGCATGTATGTTTACTATTTGCATAATATCCCTTTTATATGGGTACACTGTAATTTGCTAAGTCAACTCAATGTTAGACATATACTTCGTTACTTATTTTGAACCATTTTATATAACCTGGAAGTGGAGCAAGTCTATGATGCATCTCTGTGCATATCGATAATGATTTCCTTAGGATATATTCAAATATCTCTATGACAAAATCAGATTTAATGTGCATGAAGATTTACTGAAAAAACAAGGAGAGGAGATGGATCCCTATATCCATCTTTGGGTACTGTCCAGCTCCTCCTAACTTTCCTTTGGTTGGTCATCTTTCTCCTCACTTCCTGATATGCCCACAGCCCTCTGGTCATTCAGCACCCTGGCATGGAGCTCAGAGGACTTGTACATTTAATATGCCTTGTGTGGAGATGGGAATTTCTGGGAATACTCTGGAAGATGGTTACTACCTTCCCCTTCTGAATCCCTCATCTCAACCTCAGTAGCAGAAGAAGGAATGTGTCCATTAGGCACCTGAACAGTTTTTCAGGTTTTATTTGTTTTTTTAATACTTTAATATTTACTTATTTTTGAGAGAGGGAGAAACAGAATATGAGTGGGGGAGGGTCAGAGAAAGACGGAGGCACAGAATCTGAAGCAGGCTCCAGGCTGTGAGCTGTGAGCACAAAGCATAATGCAGGGCTTGAACTCACAAACTGCTAAGATCGTGACCTGAGCCGAAGTCAGGATGCATAACTGACTAAGCCACCCAGTGCTCCCAGGTTGTTTTTTTTTAATGTTGAAAAAAAAATACAAGCCTACATGTTCCCAAGCCTCCTTTTGCTAAGCTTTTGGAAGGTGAGCAGAGTGAGCCCCCTCAGAGATCCTTAGCACTTCCCATTAGCTCCTAAAGATAGAGGAGCTGCCCCCACCCCAGTTCTGCTGCTGTCAAGCCCCAAGAAACCCATCTGCCTAACCCCCCCTAAAGCCCCAACCCACCCAGGCTTACTGCTGAAGGACAGAAAAGAGGAAGAATAGCCAAAATGCCAAACTGTCTTTCCCTACCCCTGTGGGAAACAGCACACAGAGAATCAAGATTAGCATCGAAGCTCACAGAAATACACAGAAGTCTCAAAATCAGCTAAGTCAGAAGTATGGATGGGTAAAGAAAACTGACAGTTTTCTTTGAGGCCTTGGTGCATGACGTGTATGGAATAAAATTCTGGCACTTTAATCTGTTGATTAACATTAAGAAAAAGTTGAGCCATACACACCTCAAAAAGGGGGAAAGTGTCACGACAATTCTACTTTGAAATCAATTTCTTTTTCCTATCTTTTAATATACATTATTTAAGAGTGCTTATTTCTTTAAATAACAAATAATCACTTAAAATGACCCAAGTTGAATGTCATATTCCTATTTAAGCAAAAATAGGATACTAAAAATAGAGCACTGACTCGAGTCACAAGGAAAATGTTTGAGGTTTTGCTATGTGACAAGAATGTAAAGTATTTCTACATGTATAATTAAATATACAACAGCAAAGCATTATCCTTGGAAATTAAGATCAGAAAAATGACCTTGAATGCTCTCAAACATTGTAAGTTGATCAGTCTGTCTATAAAAATAAACACAATTGGGTTGTAAGAAATATTTAATAATTTTAAATTTTAGAGGAAAAGGTTAGTGAGAGAACCCTAGGAAGAAGAAAACATAATCATCAGAAAGAGTAAAGCTGGGGTTCAGGGAGGAAAGTGGTTCTTTCCAGGCCTGGTATGCATGTGTGTGTGTGTGTGTGTGTGTATGTGTGTGCATAGGTATGTGTGTGTTTGTGTAAGAACACTTAACATGATGGGTGCCTGGGTGGCTCAGTCGGTTAAGCATCCAACTTCGGCTCAGGTCATGATCTCATGGTTCGTGGGTTCTAGCCCCGTGTCAGGCTCTGTGCTGACAGCTAACTCAGAGCCTCGAGCCTGCTTCAGATTCTGTGTCTCCCTATCTCTCTCTGACCCTCATGCTCTCTCTCTCTCTCTCTCAGAAATAAATAAAAAACATTTAAAAAATTTTTTTAAAAACCACTTAACCTGAGATCCACCACTCTAACAAAATGAAGTGTACAATTTTGCATATACATTTGGGAAACCAGAGGTTTACATGGGAAACAGCACTTACTGGCTTCCCTATTATTTCTGTGTGAAACAGGCTTCCTCAGAACCAAGCAGTCAAATAAGTGACTCTCTAAGTGAAAACTCAGAGTCTTTACTGGATGTAGAGATGTGCCTTTTATTGCTTATCAGCATATCAATTAGTATTAGGGTGCCAGAGTTTGGAAAGTGAACCTGAAAGAATTCTGTCACCACTGAGGTGCCCCTTTTCCTTCCAGTAGGAATAACTTCATCCTCATAAACATGCATGAGAATCATGCAGTGATATGCTTCTAAGAGTCAATATCACTCTGGTTATAATTTTCACATTTCATGTTAGAATGCTTACGTTAATATTTTAACCAGCTTACACTGTTTATTTTAATGATGAATCACCTTTATATGTCACTTTTCAATGCCTGGATTTTTTTGATCCAGCAACCTTTTCATACCCACTCAACTTTAAAACTAATAACAAAAAAGTTAGCTGCCAGTTCCCCCTCGCCCCCACCAGGAAATGTTGAAAATCCTGTCTTTTAAGTGCTCTCTAAAAGAGACCAACTCAGCCTTCTTTTTGATTCTTTTCAAAGTGTTTCAACAGGGAGTATTACCTAATTTTCAGGATTATGTAACATGACAACGTTTTTGTATATGATTTATAACCATCACAACCATCTTGGGGAGAAGCTGTTATCATTTTAAACTTATAGCCTTGATACAGCCAAGTTTTAGTTACTTCTCTGTGTTCAAACAAGTGACTACCATAAGGTCTGGTACCTTCAGCAACAATGCTCAAATCTTTCCCCTAAAGAAAAAGCTCTTCAAGGTGACAAATGACTTCAAATATCAGAAACCAAATAATGTTTAGCATATTTCATATAGTGTTTTTCTCTACTTCTGCTCACTGATGTGTAGGAGACAACACAACTTGGTCCAAAATACAGAGCAATCTGCACTTCTAATTTATCTGGCCCTGAAACAGAAAGCCCTCCCTTTACCCTGACATCCCCACCTCAGTCTCATTTTCTCCAACATACTTGTAAATGGACTTGGCCCTCTGAGTCTCAGTCTAGGGTGTGAGATGACTCTTTTCTATCTTATCTTTCTTGGGATGTTACTTTTTTCTTCTCATGGGCAATGATAATAAAATTAGCATATCTGAATTCCTTATTATAGGCTGGTGCTGTTCTAAGTGCTCTACGTATATTAATACAGTAAATCCTCACAATAACCCTATGTGGAGGCTGATACACTAGTCTCATTTACAAGATGAGGAAGGTTCAGGAACAGAGTGGTCGCCCAGCATGCCTGATGTCAAACAGTTAATAGGGGAAGATTCCAAACTCAGCAGTTTAATTTCATAGTTCCCATTCTTAACCCCAACACTGCTCATCTGCCTCATCGACCTCATTATTCTCTTCCTAAGACCTCCCTTTTTTCTACCCCAAATCTTTCATATTATCTCTTTCTGAGGGCTATACTTCTTGAGGTGGCCTTAGACAGTAATTGAAACATCTTGTTATCTTAAGCAGAATTTGACGTTGTGGAGGATGGGAAGTAGAGGCTGACTGCAAGAGCTGGCATCTAGATCCCTCATCTTGAATCTGGGGGTCTCGGTTGGGCAGTCTTTATAGCAGGGTGATCAGTTCTTTTCCCTCCCAATCCCTGCCTCTCCTTCCCACATCTTGTAGTTTATGTGAGGTATCTGGTTACTAGGATCATTCTCCCCATTCCTTTTGAAGGCCTCATTCTCCCAAATAGTAGCTGGGACAAAGAATAGGAGAAACAGTGAACATCTCTGTAAGCAGGTGCTTACTGGTGGCAGACAGCATTTCCTGGCCACTCCTGGCTTCAGCTAGTTCTCTCTGCTGCTCTTGTGGAAATCTGCATGGGTCATACATGTGCTTTAGCTTCATAATGGTGCTTTCTGTCACTGAGAATGCCTCCCAGATAAGAGTGGTATGATATTCCTTTAGTCCCAATAGGACAATCCCCAGCCCCCTATCTGGTAGCCTTACCTTGCTCAGCCCCTTGGAAAATCCTAATACAAAGTAAAAAATGCCTTCATTTATTTGCTGTAAAAGTAAATATTCGATAGTAGGTTTGTACAAAAAAGAACTTACCTATACTTTACTTGAAACTATAACACGTTTTAGTGCTAAATTGAATTTTGTTCATTCTTAAAGCTATAGAAGCTGTTTGTACTCAATGAATGTTAAACATAGCAGAAAATCTATTATTATTTATAGAAAAACTGTTTCATTTAGGCTTGCTACAAGTTTGTGAACTGTAGCATAGGCAATGAAAAGAAGTCTGTAGTTTATGCTGTGTTCTTCTTGTGTAACTAAAGTTGAGATCTCATTACTTGTAGACCTACATTCAATTAACCTTTCATTTCAAAGGTGAGAGAAATAAAATATAAAGATGCTCTACCTGCAAGTGCATATAAACATGACTGCACATGGGTAAATACGCTTCAATAAGTATAACGTCTCTAAAATGCCTTCCATATCAAGTGAAGACTCCTAAACCTGCTTTTTTAAAAAAATACTGCTTTACTGAGCTCGCTATGCCACTTGCACTTGGTGACATGCCCTAAATGTGCATTGGTTTCAGCTTCTCTCTATTCCACACCTGCTGCATGTTCAGCTCACACTGGCCTGGTAATCTTCATCCTTGACATGTCATTGATAACTTTCCTTTCTCCCTCCTTCCAAGCCTCCCTCCCGTGTCTAATTGTGAGGTTGCACTTCTCTTGCCTTCCTGTGTTCTTAGAACACAGATAAAACCTTGCTTAAGGCCATTAGGAACACACAGCATTTTATACAGAACCCATGTCCTTGTTGGAAATGGTCTGAAGAAAATAATCTGCTACAGTATAACAGTATACAATGTTATTGAATGAAATAGAGTATAATTCCTTAATGAAGTCAGACACACATAGACAAGATTCAAATGAAAATTGATTTTCGCAGTGTGAAGAGATGGAATTCATCTGAATGTGCACCTTGCTCTGGGCTAATATACAAGGCACTGTGGAGATTGCACACAAATGAATCTGGAAGCAGAAACTGTTTTGTCTTGTTTTGTACTCTTCCCATAATTTTGCCCAAAATCCCAAGAATCAACATGACTGAAGCTAGAATCATGGCACAACTTATAGCATGCCCACTCATTATCTGGCCCTCTGTAAGAGGGGGAGAGACTGATGCAGGAGTGTTGAGGTCACCTGGCCAATTTGTGTGCGACATCTCAGAGCTTTCTTTCACCCTCCCTACACTTCATCTCACTTCTAGGACTGTGTTTTGTAACGTACCATACCAATGGGTAATGCTCAGTTCTCCAAGTTCCCAGAAGCCTTTCTTATTCTCTATCTTACCTTTTGAAACATAGCAGGAAGGGAGGCCATGATCCATGACTCTTATTAGATGTCTTTCCAAATGCCGCGGGGCTTACTGATGGCGACCGGAAGCCTGCCAGTGCAGAAAACATACCCTGTGTTATGCGTGTTTTCCAGATTCTGTGTGAAATCAGCTACCATTTAAAAGACCTGTATTTCATAATCTCAGTCCCCAAATAAAGAAATTGAGATTCATGATGGTTGAGCACATTGACCCATTTCATTGAGCTAGCAAGTAGCAGAGCTGGGATTTGAACCCAGGCCTGTCTGACTTCACATTTCATGATCTTAATGTGCTCAGCAATGTGCTAAGAGATCCTGTAGCGCTTGCACTCTATACTTTTTCTCTCAAAGAAAGAGCAGAAAAGGGCACTGTAGACAGAAGGAGCCTTAGCAACTTCAATAATTCTGGAAATTCAGATATTTTGAATCTGCTTTGATGCCCCAGGGTCTCAAAACTTATTTCTGCTGTCTTGTGAGCTGGCCTTTCTCAATGCCAGTCTTTGTGTCATGCTTCAAGGACAGCATGTCTGATATACCTTTTGAATTCCAGGGACACTGACTTTCACAGAAGGACCTACATGCTTTCATTTATTTTGTGTGCTCTCAGGTGGTATTTAAGTTGACAGCCAGGTCCTCAGTCTTCTTCTCAAGGGATTATAGGTGTTGAACTGCTTTCATCTTTCTTTGTCTGTGTATTTTTTTTAAGTGATAAAGGATCAAGATGGCTCTCCATCCTTCTCTCTCCCCTGGAGTCCCCTGGCATTCTCAGTGAAATATTAGTTGGAAAAATCACACTTCTAGATTGGTGGAGAGATAATTGAAATTCAATGCAGCAGGGAGAAAATCAGTTCTGAAGGCCTATTTTGCTGCAAATTCTTTATTAGGATTTTGGTCCTAGGTCTGCACCAGTCACGATGGGGAGAATTAAAAGAGAGGAGCACGATTCGCTGCAATGTTCTGAATTGAAATAATTACATCCCGAATCTGTACATCTGAGATGGTCTGCTTACCTTGCACACGTCCTTCTGGTTTCCTGTTCTTTAGATGTTCTTTTTGATGTTAAGTCCTCCTGCAAAGCATCATTAGCAAAAACCATTTGAGGGTTAGACATACAGTGTTTATATTAATTTGAGAGCTTATCCAATATCTTTTTTTAAAAAAATTATTCCAAGTAGGCTGACAACCCACCATCCCCGTCATAACTCTTTCATACACAATTTCCTCCTGTGTACATGTTAGCAGGCTGCATTTGTCAATTGAAGACAATCTACCTTTTTTTTTTGTGGGAAATCTGGCTTTAAAAAAACATGTTCTCTTCTGACAAGCATAAGACTGGCATTAGCCAAAAAGAGAAAGTCTAATTTTCTGATTCACTGAATACAGTAGACATACAATAGAGCCCAAACTCAGAATGTTATAAGATTTGAAGAATATGAAAGGTAAAAAGACACTGTTAATTTACTTTGTATCTGTATATGATGGCCCTGGGACAGTAAAAGAATCTTATAAAGGAAGGGAATGGGAAAAAGAGGTCTGCAGCATAAACTGTGAAGTTTGTGAAGCCTATGACTTAGTATTAGTCCCTACTTTCCAAGTTTCAATTTTTGTTTTTTTAGGGTTTTGTTTTGAGCTACAATTAAGATTCATAAAGAGAATGCTAAATAACATTTAATAGAAGCAGTTTTTAATAAAAGGAAAAAAATCGTGTCACCCAGCTCAGAAATAAAAATTTAGAATTATAATATATTAATATGTACATGAAAAACAATATATAATGGAAAGAGAATAATGTACAAAAAAGCTTTCCAACATTTATATTTGCAAAGTTAGAAGTGAAGAATCTGATAAGTGAGATAGTTAAAGTTCCTTGAGTCACTCAGAAGGTGCCAAAGCAACCAGGACATTTTCAATGCACAATGTCTAACATTCAATCTAAAAAATTACTGGCAATACCAAAGAACAGGACAAAGAGAAAAGCCAGATGATAGAAACAGAAATAAATTCAAATACTGTAGCTACTGAAGTTATTAGACACAGACTTTGAGTTCATATGTTAAAGTAAATGACATAATAAACCGAAATAATTCACCAGACAACTGGAATACATAAGGCACAATAAGTTAGAAAATCTAAAAGCTTAAAAATAAATGGACAGGATTTTAAAAATCAATGCATATATTTATCACAGCTGATAAGATACAGCTGAAAAAAAGAATTGGTGAACTTGAGGTTAAAAAACATTTTGATACATAGACAGTAAAACAATAGAAAATATCTAAAAGACAATAAAAGATACATGGCAAATGGTGAAAAGGTCTTTAAAAAAAGGTCATACATGTAGTTGGAGTTTTAGAAGTGAGGGAGAGTTTCAGGGAAGAAACTTTGAAGGGAGAGGGGATCAGATTTCTTCAAAATGGACAGAAGTTGTCTGATAGATTGCTAAATTCATTTAAGTTAGACCAGGCATTCAAGAAAAGTTAGGAACCCTAAGCAGGATAAATAAAAAGAAATCCTACTTAGACCATTGTAGCTAGAACTTAAAAGTTTTTAAAACATAAAGTTTGTAAGTCACCAGATAACAACAAACCAAATCAAAAACAAGGCTGATGGTAACAGAAGAAATGGAAGCCAGTAGACAACAGAATGACATCTTTAACATGCTGAAAGATCACTGCCAACCTAAAAGGCTATACCTTGAGAAACTCTCCTTTAAAAAATAAGGCACTCAAAATATGAAAAAAATTAAAGAAACATCAAAGGATATTTTTTTTCAATAGAAAGAAAATAATCTTAGATCAAAAAGTAGACTTTCAGGAAAAAAAGAATACCAAAAGTATAATATGTGGGTAAGTATAGAAGATCATTTACTTTTTAAAGACTAATGATGAGCTGCACATAATCAAATATATATGTCGAATTAAAATGCATGGCAATAATAACAAAGATGAGAGGGGAATAAATGCAGTTAAAGTCCAAAGGCTCAAACATTACCATAAAATGGAAAACTATTAATTTATATTCAATGCTAATTGAATTGAGGATGAATGTTATAATCTCTAGGATAACCTGAAAAAATAACCAAAGTACATCCAACTTAAAAAAACATAAAATCAGAATAAATAGAATAAAAAATACTTGAGGACATTGGTTACAGCCTCAATGGAGTAACTGATAGAAGGCTCATCCTTCTACCATAAACTGCCATTATATCTGTAGAAAAATATACAATTATTTAAGGTAGTGAGGATATCCCCCAACATGGGGATAAGAATTTTACAATGTAGAAAGGACAGAATATTAGCTCATATTCAACCAGGATTTCTCCCTGTATTTCCTATGGCCTAGGAAAATACAGTCCTCACAGAATGGTGGTATCACTGGGTAGAAGAAAAAGAAATTTGATTTGGGAAGCTGAAGTAGGTGAAGTTTGGGAGACAGAGTAATGTAGAGGAAGGATTCATTGATAAGAAACCCCAAAATGTTCCTTAAAAATTTTCTTAGGGTCCTTTATAAAAAATAAAAGTAAAATGTGCATGTATGTATATAATAGTTACATAATAAAATGTATACATACTAGACCAGAAGAGTTGTGATTGGCCAGTTAAGAGTTAATTACATGCTATCAAAAAATAAAGGAATCAATGAAATCTGTCTGGGTTTGCTTTCAGGCAAACAATGTAGGGACCAAGGGCAGGCTGCCCCAAGATGGGCCACTTTGGCATGAACACTATATTGAGTTAAAAGTAATCAAAACCTGACAGATGCAGGAAAAACTCTCTTCCTGATCTTCAATGGCCTAAATTTACATTGGTAAGGAGAGCCAGTAACAAAAAGAGAGCTATTAACAGAGACTCTCCTTTACCTAAGAAACTTATTTGCAGAACAGGGCAAATTTTGTTTTTAAAAACCTCTCTTTTCACCTTCCTGCTAATGGCCTTCTCTCTTTTGTGTCCTCAGATCCTACCCCTCTCCTTTGCTCATATAAGTTTCCTGTTGCCTCATTTTCTTTGGAATTTCACGTCTGTGTGAATTCCCCATATGTATGCTATTAAATTTGATTTTCTCCTGTTAATCTGTCTCATGTCAATTTGAATCCAAGTTCAGCTAGAAGGACCACAGGGCAGAGGAAGGTCTTCCTCCCCAACAACAATATTCTCAATAAGTGCTATAAAGCACTGTAATTCTCTTCTTTTGCAGTAATGAGAATGACCGTCTGAAGATGAACTTCCTTCTGTCCTATTTTCTAACTTTTCATTCTTCTTTTCCACACATACCACATCCAATCTATCAGTGCACATACCAACTGCACTTTCAAAACGGGTCTTGAATATGACTTCTCAATAGGTCCATCACTACAACCCTAGTCCAAGCCATTAACCAAGACGTTGGAAGAATGTAGAGAAGAAAAAGGGGAAAGAGCACAACCCAGAAGATGGTAAACACGGGACTCATTCCCACTCTCAACCTGAAGAAGTGAGGGAAGGGGGCTGTTATAGGACTGAGAGGGATGACTGATAGGAATTTGATCTTGACTTAGGAATTCAGCCAGTTGAAGGCAGTCATTCTTG
Source organism: Proteles cristata cristata (assembly GCA_017311185.1). Classification (NCBI taxonomy): domain Eukaryota; kingdom Metazoa; phylum Chordata; class Mammalia; order Carnivora; family Hyaenidae; genus Proteles; species Proteles cristata. Next base: position 1,691,812 of record JAESUZ010004636.1, read on the forward strand.
AGAAGGAAGAATGATAAAGAAATATCCTGAACTTACCTTTCTACCTCAGTTCTTTATGTGTGCTCCCCATTCACTGGCCAAATGTCAATAGAGGCCACAGAGGCTACAGGCATAGAATAAAGTAGAAGACGGTGGAGAGTAAATCTGATAGAGCGATGTGTCTCCTAGTGGAACTTTTCAATTCCACTGTTGTTTCCTTTTATTCTATTTTTCACAAAGCAACCAGAGTGATTTCACTAAAGCTTAAGGCAAATAATGCCATTGCTCTCCTGAAGACCTTCCAATGGTTTTCAGTTTCAAGCAGAGTAAAGCCTAAAGTCCTCCTAATAAGCTATAAGGCTGTAATGGACCTGGCCCTAAAAATACTTCTTTGGCTTTATCTCTAGTCATTCTCCCTCTTGGGCAAGATTCCTCAGTAACATGACCTCTTTTCTGCTTCGCAAACACATTAGGCTCCCTCTCAAACTAGCATATTTGTCATTAATATTCTCCCTGGAAACTGCCCCCTTGCCTTCCACGTATATACATGGTTCTTCACTTTCTTCACTTCTCTGCTCAAATATAAAATTGCTTTCACCATCACTCTCTAACTCTTTTTTTAAATGTTATTTTATTTTTGAGAGAGACAGACAGAGAGACAGAGCACAAGCCAGGGGTGGGGCAGAGAGAGAGGGAGACAGAATCTGAAGTAGGCTCCAGGCTCTGAGCTGTCCACACAGAGCCCAATATGGGGTCGAACTCATGAACAGCAAGAGCATCACCTGAGCCATAGTCAGATGCTCAGCTGACTAAGCCACCCAGGTGTCCCTCTAACTCTGCTTTTTTATTATTTCTAGCACTTAACTGCATCCGGTGACTGTTTTATATTTGTTTGTTCATTATCTTCCTCTCTATTTTGTACTGCAAGTATTATAAAAGAAGGGACATATTTTTTTCTCTGCTCTATCCCTAGGTCCTAGATAAGTGACTCACACATAGTAGGCACATGTATTAGCGTGGAAACGTTAACTTCTGTAATGAACAGTCACAAATTACTACTTTAAAACATATTTCTCACTTGTGTCACAATCCAGTGTAGGTCACCGTAGGGCAATTACTAAGGCATCTGACTGCTAAGCAGCAAACAATCTATAGATATATCCATATAGTTAGACTATGAAAATGGTTCATAAGAACTTCTAAGAAATTTCTAGTACAAAAAGAATAATAAAGCTCTGGACCTTCCACATTATTATTAAAGGGTCAATACCTTCCCTAATCCCGGAACACAACCTTAATTAAGAGAAGGAAGAAGTGAGAGAGAGAATGGAGAATCGAAGTATTTATGTACAAGCTATATTAATATATTCATTCTCTCTTCTTATTATTACCTATGGTGACACTAGAGAGCAGAAAGGGAAGTTATTCTCCCTTCTTTCTGAATAAAATAATTATATCTCAAAATTTTCATTTCTTTGAAATCTCTTTGGAAACCACTGGGTCATTTCTTTTATCAAGGTATCTCCTTGTATGTGCTCCTGAAGGAGCCTCTGGAGTTCATTTTTCATATAATATATATTCTAATCAGTGTGACATCTAACTATGAGTCTTACATTTTTATTTCTTTCATTGATCTAGAGTTTTTTTCTGCACAGTCACTTGTCAATCAATACCTATTTCTAGGATTCTTTAAGGGAGCTCATTTAATTTTTGCAATATAAGCGATGTTTCAATGAGAAGAATCAATTTTATGACACACATAATAGTACAAATAAGTTGATATATTTAAAGGAAAACTGTCCTTGAAGGGAAAGAAGAATCACTACTTTTAGCTCTCTTGAGTTAAGAAGAATAATGATGAAAAGTGTCATAATATCTTAAGTCAGAAAGTACATAAGTACATACAGAACAAGTATAGACATCAGTATCTAAGCGAGGTTACCGTAAGGCACAAGACAAAATCCTTGCTCACAAGGAACTACCTTTACAAGCACTGAACTTTATGAAGAATGACTATGTTTAAGTAAATATGCAGTGAATCCAAGTTTTATGATTTGAACAGAACAAGTATGTGATAGACTCATTTCTGCCACAACCTCTGAGATGACCCTAAGAATTTATTTCTTTCAGGTCAACTATCTAAAGTGAATGGCTCTGTGAGTTCCTTTCCCCTTACTCACCCATGGTAGCTTTTTACAGTTCTCTTAAGCAGAATAATTTTCCTAAACAGTAATACAATTTTTAATGGTCTTATCACAAGTATGATTTAACTGATCATACTGTGATTTTTGTTGTGTATCTTCAAAAACTGTGTACTTTAAGAAACAAAATCATTACATCTACATCTTATCTGATATTTTCAAAACAAGGAAATTTGTGCTTGCTTCAGCACATACACTAAACTCAGAAGAGAACTCTGGCGCTTATGAGCATTTACCCAAGCACCTTCATAGAGCTCCTAGATTGCAAATATCATTGAAGGAGACTATTTCCCAAAGAAAATGTAGCAAATGGGTTCCAGATCCTTAGTGATTTTCCAAACATCACCCTAAATGTGTGAAATTTTTAAATGTTTTATTCCTATAATAAAGCTAATATTTACAATGTTTTGGTGATATAATTAAAAATATCTCAATCTGCAATGGAAATCAATTATCATTTTACAAGAGGATTTTGTGTATAAGAAAGAAGAGAGCAATGTAGCCATACTGAAAAATGGATGCTAGACAATTCTCTAACTTCCCACTGTACCTAAGTGATGCTTTTTAAAAAAAATTTTTTTTAACATTTATTTATTTTTGAGAGACAGAGTGCAAATGGGGGAGGGGTAGAGAAAGAGGGAGATCTAGAATCTGAAGCAGGCTCCAGAATCCGAGCTGTCTGCACAGAGCCCAATGTGGGGCTCAAACCCACACACCCTGAAATCATGACCTAAGCTGAAGTCAGATGCTTAACTGACTGAGCCATTCAGGCACCCGAGTGATGCTTTATCACAACACGGACTTAACAGCAATGTAGAGAACAGAAAACTGGTGCCCAGCTTCCAGTAGACCCACTGGCTGCAAAAGTAATCTAAACATTTCCTGTAATCCTTTGCTCTTACATTCAAGCTCACTTCCCAGAGGAGTGAACTTAATTTTTTTTTAGCTCAACATTATACAGTTTTTATTAAAATAGAGTTATACTGAACAATTTTTTCATATAACAGGTTTACTTTTTGTGTCTTTGGGGACTTTTCAGTGGCATAGAGAAAACATGAGGGTTGATTTAAATCATTTTGTAAGTAAGACAATTTCTTAAACTGAACAAATTAAGGACAGTGGCATCCCTGAGGAATTTGGCATTGTCATGTGCCATAACACTTCTGATCTCCGACTTATCAAATATTTCATTGATCCCAAAGGATCATGCGTTTATAAGTAACATAAAATGTTTTCTGAGAGAAACACATACCATATCCATGATGAATCCTTAAGGTGTAGATTTTATTGAAGGGCAGTCATAGGAAGCAGGCATTGGGTTATCTACCAAAGACACCTGGGAACACTACTACAGAGGCCACCCAGAAGACTGCATCTAAGGTTTTCAGGAGCATCATGTTTATGCTTAAGATTTCCTAAAGCCAATCACCACCATTACTCTCTAATAGCTCATCCAAGCTATTGTTGATAATGGAATTTGAAAAAATAATGTAAAGTCACATTATACTGACTTTGTTAACAATGAATTTCTTGTATATGATACATAGCGAGAGCATGAGAAGAAGGGGATATTTTTAGGATGTCAAATTGACTGTTTGCCTTAACAAAATCCTAAAGATGATATATTTACAGCTTCACAAAAGTTGTTCTTTCATCAAGTTCCTGTATTCTTTGAGGAAAAAATAAAGGCTCTTCAATGTTCACACAGAACCAAATCTTTTTGTCCTATCCTTGGAGTTAGGCTACTTCAAGTAGATGATTTCCCAGTATCTTCTGTTGACTTTTTGACTTACAAAGAGCCTAAAGGTATGAAATTCTTTGTGTAGAAAAAAGAACTAGTGGAATGGATCATGGAGGAGTTAGGTAACTCAACATGGGTAAAAAGGTTTGGTGTATAATTTGAATGTTATAATAAGTAATATCACACAAAAATAAGTTTAAATTCCTTATACAAATAATCAGATAACATAAGATTTTCTTTTAGCTATTCAGGGAAAATATATGTCATATATATGCACAAGGTTGCATCTATATTAACACTACTTGTGAAATAAGTCAATCTATGTCTAAGTGAAAAAGAAAGTCAGCTTGGCTATGTAAAATAGACTCAGGGAGTCACCGGGATCTGCTTTCATAATCAAGTCTGGAAAACCATGGAGTGATTGGACAGTGACTTTGTGCTCCATAGTTATTTTTGTTTTTCTTACAGTTTGTTGGTATCTGTTATTCGTAAAAGTAAGTGCTTGTGTGCAGTCTCTGCCCTGGTAGGTGATTCAACAAAAAGTGCAGAGACAAAAGCAGAATATAATCATGTGGATCAATAATCAAGCCCAAAATCACACCTCCGCAAAAATAAATCTCACCTTCAAAGAGTTTCACAAAATCTCCACTTCGTGGAGAATTAACACCAGTGGTAAAGATCTGAGCAACTCATGAAGGCCTTTACTCCAGTTGGCTGTGAAAGAACCAGAAGAAGGCACCAAGAGTTAAATATCCCCTACATTCTAGAAGAAGACGGATCTTCTGTTGCCATGGATAGAGTGAGAACTTGGTTTTAAAAAATTTTTACAGAAGTATAGTTTAATCAGAACTCATTTTTTTAACTTGCTTAATAAAGAAGTGACAGCCATCCAAAAAATGAACTTTTTTAATGGGTAAATAATTTAAAATTTATTAAATTATTAGTTTTACATTTGCTTAATGGACCAATGACAATTCACTTCAGTAAACATGGTTATGCAAGCCAAACAAACCACAAAACCCTTTTACTTCTGAAAGGCAGCGCATGAGGAAGACACTGATTCCAATGAACATGACTGAGTGCTAGGCAACTCACAACAGTCGTATCCAAATAACCATTTATCTACAGTAATGTTAAATCACTCTTGTCTCCAAACTTCAGTGATGTTTACTTACTGAACTTCATCCTTCCCATACCTGCTCTATAAGACTGATAATTCTGCTCTGCTTAGAGAGAGACCATGACTGACCAGCAGAGCTGGCCCAACTTAAAAAAGCAGGCAGTTCAGCTGTGTGTGTGTGTGTGTGTATTCAAATATTGAATGATTGTTTCATTCTTTGCAATGGTAATAGTTAGACAGGTGTATATACATTTGTCAAAATTCTGTGCAAAAATCTGTGATATTTAATTATATATGTTAATTATACCTAATTAAAATAAAACACATAGGCAAAAAGACACAGGTATTTAGACTTGAAATGGAACATGGAAAACTACCTCTGTGACCTTTCTCACATCCAAATCAGTAGCCCCCAAAACACCTCTACGACCTAAATGGGATACACAGAACACATTTTGAAGATGGCTGCTATATATGTGATAATGAGAACTCAAGTCGGCACTGGAAAATACACTGTAAAATTCTTTATTAATGATATTTTGACTAATTTGGAGAAGTTTAAAAAGCATGAACTAAAATCCAAGACAGAAATGATATGAAAGTGGGAAAAAGGGATCAGAATTAAACCAACCTAAGATTCCTTAGATTATTCAAGAGGAATATAGAGATATTCATTAGTCTGCTAAATCAATCTGCATGTTGAAAAACTCCAGAGTAATCACTAAGTTAACAACATAAAATATATAACTTCCATTTCAGCAGAGGAAAAAGAAGAAAATAAGAAAATCTGGCTAATTGAATAAATGAAAGGAAACAAGAAAAAAGAAGTAAATAAATGAAATAAGTCAGACTGAGAGAGAAAAATACCATATGACTTCACTTATATGTAGAATCTTAATAAAACAAACAAATAAGCAAACAAAAAGCAGAATCAGACCTGTAAACAAGAGAACAAACTGCGAGTTGCCAGGGAGGGTGATGGAGGGATGGGTAAAATGGGTGAAGGGAAGTGGGAGATACAGGCTTCCAGTTATGGGATGAATAAGAAAAGAATAAAAGGTACAGCACAGGGAATATAGTCAATGTTACTGTAATAGAGTTATATGGTGACAGATAGTAGCTATACTTGTGGGGAGCACAGCATAGTATTTAAACTGTTGAATCACTATATTATACACCTGAAACTAATGTAACATTGTGTGTCCACTATACTCAAATAATTTGGAGGAGGAGGAGGAGAACGAGAAGTAGCAGCAGCAGCAGCAGCAAAGAGGAGCTTGGGTGGCTCAGTCAGTTGAACATCTGTCTCTCGATTTCAGCTCAGGTCATGATCGCAGAGTCGTGGGATTGAGCCCTGCATCAGGCTCTGTGCTGAGCATGGCGCTTGTTTTGAGATATTCTCTCTCTCTCTCTCCCCTCCCCCCTGTTTGCACACATGCTCTCTAAAATAAATAAATAAATACATACATACATACAGTAAAAATAATGAAAATGAAAAATGAAAAAAGGCAAAATGAATGTACTATCAATGGTGTGCTAGAGCCAGCTACAGTCTGCCTGCTGTCAACAGCGACCGCACACAACTCTTCTCACCCCAACTGCCTTCAGAGCCTTCAGAGCAGTGGTTTGAATTCTGCTACTGTGACAGTATTTACTCCAGGGAAAGAAGCAAATGCTACAACTCAGAGATTTTTTCAGAGAGCCAGATTTTAAACATTACTGGTATACTTCTATGCATAAAAAGCAGAAAACGTAACTATTAACACTAAAAATAGCATCAAGAATATGGCTTAGTAACGTTAATATCTAATCAAACTGACTTTATGCCTCAAAGAGAGCATTTCTGAGTTCTTTAAAATAAGATTATAAGAACAAATAATATAAGATTATAATATAAGAACAAATTCACATAAGGACATAGCAATCTTAAGTTAGCATGTAGTTAAAAAAATCAAGAACAGAATTACAAGAAGAAATGGAAAAGTTAGTACTCAGATTGGGGAATTTCAACAACCTCCTCTCAGAAGCAAATAGATTAAGTCGGCAAAAAAGTTATAGGGGCGCCTGGGTGGCTTAGTCGGTTGGGCGTCCGACTTTCGCTTGGGTCATGATCTCGCGGTTCGTGGGTTCGGGCCCGCGTCGGGCTCTGTGCTGACTGCCAGCTCAGAGCCTGGAGCCTGTTTCAGTCTGTGACTCCCTCTCTCTCTGACCCTCCCCTGCTCACGCTGTCTCTCTCTCTCTCTCTATCCTAGAAATAAATAAAACATTAAAAAAAAAGTTATAAATATATGAAAAGTTTGTGCTACACTAGTAGGAAGCATGATGGAATGAACACGTGTTGAGTTCTACAGCCAGTAATTATAGGATACAATTTGGAAGAACATATGAAACATTTGTTAAGTTATCATAAAAGAAGTTTCAAATACCTAAGAACTGGTATATAAACCCTATTTTATTATATTGTCATAGAAAGAAAACTTAAGGGACACATGGGTGGCTTAGTTAGTTAAGCATCCGACTTCAGCTCAGGTCATGCTCTCACAGTTTGTGGTTTCGAGCCCCGCATTGGGCTTTGTGCTGACAGCTAGCTCAGAGTCTGGAGCCCATCTTCAGATTCTGTATCTCCTCCTCTCTCTAACCCTCCCCTGCTCATGCTCACTCTCTCTCTCTCAAAAATAAATAAAACATTTAAAATTTTTAAAAAAGAAAGAAAGAAAACTTAAGAGGAAAGTTGAAATCATATATTTGAAACATAATAAACATCTCGGGTCAGAAACTAAACTTTAATTGAAACTTAGGAAATGTTGAAAAAAGGACCAAACAAAAGCACTATTTTACTATCCCAAACTCATGGGATGCTGTTAACCGGGAAGTACTTTGTGAGAAATGTACAGCCTACAATGTGAAATGTTAGAAAGTGAAGACTAGCAATAAATGACCTAAGTGACTTTAAAAGCTGGAGAAACAAAACAACAGAAACATATTAGAATTAGAAAGAGTGACACTTTTTCTAGAAAAAAAATAAGTGATCAAAATTGGATACAAAATGGATATAAGCATCTCTATCACCATTAAAAAATCAATCTCCAAAACACACTCACAAAATACAGAGCTTGTAAACAGAAAACAAAATTGCCATTATTTGCACTCAGTATGATTAATTATATGGAAAATCCATGAAAAGTGTACAGCAAATTATTAAATCTAACAAAGGTTTTTATCAAAACTATTGGGTATAAAGTCATTGTAAAACGGTGAAGAGCATTTTATCTATCAGCAACAACCATTTAAATGTAAATCTAGAAAATATTACCTTTAAGATAGCAAGAAAAACTGGAAGGTATTTAGGAAGTTAGCTAATAAAGTTCATTTATTCCAGGTTGATCTATAAATTCAGAATTATTCCAATAAAAAATATTCAGAGATTTTGTTTTCATGAAAATTGATGTCACTAAAATCCACAAGGGAAGAAGAAATGGCCAAGAATAACTAAAACACAAGCAGATGGAGTATGATGTTACTTATGTAAATATGACAAATAGACAAATTAATTATATATTTATATATATACATATACAGTTTAGTAACACATGCATATAAATTGAGTTAAAAATAAACATACAGTAAGGATAAGTACTGATATCTGAATAAGGGAAGAAGGGAAATGTATTAAGTAAGAAGGACAAAGAGGATCTATCCATAATGACTTAATTTCTGGAAAAACATATATCATGAAAACAGCAAAATGAACAATTGTTAGACTTGATTTTTGGTACATGGTGTTTGTTATATTATAACCTATGTTTTCTGTTTAGAAATTATCCAGATAAAAATAGTAAAATTGAAAGTCTGAATCAGAGGTTGGGAATAGTTAACATTGAGCAGAGACAACTCTTCTAAGGCATTTGGATTCAATGAGGGCAGTAGTCAGAGTAGCATGAGGTCAAGGAAAAGTTCCTTTTGTAGCAAGAGAAAGAACGGAGTAGGTTTCCAGGTAGATACATATAACATTTTACAGTACTGGAGAAAGATAATAGAATTGATAGGGCCTTGAGCACTGAATACATTGTATCAAAAACACAAGTGAGAAGAGAACAGAATGCCTCTATTAAGTTACATTACCAGAGTAGAGAAAGAATTAGTGGGAAAAATGGCTCCAAAGACTTTTATCTTGGGCACTAACCAAGAAAAGAATAGATGTGAAATACTGTGTTCGTGTCACTACGAAATGGTGGGATAAGTGGAAGAAGGGAAACACTGTTGGAATCCCAAAATGACTTTGGGAAAGTTGAATAAAACAATCTCCATGGCATTCTAAGACCATGGTTCCCAGTCCAGAGCTTCAACCTCCCTTGCACATGGTAAACTTAAAGATTTTCTTTGCGCTCTACATGGAGAGAGTAATTTTCTCCACACTACAAGTTGTTGACACACTGAGGATCTTAGATATCATTTAATGTAAGAACTTAATTTTCCTTCTCGATCTCCTAAAGAGATAGGAATATAATTATGGGACTTTTTTCTTTATTCAAACGGAAACAGACCAAATAAGTTGGTGTGATGCCATTGACAGAGGGAAACTTCACATTTTTCTTGTTTAGTACGGCAAAAGCCATCACCCATACATCTCCTTTTAGAGTAAAGTGCTGCCTGGAAGATGAGACTTGAGATCTTAAAGGAGTCAGGCAGACTACCCAGCAATCACTCTGGCCTTCATTTTTTCATCTATAAAATTGAGGGCGTTGGGTTAATGATCTCTAAAATAAAATCCTACAGTTCAATGATTCTGCCTCTGTGGCTATCTGCCTCAGTAAAATGGAAACAACCATCCAATACCTTCTTAAGAGAAAAACCTCACAAACATCCTAGTTGTTTTTTCCATCAATGGCTACTGGTTAGATATTACAAAAGACTTTAACTCATAGATATATAGGGCTAGAATGGACCATTGTGAGCCTAGTGCTTTCTTCTTACAGATGAGAACATTATAGTCCAAAATTGAGTTCATGACTTGCTTAAGGGAACACTGACTAATGGCATGACTCAGCTGCTCCCTTATAGGCTACAACATTTAAAACTTGCTTCTGACATAAATATTTGTTGAATTAAACTGCTTTCTGAAAAGTTTGTACACTTTTGATATAACTTCACATTTCATAGAGATTTAAATAGAAAGCTTGATATGATTTTTAGAATGAAGACTTAAGAGGCTTTGGCCCAGGGGTAGTATATTTTGTATGCATAATTACATTTATTATTACAGTGGTTTATATGCCAGTTTATTTCCTATCACACATTGGCTTTGTGAGAAAAATGTCTATTAAATTTCACTACCTTTCTCTGTTTCAAAGGGGGCTGTGGAAAGAGATATCTTAGTGGGCTAGAACTTCAGGACACTTCCATGCACTGTCTAGTCAAGTATGTCTGGGTGGGGGGGCTTCAAATTTATACTAAGGTTTATGAATTACAGGGTTCTGATAGGGATATTTGACAACCCTTGATGGAGTTATAAGCCATGATAATTTAGAATCGGGAATAGAATAGTATAATAACAATCATTCCCTCTTTTTCACCTGAAAGTAGTGACTAAAGGACTATTCTTATTTTGTAATTCTCCGAAATACTTAGATTTTTAGGCAACTGTGAAAGGCTTTTTAATGTATATATTGAAATAAAAAGTGTGCAAAGAAACAGTCTCTTAAAGCATGATCACATTCAGGAAGAACCATCTGGATCTCTTCCTTTAAGGTTTCTTGTGTTTGTTCTCAATAAAATTTTACTTTTATTTTAGTCTTACAGACTGTTGCACCAAACAAAACAAAACAAAACAAAACAGCATTTAACTGCTGGCCTTTCTTTGATAATCAGGATAGAAAAATGACCAGTCTGGAAAGTAAAACACAATTGCTTCATATAAGTAAACATTCTTAAAGCCAAGCTGTAACAAGGTAGAAAGTAAGTACAAATCAATCAAATACTGTGTGAAGTTTAGCTTTAAGGGAGTAGAAAATAAGTTAATGCCAACTGTCTATTGTATAGATTCTACACTGTTCAATAATGGCAAGCACTTAGACTGTGGTATGTACAATGTACATATTATAGATGTGTAATTTTATTGCAATTTTCCTAACAGATAAGGAGGTAACTATCTTTGGGAAAGGACACCCTTTTTAATTAAAAAAAATTTTTTTTTGAAGTTTATTTATTTTGGGAGAGACAGCATGAGCAAGGTAGGGGTAGAGAAGGAGAGAGAGACAATCCCAAGCAGGTAACATACTGTCAGCACAGAGCCTGACACAGGGCTCAAACTCATGAAAACATGAGATCATGACATGTGCCACAATCAAGAGTTGAACACTTAACCGACTGAGCCACCGAGGTACCTCAAGGACACCCTTTTTTAACCCAAACAAATATACCACCTAGAGTAGTATTAGTTTGACTCTCAAATCATTATTTTAATAATCAATTTCAATCTCCTTGTTTGTGCATGTGTGTATGTATGTGTGTCTTATGACCTTAAAGTCTTCCTATTACCTAAAGAGAGTTTTTAAAATAATTTAAATAATGTACAAATTAAGCTAGATAATCTATCATTAACTATGAGGACACACCAAATACTTACCCCAAATCATATTTAAATATAACTTTAAAAAATCTCCTTGAAATAAGCATTATAGAGTTAATGAAATTAAATCTATATATTTCAAGTGCCTAAAACATTGTGCATCTTTTTTAACTTTCATCTTGTATAAACCATGGTATAGTAGGGAATTTTATTCAGAACAGAATACTGTTCATTTCTCAAGGAAAAAAGAAGGAAGAGGTGAATCTGAGTCTCATTTTGATCCAAAAAAATTTGTTTTCAAGAATCATCTATTGAAGTCCACAGTGAGTTGGAGTAGAAATCATTTATGGCTAATATTAAAATTTTATTTGAAAACACTACTTTTTTCTCAGTACTAGAAACATATCTAACTA